>JAYESA010000004.1:67299616-67617116 GCA_036927795.1 Iris macrosiphon | reverse complement strand
AAGCAGGTGGATGAGCTACAGGACAAGGGATTTATCAGATCTAGTTCTTCTCCGTGGGGTGCTCCGATACTTTTTGTGCCAAAGAAGGATGGGTCGATACGGATGTGTATAGACTACAAGGCACTGAACAACCTCACAATCAAGAACAAGTATCCGCTGTCGCGTATTGATGATCACTTTGACCAGTTGAGCGGAGTGAGGGTGTTTTCCAGGATTGATCTAAGGACAGGCTACCACTAGGTGAAGGTCAGGCGGAAGGATATTCCGAAGACAGCTTTTCGGACCAGGTATGGACAATATGAGTTCATGGTGATGCCGTTTAGGTTGACTAATGCCTCGGTAGTGTTCATGAATCTGATGAACAAGGTGTTCCATCAACATCTGGACAGGTTTGTGGTAGTGTTTATAGATAACATCTTGGTGTATTCAAAGACCCCATAGGAGCATGAGGAGCATCTGAGAATAGTGCTGGAGACTCTCAAGAAGAAAAAGCTTTATGGAAAGCATTCGAAGCGCGAGTTCTTCCTTGACAAGGTTGAATTCCTTGGTCATGTGGTGACTGGTGAGGGGATATCGGTGGATCCGAGGAAAATTATGGCTGTTGAGGCATGGAGTGCTCCGAGTTCAGTAGCAGAGGTCAGGAGTTTCCTAGTGCTGGCAGGCTACTACAAGAGATTTGTTCAGAATTTTTTCCGGGTTGCAGAGCCGTTGTCTAGGCTGACCCGGAGGGACATGGAGTTTGTTTGGCCAGAGGAGTGCCAGATCGCCTTTGATGAGCTGAAGAGGAGGTTGATGACAGCTCCAGTGTTGACGTTGCCATCAGGATCTGGAGGTTTTACTCTCTATAGTGATGCATCGGGGAAGGGACTGGGTTGTGTGTTGTAGCAGAATGGGAGGGTGATTGCCTATGCTTCCAGATAATTACGTCCTCATGAGAAGAACTAACCTACCCACGATTTGGAGTTGGCAGCGGTCATCTTTGCTCTGAAGTTATGGAAACACTATTTATATAAAGAACGTGTGGAGATCTTCACAGACCACAAGAGCTTGAATTATGTGTTTACCCAAAAAGAGCTCAACATGAGGCAGAGGAGATGGTTGGAGTTGATAAAAGACTTTGACATATTGTTGCAATACCATCCAGGGAAGGCGAACGTAGTTACGGATGCGCTGAACAGGTATCCGGTAGCTATGTGCCTGACTACAGATTATTATCTTCTGGAAGATCTAGAGAGCTTGGTCATTGAGGTGATAGTGCCTGGAGTTGAGATGCAGATATAGAGACTATAAATTCAGTCAGAGTTAGTATACCGGATCAGGGCTACACAGTTTGAGGATGAGTCCCTGAGGAGTATCAGGGCGCAGGTTCATATTAGATTATCAGATGACTTCACCATTGCTGATGATGGTTCATTGTGGCACGGTACCAGGTTATGTGTGCCGAGTGGGTCATTGCGCTAAGAGGTTCTTCAAGAGGCGCATCGATCCCAGTACTCTATGCATCCAGGTGCCAACAAGATGTATAGAGATCTGAGAGAGCATGTATGGTGATACGGGATGAAGCGGGAGATAGCACGCTTCGTATCCTGATGCTTAGTGTGCCAGCAGGTGAAGGCGAAGAGACAGAGGCCAGGAGGTTTGCTTCAGCCATTACCCATTCCAGAGTGGAAATAGGAGCATGTGATCATGGATTTTGTTTCTTGGCTTCCTCGTTCTCCAGGAGGAAAGGATGCGATTTGGGTCATCGTAGACAGGTTGACCAAATCGTCCTACTTTTTACTATTCAAAGTGGGTATATCTACAGAGAGACTAGCAGAGATGTATGTGTGCCAGATAGTCAGACTGTATGGAGTTCCTGTGAGAATAGTATCGGACCGAGATAGTCACTTTACTTCGCATTTTTGGAGGAGTATGCAGGCTAGCTTGGGCACCCAAATCAAGTTTAGTATTGCATATCACCCACAGACAGACGGTCAGTCAGAAAGGATCATCCAAATACTCGAGGATATGCTTTGCACTTGTGTTTTGGATTTCAGAGGCTCTTGGGAGGATCACTTGCACTTGGTAGAGTTTGCTTACAACAATAGCTACCAAGCCAGTATCGAGATGTCACCATTCGAGACATTGTATGGACGGAGGTGTCGCACTCCGTTATTATAGGATGATGTAGGCGAGAGAGCTTTGCTTGGCCCGGAGATGGTGGTTGATGCGGCGGAGAAGGTCAAGCTCATTAGAGATAGAGTTCGGGTGGCACAGGACAGGCAACGACATTGGGCCGATAGCCACCGGAGACCTTTGGAGTTTGAGGTATAGCTTAGAATCTAGATTTTGTTCTTATGTTTACTAGTGATTGCTTGTTTTAGATTAAGTGCTGAGACCTTGTTTGTGCTAGGTTGGAGATCTGGTGTTCCTGATGATTTCTCCGACGCGGGGCACTATTTGCTTCGGTGGAGGCGGGAAGCTTAGCCCACGTTTCGTCGGACCCTTCAGCATCCTTGAGAGGGTCGGCATTGTGGCGTATAGGCTAGATTTGTCGCCTATGCTAGAGGGAGTTCATGGTGTGTTCCACGTATCCCAGTTAAGACGGTACGTGGAGGATCCCAGTCACGTATTGGATCACTCAAAGATCGTGGTGGGCCCTACTCTTAGCTATCTAGAGCAGCCTGTGGAGATTCTGGATCGGTGGGAGAAGGCGTTGAGGAACCAGACTATGCCCTTGGTTCGCGTTGCGTGGAGGTATCACTCTCCAGGCGAGTCGACCTGGGAGAGGGAGGATGAAATGCACGAGCGATACCCCTATCTTTTCGAGCCCTGAGGTATGGTTCTTTTTTTTCTTGCATTCCTGTCCTAATTTCATCTTTTAATTTTGAGGACAAAATTATTTTAGGGAGGGTAGGCTTGTCACTACCCGATTATAGAAAATAAGGTTTTTTTTTTGTTCGGTAAATTGTGTATTATTTATAAATAATTATATTTATATTTAATTGATGGTTGTATTATTTTTTATTGGTTGTTTTAGGATTTTGGCTAGTCTGGACCCATGTCAGACCCTAGTGGACCCATGTCCGACCCAACCAACACCCTTATGAGACCTATTTTTGGGTTTAGAATAATTATTATATTTTATTTTACTTAGTTGGAGTGATTATGAGTTAATTTGAGTATATTTGGAACCCCAAACCCAAATCCCTATTAGCATGACTAATTAGGAGAGGGTATTTTAGTCTTTTAGCTTAATGTAACCTATTTCTAACACTTGGCCGGCCCCCCTAACCCTATTTTCCAGACTTGGCCGAACACTTCCCCCCTCTTCATTTCTTCATTTCTTCTTCTTCTTCTTCTTCTTCTTCTTCTTCTTCTTCTCCATTCTCCATTTCTTCTTCTTCCTTCTTCCAACAAGTTCCAAGTAATTAAGTTCTTCTTCTCTTCTCTTCCTTCTTCCATTTCTTCTATTTATATGAACCCTAACCATTTGCTTTTCTCTAACCTAGGTCTGTAGAGCCTAGACTTTGCCTGGAGGCTTAATTTGGAGGCTTGGAGGCTTGAGGGTGGTGATTTCAAGGGTTTTGGAGACTTTGGCCTTGGGATTCCAACTCCCAAGAGGTAAACCCTAACTTTTCTCTTAGTGGTTGCTATTATATAGTGTAATTAGTGGCTTAGAACCTTTCTAGACCCTAAGGGTACCCGTGGGAGGAAGTTAGAGCTTGTTTGGTTGTGTTTGGAGACTTTGACATTACATTTTGTGTCAATTTTGGGTAAAATCCGAGATTGGCCCAATTTTGGATAATGCCCTAGGTTAGACGGACCTAGGTAGACGTGCTTGGGTGTCTTGGGCGTTAGTACGTGTCTCTGTTCGGACACGTGAGGTCGTGTCGCGGAGAAATGGGCGTTTCGGGCGATTTGGGGATTTTCGTCGTCGTAGGTTCTATGTACGTGCACGTTTTTGCCACAGATATAGAATCAACGAGCTAGCATTTTTCTAGGATCTAGACATTGATTAGAACCTATGGATAAATTTTGGGCCAATTTTGAGTAGGTTTGTTTTGCGTTTCACGAGGTTTCGCGAACCGCTCTCCACGTTGGTTTCTAAGTTTCGGGCTTGTGCGCGCGTTGGTTTAGCTTCGGAGAGTGTGCTAGAGTTTTTGAGTTATATTTTATATATTTATAGGTGTATCGGTCGTTGTGCGTGTGTTGGTGTTGTGTGTTGTTGGTTGTGTGTGTTGTGTTTGTGTATATGTATATATGCGTGTCTATATATACATATATATATATATATATATATATATATATATATATTTATATATATGTGTTTGTATATATAAATGAGTGTGTGAATATATATGTGTTTGTTTTTGTATTTATGAGTGTATATATGTGTTTGTGTTTGTGTATCTATATATATATATAAGTGTGTGTATATATATATGTACATATGAGTCTATATATATATACGTATGTGTCTATATATATATATGTGTGTGTGTGTCTCTATATATATGTGTGTATATATATATATATATGAGTATGTGTGTTTGTATATATATATGTAGAGTGTGTTTATATATATATAGATATATGTGTTTGTATATATATGTGTGTGTGTGTACCTATATACATATATATATAAGTGTGTGTATATATATATATACTTGGTTGTATATATATATATATATATATATATATATATATATATATATATGTTCGTATATAAATAAATAAATAAATAAATATATATATATATATATATATATATATACGTGTTTGTGTGTGCGTGTGGTGTGTCGAGGGGGGAGCAGTGAGCAGTGGTAGCAAGGGGGGAGGAGCAGTGAGCAGAAGAGGGACAGCAACGCAGCAGAAAGAAGAAGGCAGTGGTAGCTGCATCAGCGAGGCAGTGCGCAGTAGCAGCAGCAGTAGCAGCGCATTGCATTAGCAGCACGGTGCAGCGTGGCACTTGAACTAGCAGTAGCAGCAGGTAGCGAGAAGGTGAGAGAGATCTATATGTTTAGATAGATAGATAGATAGATAGTATTTAGAGATATATATAATTATAGATATATATAGTTAGATAGAGAGATATATATATATACGAGAGGCCATGGATATGGGTTTGTGTGTATGTGTTGATATTTATATATAGTTATGTAGATATATGCCTATATATATATATATATATATATATATATATATATATATATATATATATATATATATATAAGTAGATATATATATAGTTAGATATATATATATATAAGGTATGGGTTTGTGTGTATGTGTGGTTATATATATAGATACATAGGTGTATATATATATATGTGTTAGATATATATATATATATTAGCCTATATATATATCTAGGTATATATCTACATACATAGATAGATAGATAGCTAGAAGGTTAGTGTTAGAGAGAGGATTAGTAGATATCTCAATACCTTGAGATATCAAGGTATCTCAATACCTTGAGATACCCAAGGCATTGAGTACCGGGGTAAGATTTTTGAGCAATTGTCTAGGAATAGGATTAGAATTGCTTTTATATGTATTGGTATATATATTTACGCGTGCTAGCATAGGTGTTAGCGGGTATATGCGGGGTGTGTAGCTTAGGTCGAGGTATTGGATACCGAGGGTATCCCGGTATCTCGAGGAGGCGAGTTTGAGGGTTTACTAGCTTAATGAGCTAGTTTTGACCTAGAATTTTAGGGGCACCCTAGTTTGACCTAGTGTTGACCATAATTGAGCTCGTTCACCATAAAAGTCAATATTTGACCTAGAGTTGACTTTTTGGACCCAGGGTTGACTTTTTGATCCAAATTTCACCGGTTTGACCCGTTCGACCTAGAATAACCCTAGAACCTTATTTTTAGTTATTTTGTATCAGTTTAACTCTTTAGAACTCCGTTTAACCTTGCTTTTCGTAATAGGTTCTTGCGACGCCAGTTCGGATCTCGATCTTCATTAGTTGCTCCGGACGTCAGGCGAGTACCTACCTATGATCGTTTCTATTTTATGTTAGCGTTTATATCACCTGTTTTAGAACTGTAATACTTGATTCTGACATATTTTTTTCACGAGCTGGTACTAGTTAGATCCCGTCATGAGATGTTATCCCCCTTACCATGTTCAGCGGGAATTCTATCACGTGTATTTCATCATCTGCTTCTGGTATTTATTCTCATGTGCTATCATGTGCTTCGTGTGCTCTCGCCTTCATGTGCGCGAGTTATTTATGATGTACGTAGCGTGTCATGGTTGGATCAAAGAGTATTAGTGGGGGAGGGGAGTAGGAGTTGGTTATGTGATCAAAGCCAAACAGTATTCATGTGTATGTCAGTTATGCAACTCACGCATAACGGAGTTATCGTAAATTATTCATGTGAAACCTAAGCCGATCACATAACGAACTTGTGCTCAAGGCACTTAGCTAGTATTCCTGTTTTCTCACATGCAGTTACTTCTCTACTACTTGTATTATTCTCCAGTTTTACATTGCAGCTACTTTATCTGCTCCACTATGTATTTATTTTCCTGTGCATCTTGTATACTTTTCTATTGCTAGTCATATACACCTTACCATATATTTGGAGTTGCTTTCAGAGTTATGTACTTTGCTCCAGTCCTGACTGGGCATAATTTTTCCAGAGGATCCTGAGGATTTTTGTATGACATTCTACGGGCCGGGTGTTGAGGAGTGTTGCGACCCAGATTTTGAGGAGGAGCCTGTCCCAGCTGAGGAGACGCCGTTTGTCATGCCCCAGTCCCAAAATATATGGAACTAGGCCACGTGGCAATAGCCAGCTGTTACGTCTCCAAGGATTTTCCAATTTAATGGATCCTATCAAAGAGTGCTACGCTGTCCTAAATAACTAACATGTCCCAATATCAGTCAACAACAGGCAACTAATCTCATCCACATAATAAACAACAAGAAGTACTAAATAAACTGCTGGAAGATAAACACTAGTCTCAAAATATCATGGTACAACCAAGAATGTTAGGTGGGGACAAACCTACTTCTTTGACAAAATAAAATACTGAAATGATAGATAAAAGATAATGACTGGGCATCGGATGACTAGATAATGACGACCCCAATCCTTGGTAGAAGGCCTACCAAATGATTACGGAAACTCTGACGTCTGCACCTCTAACTCCTCTGCGGTAGCGAACCTCGTCTCCTATCCTGGCCCGTATACTATGGGATAGTAAGCCCCGTCCAAATCTGGAAAGGTACCAAGCCCTCAGAGGGACGTAACACGATACATAGAAACATGCCATAAATAAATACTAAATAAAGTAAATGTAATAAAGGGTGTGCTAACCATCTAAGTGAATGCAATGTGAGGACAACTTTCGTACGTATGAGTAGGTGTAGGCATAACGTCCATACCGCTCCGAAGAACGGGGAATCTGCAAGTATATATACGTCCATACCGCTCCGAAGAACGGGAAATCTGCAAGTATATATAACGTCTATACCGCTACGAAGAACAAAAAATATGTATAGAGGGAGTCATTGGATCCGTGGCTCCTCCGGATACTACGGATTCCAATGGGTGTATCCCATACGCCTACTAGTGGTCCTCCCCGCCCAATGTAGATATACTAGTTGAATACTCGACATGCATACCAAGTGTCTATATGCCAGTCTCTAAAATAACATAATTATGAGTTACGTACTAACCGTGATGTATATCACACACACCGATAGCTAGTCGAATACGCGGACCCGCATCCCAATATGTATATCACAGTGAATACGTGTAAAAGTGTGAGGTCTTAGAAGATATCAACGTATCCTCCTAACTGGGATGAGTCTACTAGTGACTAGGACAAGTATACTAAATCATCGACGTATCCGTCGATAGCATCCGAATCAATCTCGGACGCACACAGTCATATGAAATAGAACAACCAGATAACATATAACATATGCAGTATTTAATTTAAAATAGTAAATATGGCAAGGTATCTTGCCTGAGTCCTCAAGCTGTGAATGCCAAAAGCCTGCTCCTGCGGTATCTCCTGGCTGATCCAATGGTCCTAAACACATAATATAATATAAAAATCTAACATCAGACAATAAGACCAAATGCAGACACTACGTTGCTCTTAGGAACTATCACAAGTTCCCGACTGATCGAAGACAGTGTCACGTGTGAACGTAGCTAGGATGTACACGTGTTCTGTCCTTGCAAAGTGTGTCTTGAGACAATAATTACTATATTTACAGTTTGCGAAACTGCTTATATTTTGTTCAATTACATGTCCTGATTTCCTATGTTACAGTGTACTTGGTCTATGTCTAGGTTTTTACGTGAAATACAATTCCTTATTATCAGGTCATAACATTAGGGCAATTACTAATTTATTATCTAATCTACTTAACATACATACATACACATATAGGGTTCACCTTATTTAGCTTGTGTCCAAATCTACGACACAAGACACAATGACACAATACTTCAATGACACGATGATGAAAAGAGGCAACATGGTGTTTACCTTACCATGGCTGAACCGGGGGGGGGGGGGGAATCAGCTCGTCGACGGCTGTTCACCGGCGTGAGGAGGAGGTCCGGCGTCGAACGGCAGCACGACGGTAGCAGTAGTCACAGCGGCGGCAGCAGCAGCCTTGGCAGCGGTTGCTGGCGGTTGGGGGTGGCGCTGGTCTGGTTGGCCGTGGTAGCTGGGAGGGTTGGCAGTGGTGGCTGAGAGGGTGCGGTAGTGGTCAGGCGGCTAGAGTAGTCGGGATTGGTTGGGGACGGTGTTGGTGCGGTGATGTTGATAGTGGTGGTGGTTGGCGGTGGTGTCGGGATGGTAGAGACGATGGTCGGGCGGGCTGTGCAGGCGAATGAGGGGCTGTGGTGGTGGTGGCTTAAGGTGGTGGTGGATGTCCGGCCGGGGGAAAGGGGAAGGGGGTGCTCGAGTTTAAGAAAGAAGTTTCGGCTAGGTATTTGAGGTTTCTTTTTAGGGTTTCAATAGGAGAGTATGTGTATTTATATAGGAGAGGGAATTATGGGCTGACCTCGAAGTTTGGGCTGGCCAGGGCACTTTGGGCCTGTCTGGACTTTGTTGGGATGGGACGGTCCAATAAAGAATGCATGTGGCTTGGTTAAGTCCTGTTTAGGGTGAATTTGGTCCCCAAAAATTAATTAGAATAATAATTGAAAATATAGGGCAAAAATCAACGAACATGTCGTAGCTAGGGTTACACCATGGTCAGAGGGGTACATGAAATTTGCCTCACCCATATAGAAGCATGAAAATATATGCTGAGGAATTATACGCGTAAAACCATCAACATGCAGGAAGCCGCGTAAACAGAGCTCCAACACTGGGTGGCGTAAGACATGACTTCAGAGCCATTGGCGAACAACAGAGCTTCAACGCTATTCAGCGTAAAGTATAGCTCCAGAACAACCCGCGTAATGCAGTATTTCCAGACTGCTTCAGCGTAAAAAGGTTGTTACATTGCCACTTCGGCATAAAACTCATCTGCTTTTAATACAGCGAGAAGTTGTACGAGAAACTCTTCGTATTCCTCTTATGAACCTGTCAGATCATGTAGTGAACCTGACCCCTGATAGAAAGTACCGTACGACAATCGAGAGAACGGATGTAATAATGATTCCGCACAGAGACCCAGACCGTCGTTTAGTGACATTTTATTGATACAAATTGCTTTTACGTATTCAAAGAAATACGCTGCCTAGTTTTACACAGGCAGACATGATCTTTTACGCTCAGTAGGAGACGAAATAAACCGCCACTTCAAAAGCTGCTCTTCATACAAAACTTGAGGCACGTCTCTGTAGTTAATGCGCGTGATGGAAGCAGATCTCTACATTTATTGCATGAGATTTGGTTCTACTTTTAACGACTGGGTGAGCCATAATTATGGCTATTACATCCACATCATCACCTCTGCATATTACGCCATCCGGCTATTTTCAGTTATAGGAGTACGTTGTACGCTATTTCCTTGAAATACGTCGATCTGGCTATTTTCAACTATAGGAGTATGCCGTATGCTATCTCCTCAGAATACGCCAACTCAGGCTATATTTGCATTGGTGCGTGATAAGGCTATATGGCCCAGAATACGCTCAAGACCTCAGTCAAGGAAGGATGATCGGTTATCTTTATGCTGGCTATAAATCCATGCAGCATTGGACTTCTATGCCTATTGGGCTTCTATGCCTACTTGGCTTCTACGCCAACTTGACAACTATTTGGCTTCTACGCCATAGTGACAGTCATTGGCTTCTACGCCATCCTTTTCTACGCAAGGGGCAGTTACCTACGTGGCTTACATGCCGTGATCTTCGCAGCAGTTATACGCATTACCGCTTAATGGGACACGCGTCACACGCCTATTCAGAAGATCATTTATACGTGAGTGACAGTTCTTATAACCACCGCATAAAAAGTGCTACACTCTCCACTGTTCGGCTTTTACGCCGACCGGACGGTTACTGTCACTAAACCTTATAAATTGAGACCTCCGGCCACGGAGGTCAAAGGTCGAAAGGTCGAAGATTTTTGAGAGATCAAAAAATTGGATTTTTAAGAGAGAAGAGTCTAGAGCATAGACAGAGAGTAGTGATTGACGACTTTGTCATCGAGCATCCAATCCCTCTTGCGATCTTTGAAGCTTCTCCTTCTTCTACAGCACTTCTTCATCATCGTGTGGTCCAAGGGACAAAGTGATCGACCGTAGATCAGACTCCTATAGCAATATTTTCCCAGAATTAAACTTTTGTACTTAACATCCTCGTATAGGATTAATTATAATTCTTGTTTGTAAACCAAAGAATGGGTTTCGTACAAACCTAGTTTTATTTCTTTCGTTTATTATCAAACACAAGATGGCGACTCTGCTGGGGAAAACTTTCTCATCCGACGAGAAAACTATTGCTCAATACGATGTTGTATCCGTAGGATCAACGAAGAAGACCTTGGTCATCCAGTTCGACCAATCGGCTTACGAAGACATGCTTCAAGCTTGGGGTAGCTCTCAGTCCCTCTCTGTCCAAGACAGCAGGAAATTGCATAAAGTATGGATGCCTCGGACATCCTCTACCATTCCTGCGAATTCTCTCACTCCGACCAACAAGGTTGTAGCATCGCAACCTTCGCGCCCTGCGCGTAAAACTCTGTCTCCTGTTTGTGACGTGGCAGACAAAGCTTCTGGCAATGTCTCAGTGCCAATCCAGAAGTCTACTCCGTGCCCTGCACGTAAAACTCTGTCTTCCGTCGGTGACGTGGCAGACAAAGCTTCTGGAAATGCCTCAGTTCCAATCCAGAAGTCTACTCCGCGCCCTGCGCGTAAAAAGTAGTCTCCCGTCTGTGACGTGGCAGACAAAGTTTCTGATAAGGCCTCAGTGCCAATTCAGAAATTCCAAAAGCACCCCGTGCGTAAAAATGCATCTCCCCTCTACAATGAGGCAGATGGTCCCTGCAAACTCTGCAAGGTAAAAAAGTGGCAGATTTCTCGATTTCTCAACTTTTACGCCATCAAGAAAAGAATCTGCCCGCTCTCCGAATTATGCGAGATGCTGATGGCCGATTAAGGACTTCCTCAGTTTTATGCCAGCCTGAGCAAAGTTCCAAATTACTCCAGGACAAATCCCTCAGCGTAAAGAAGGCCCGGTTCGTGGATGGATACGCTCTTCATGGATTATGTGCTACTCATATGGCTGAACTGCTGTATATGCATTGCAGGGAGAGACTTATGATTCCCAATATCTGCATTACAACTAATATAAAAAAGTAAAAATAAGCCTTTTTCATATTCTCCTCCTGCTAATCCCCCTGATTTGTGCAATTTCTTGATCCAGAAACGTAAAGACAAGGGATCTTCTAATATGTCTATTACACCCCCTAGGGAGCACTGTTGTAATAGTCACAAAGTTGTAGTTAATTATTGCTGTTCTAAGGCAAAACGGTCAGTTTTCGACCGGTTGAACTACTCTTTGTCCCTACAGGAAGAAGAACCGATATTCGTATCGGTAAACATGGCATCGCATATTCCTAGACGAAGGTCAAATTCAAGACGTCATCCCTCTAGAACTTCGAGCCAAAGGAGATTCGACAGACTCCTTGAGAACATTGAAGCATGTGTGTTTCAAAACACCCGTTCGAGGTCACGGCAACCGACATCATATTCTTCTGATTCTGACACTGGGGGTCACCAGTTTCCCGAATCGGATGCCGAAAGTATAGACTCAATCTCTACAGAGATCAATACTAATCCTTCAATAGCATCCAGGGAAATGGGAGTCTGTACCATTGGAGATGAACATGAAGAGGCTTCCCCATCAGGAAGTACGGAATAATGAGTTGTTGTTTTGGAGGCATCACTCAAAGAGATGCATACCATGATGCAGAGTATGCACCAAATGTTGGTAACTCAACATACAGCTTCTATAGCTCCAGCATCGGTTCCTCCGACTCAAATACATGTGGGGGCGGACCTACCACTATCCAACACAAACCAGGAGCCTGTTTTAAATTAAGAGTCAGCAGCTCCTCCACTTCCTAACTCAGAGAATGTATTGCCCCCTGTCGAAATTATGATACAACCGATCTCTCACCACTCTGCAGTCCAATTACCAGCGGAAGATCCGATGCAGGCAGTGCGGGAATTGAAAGCCCAATTTGATGCCTTGAAGCATAAAGATCAGCTCAAGAAATTGGGAATCAACCAGGTATCTGGGATGAGATCCCTTTTCCTCCAAAATACAAATTACAGGCTATGGCTTTGTTTGAGCGAAAGACATCACCGAGCCAGTACATGAACTACTTCAGTATGATGACAGTGTTGTTGCAAGGGAATGACGCCCTTCTCACTAGAGTGTTTAGGGGCTGTCTTTTCGGAGTGGCCTATCAGTGGTACCGTAGTCTTACGGACAACTGCATTACTTCCTTTGAAGATTTCAAGACTCTGTTCTTCGTGCAATTCTATGAAGGAGGGATGGACATGTCTATGTCCTCGCTTATCGAAGTAAAGCAGAAGGAGAAAGAGAGCGTTCGTACTTTCATCGAACGTTTTTGTCAGGCCACTTTGCAAATGCCTCCCGGAATTCCAGATTTTGCCTTGGTAGACATTTGCAGGAAGAACCTTCTTCCACTAATCTCGGTGTTCACAGGACCATATCAGTTCCATGATTGGCCCTCATTTATCATCTTAGCGGTAGCCGCCGAAGACAACAGTCAGAAGGCGCGTGACAATGGAATTATGATCTCCACCTCTGATAAAGGAAAGAGTTTATCCTCCAATAGCGACCATCCTCGTGGTTCTAAAGGAAAGAAAGCTCTGGCGATTAATACGTCTAGGCAACCTACACCGGCAACTACACAGACGAAACCTGGGACTTCTAGACCCATAGAAGAATATTCTTTTGATGATGATGACATTCCGAGCATCTTCGACTGTCTAGTCAAAAGTGGCAAGCTCACCCTCCCCGAGGTGTAAAGGCCTAATGAAGTCGGCAGTACCAACAACCCTAAGTACTGTATTTTCCATAGGTATATACATCACCCTACCAAGGCGTGTAATATACTAAAAAGGAAGATCCAGGAGCTGATTGATGCCAAGGCCATCACTTTGTGCAATAGTGAGAAGACGGTCACCGCCAACATGATCTCTCTCCAATTCGGTAAACTGTCCCCTCAAGAAGTCCCGGATGGTGTAGTACCTATTTCCTAGACAATGATGAACATCGTTAATCTCCCTCCGGCCAGGGGTCAAAATCATAACCTGGTACCCCTTACTACCCAGCGTGGTAAGATTATGTTGGTTCATCCTGATCTGGTGTCAGAGATTGAGGAAGTGACTCAAGCTGCTAAGGCTAAGTCCAAAAATAACTCAAGACACAAACCATGTCATATGGTTGCAATTTATCCGACATCAGAAGAAGAGGCTTTAGCTACCGGAACCCGGTCAGGGAAAGCCTACCTCAAGGACTATGAAGGAAATCAGGAAGAAACAACGACAGACACTTCAGCTGCCAAGCCTTCAGAGCCTGAACCTGTCATACCAGAGGCAGGTCCTTCTAGACCAACTCCGACAGACAAGGGCAAACAGAAAGAAGTTTATTTTGATAAACCTTTGAAAAATATTCAAAACAAAGGTCTAGAGAAGCCATATAACTTCGACATCCTCGCCCAACTGGCTAATACTCCAGCCAGACTGTCCATTTTTGAACTGCTTAGGCTATCCAAAGATACTCGTCAAGCCTTGAGCGAAGCTTTGATGCAGGCGGACATATGCTTGACCCATCTCAAGTCCCCCGACAAAGAACCTGTGGCATATCCTCAATGTCATAGTGTAATGGAAGTGGTTCCTAACATCACTTTCACTCAAGAAGATATGTTGTTGAAACATAACAGGCATGACAGACCCCTTTATTACACCGGATACGTCGGTTCCATAGAGGTAGACCGGATTCATATAGATCTGGGATTGTCGATCAGCATCATCCCTCATAGTATACTCAGGCCATTGAGGATTCCTACCAGCGAACTGGCTTACACCACCACTACAATCGTGGGCTTCAACGCCAGAAAAAGTAAGCCGCTGGGAAAGATTCGTCTAAGGATCCAGATTGGTGACCTTAGATCAGTGGCTACTTGTCACGTCATTGATTCGGAGGTTTCCTATAATATTCTGTTGGGCAGACCATGGATCCACGATCATAATATTGTTCCTTCCACTCTACATCAATGCTTCAAATATGTAGACTCCCATAGAACAGTAAAGACAGAGTTTGCTGATCTCAACCCGTTCAAAGGAGTTGAGTCCTACTACTCAGATGCCATATTGTACACCCAAGACTACATAAAGGAGGTGACGGGCAAGACGAAAGAGAAATCCCACCGGGAGCCAGAAGAACCGTCTGTTGAGCAACCTCTGTCAATCCAAGTAAAAAGATGAACTGCCCGTCCTAAAGTCATGGAACCCATAGCTATCCACTTGGATAGAACCAAATCAGGAGGAGGAAAGGATCCTCTAGTGATCACTCTGAATCAGAAGCCTCCACCCTTGGTCATCAACCTTCGGCGCAACAAACAGACGATTAATGTAAATACAACCGAGAACATAGTTTTTGATGATAATAAAGAACCTCTTTTCTAGTATACTGACGCCCAATTTCCTAATCAGGAATCATCCCTCCATAACGATATAGAGCCTATTGTACAAAAATTCTTGGAAGCTATAGACTCCTATCATCCGTATGTGTGGGAGGTAGCGTCAACATCTAATGTCATCATGACATACGAGCCGCATGAAGATTCTATCTTTATTATCCCGCCTACTCGCAGCAATCAGCATCCAATAGTCTTCGGTCGCATGCAGAGCCGACCGATTGTACAAGAAGATTCTCTCAATGACGATGCTGGTAAAATATAGTTCCACAGATATAGCCCACAAGCTTTGAAAATCATGCAAAGCATGGGTTATAACCTGAAATTAGAACCAGGTCTCAACTACGGGAAAGGCAGGAGAATGTCGTTGCGTGTTGATCCTTACTGTCAATGAACTCATTTCGGATTAGGGTATCTCACGTCTCTTGCAACTTCGAACAATTCTGAATCAAGCGGAGAGACCATTTCCTCTTCTCAGGATGGTTCATCGTCCTCAGATTTATATGCTGATCTCGAACGGATATTGTCAACAAACGCGGTATTGACAGATTCTCTCGAAACAGAGGAGCAAGAATCAGAACCGTTTGAAAATGACTCTTGGGCACAACAAATGGATACACAACGGGAACTCCGATTCGAGCAAAGAGAATCACCTACTGAAGATAAAATTATCCAAATCGATGTTGGGAATAAAATTTCACCAAAACCGATATTTATCAGAAACAATATTTCCCCAGCAGAAAGGGAAGAGATGATCCAGCGGATAAAAGAATATATCGACGTCTTTGTATGGAATTATGATGATATGCTAGGTCTTGATCCAAAAGTTGCTACCCATAAACTCAACATATTGCCCAATTCAAAACCCGTAAAGCAGCACCAACACCGGTTTTGCCCGGATATGATGGATGCCATTGAAGCTGAAATCAAAAAGTTGATAGCCTGCGGGTTCATCCGTGAAGAGTAACATCCTGATTGGGTCACTAATGTAGTCCCAGTCATGAAGAAAAGCGGAAAAGTTCACATTTGTATCGACTTCCGAGATCTCAATGCGGCCTGCCCCAAGGATGAGTTCCCTCTTCCCATCACAGACGTCATGATCGACAATACATGCGGTTTTGAACGCATGTCTTTCATGGACGGATTTTCAGGATACAACAAGATCAAGATGCATCCTGAAGATGAGAAGCATACTGCCTTCCGTACACCACTGGGGGTATATTGCTACACAGTTATGCCCTTCGGATTGAAGAATTTTGGGGCTACATATCAGTGAGCTATGAGTAACATATTCCATGAGCATCTATACAAAACGGTGGAATATTACGTAGACGATATCGCTGTCAAAAGCCGTCTCAAGGCTAATCACATCCAAGACTTAAAGTCAGTGTTCGAATTGATGCGCCAACATCAACTCAAAATGAACACTAGAAAATCTTTTCTAGGAGTATCCAGCAGCAAATTCCTGGGATTTGTCATTACCGCTAAAGGCATTCAAGTCGATCCTGATAAAGTAAAAGCTATCCTAGAGATACGACCTCCCCGTAATCTGAGAGAACTCAGGGGATTTCAAGGTCGTCTAGCCTATATCAGAAGATTCATATCCAACATCACTGGAATATGTCAGCCTTTTCTCGCCTAATGAAGAAAGGTGTGTCTTTCGTATGGGAAAAATCCTATCAGCAAGCGTTTGACGATATCAAATGCTACCTTACTAATCTGCTACCTTACTAATCCTCTAATTCTGGTGCCTCCCGTCATAGGAAGACCATTTTTGCTGTATGTTCGAGCAATGGATCATTCTTTTAGAGCTCTCCTCGCACAGAAGAACGATGCAGGTTATGAACAGGCTATCTACTACCTCAGCAGGATGATGATCGGAGCTGAACACCGATACAATCTAGTAGAAAAAGAATGCCTGGCCCTAATATTTGCTATTCGGAAGACGCGACATTACGTCATAGGCGAAACTATTCACATCATCTCCCGAATCAATCCTCTTCGGGTATTGATGAGTAAGCCAAGTGTTCTTAATTCTCGACTCGCGACTTGGGCGATGTTATTAACACCGTTTGATATGGTGTACGTCCCTCAGAAGTCCATGAAAGGTCAAGCCTTGGCTGATTTCTTAGCTGCCCATCCAATTCTGGAAACCTCCAAACTATACGAGGACATTCCCGACAAAGTTGCAGAATGTAACTCTGCGATGGAAGATGATATATGGCAGCTATTCTTTGACGGGGCCTCTCGGACTGGTCCCAAGGGAAACGTAGTTTCCGTAGTAGGAATTTTTCTAGTAACTCCTGATAAACTCGTCATCTATCGAGCATATTCTCTCAGCGAGCCCTGCTCTAATAATGTGGCAAAGTATAATGCCCTACTCATCGGGCTCCAAGTCACTAAAGAATATGATGTTGAATACCTGAAAGCTTTTGGTGATTCCCAGCTGATTGTCAATCAGGTTAGAGGAATATATGAAGTCCGCAATCCAGACCTCATTCCTTATCACCAAGCAACGATCGAGATCGCCATATCTTTTAAAGGATTCTTCTTAGATCATGTGCCTCGATCTCAAAATTTGGAAGCTGATGCTTTGGCCAGTTTAGCTACAGATCTGGCTATTCTTATAAGAAGGCAGAACTCGGTTATACTTCTTAACAGAGATTTGTTTTGTGTAAAAAATAATTTTCACATGGAATGCAGCTATGCCGTAAATACGGTTCCTCCTAAGAGAGACTGAAGAAGTCCCTTCATAGACTTCACATCATACAGAATCTTACCAGAAGATCCCAAAGAAGCAGTATCGGTTAAAAGACGATCACTACTCTTCTATTATGATGCTTCTTCACAAAGTCTATATCGCCGAACTTATGATGGACTACTGTTACGATGCCTCTCTGATGATGATGCAAAACGGGTTATCTGTGAAGCTCACGACGGCATATGTGGAGCACATCAACCCGGTCCTAAGCTACAGGATCGTGTCAGGAGGATGGGCTACTACTGGCCTACTATGATTGCAGATACAGTAAAATATGCAAGACAATGCAAAGCTTGTCAGGTTCATGCGGATTTTATCCATCAGCCTTCTGAGTATCTACATCCGACCATTATATCATGGCCTTTTAAAGCATGGGGAATGGACATCATTGGACCAATTCACCCATCATCTTCTAGAGGACATCGGTTCATATTGGCTATCACGGACTACTTCTCTAAATGGGCAGAGGCGATCCCTCTTGCTGAAGTAAAAACATCCAACATGATCAGCTTTATCAAGCATCATGTCATTTATCGCTTTGGGATACCCCGAAGGATAATCCATGACAACGGGCCTCAATTCATCAGCCAAGCATTTCATCGATTTTGCGATAAGAATCGGATACAAAATATGGCCTCTACGGCATATAATCCTGCTGCTAATGGTTTGGCGGAAGCCTTCAACAAAACCATCATCAAACTCTTGAAGAAGTTCGTTTCTTCGAACAAAAGAGAATGTAATGAGAAACTGGGAGAATGCCTCTAGGCATACCGCACAACGGTACGAACACCAACAAGTTAGACCCTATTCTTATTGGTTTATGGGAGTGAAGCAGTTCTGCCTATTGAAATCCAAATCCCATCACTCAGAATAACAGTGACTAATAAGTTGACTCGGGAAAATAATGATCGGCTACGGCTTCAAGAGCTAGAAGGACTAGACGAGAAATGTCTTCAAGCTCAACAACGCATTGCGTTCTACCAGGCACGCATTTCCAAAGCATTTAATCAAAAAGTGAAGAAAAGAGTATTCAAAGTTGGTGAGCTAGTTTTAGCTATGAAAAGGCCAATGATCATTACTCATAAGAGTAAGGGTAAATTTTAGCCCAAATGGGAGGGCCCTTATGTGATCGAGACGACATTCTCAAATGGCGCTTACAGATTAGCCAAGCCTAATGGAGACTTATTAATGGCTCCTATCAACGGCAAATTCCTGAAGAAGTACTATGCTTAATCTCCCTTGCTTAAACGGAGTATAGTGAAGATCTCATTCTGACGATACTACGTACAAAGATTGGTTGGATCATATTCTATCATGTTTCTATGACCTCTGATTAGATATGTTTAACTAATTTGGAACTTTAAAATCTATCACGTCTATATTACCTCTGATAGTGTTTTGTATACAAATTTAGTTGGATCATATTCTATCATGTCCATATAACCTCTGAATAGATATGTCCAGCTAAAGATTACCGAAAGTATATCACGTTCATATTACCTCTGATATCACTTTCACTCTAACCTATCATTTACATTCAAAAATGATGGGTCCACCAAAGTCAGATAAAAGTCTCTTTATTATCTCCAGAAAGAGCAAGTTACAAAAAAAGAAGCAAAAAGTACATCATTGAGGAGGAGCAGCTAAATCGTGAATCTGTTGTGCCAAAGCAGCCAACCTCTCATTTCTGGAGTCTAAAATATTAGCGCGAGCCCGCTCCATTCGTGCCTCATCATCGCTCAGAAGGGATAGTTCAGACCGAGCATGTACAAAACCTGCGTGGATGACACCCGTATATGCCAGGTTCTGCTGAGCCGCTTCCATTCGGTTCTTCAACACATCTCGAGCTGCCGATAAAGCGAGAGCCCTCTCCTTTGCCTGAGCGAGTTCATCTTCCAATTTGTGGACCCTTGCTTCATTTCCCTCATATTCAACCTCGCACTGTGCCAGCTGGGGAATGACATACCCCAATTCGGCATGGTCTTCATTCATCTCTTGCTGCTGTGCCTTGATGGATTTGCTCAGAGTTTCCATCTCCCCAGCAAGTCTCGCAGTCAAGGAGTCGTACTCAGCTTGAATCATATCATCGACATTGTCTCGAGACAATTGCAAATAATTGTTAATAGGTTGTTCCAAACCATTAACTATTTGCTCCAGAGCATCAGTTCGTCCAGCGTCATCGAAATTTCTAATCTGCGCTATGGTGAGGTTGGAGGACATCTTGAGAGCATCAAAGCCGAGATTCTTCTCTAGCACCATGGATATCAACGATTTTAAAGTGACATAGAATATACTAGTAAATTGTTTAACTAGCATGTTAAAATGCGATTGGACGCTAGGAGTGGCCGTGATGTCAGTAAACCCCTTTTGTGGAACATTGGCAGAAGATGTTGCCATAATTGTCGCTTCAGCAGACAGTGCGACAAAAGAAGAGATGCCAACAACAGTTGAAGTTACTGGTGTACTCAACGAAGGAGGCATAGTCGCAATGATAGGCGCATCCTCCTCTGAAGATATCAGGATTGTATTGGGCGAGGCTACACCCAAAAATGCTGCAGACGAAGGAGCAACATCTTCAAAGCATTCCCCTTCGGTGTCAAGCACCGTCGTTTCGTCGGCAGTATCTGCAACAAAGTCAAAAGTTGCGTCGACTCCGCCTTCCTCTAAGGTATCTTCCCCTGAAAAAAAGACAAGAGAAAGTTAATATCAACCTGATGTTAATTTTTCTAAAAAAGAGGAGTAAAGACAACATTTACCCATGGCTGATGGTATATATGTCGCGTCCGCAGTCAGTACAGCTAAATCATTTATTAATAATGCTAAACGAGCTGACATACCTGGAGAAGAGGGCACACCAAATGACGTCTAAGGGTAGTCTTCCCAGTCTTCAACATGATCCAATCGAGGTTCATCAGGGGGAATCTTACTAGAAATACTTACAGATGAAGAAGGGCTGGACCCATTATTGGTCTGGATAAAGATATCCTTAATACGCTCGGCCTCGAAGGTGACCTCACAGCACTACCAGTAGCGGTAGTAGCGACAACAGTCTCGAGCAAAGAATCTCCGGCATTGTCAGCCAGAACTGTGGAGGTTCCCTCTCTAAAAGGCGAGGGATCTCTAATTAAAGAATTACCCTCAATAGGGGAAACAACAGACTCACTCCTAAGAGCCACATGGCTGGAAGTCCTTTTGGGACCACTGACAGTCTTCTTTTTCCTGCGAGGGGAAGGCTCTTTGGGAGTAGGAGCTCTTCGCTTACTGGGGATAACGAGAGGCTCTGCAGTCGGAGCTAGTACACCTCTCGGTATTATCATCAAAAATTTGTCTGCCCCGACAGGGTCTTCACCTTCATCAGAGGAGACTGATGGGACCTCCTCTCTTCCAGTGGACTTATGAGAGGGCATCCTAAAACTTCCACGCATATCAAAATCGCAATGGAAGGTATTGATGTCCACATAAAATTGTGCGTATGAATGGAGGATGCGCAACTCCATGGAAAGAGAAGTCGCGGGCACAGTAAAGGTAGCTCCAGTACAACCCATCATGAAGTACCGCCATCCTCTCGCTCCGTCGATAAGTCCCCCTCTGAACTTGAAGATGGTGATGGTATTTCCCATATGCAATTGGTCATACCCAAACTGCCTAGCGAACCGACTGAGCAGATAAGGCTCCAAGAAGCAATGGTCCTCACTTCTGTACAGTAAATGGGAAGGTCTAATACAGACCAACCAATAAAAAGCTTCGGGAGAAAGAACGATCTTCCCATGACCTGAATCCTAAAGTTTCGTCCCCTGTTGATTGATATGTATAGTGGGGACGATACAGAAGAGCTTCCAACTATGAGCAAAATTTTATGCTCGCCGACAATCTATGACGGTCGTCACATTCCAAGATGAATTCTTGTAATTCAACAAGAAATTATTTTCTGAACTACTAGCAGAGCCGGGAGACATCACCCTGGGGTTATGAAGAATTAACCTTCCTATCAGATATAGAAATGGTAACTCTACCCTGGGAAAGCTTTCATGCCGTGTTTCATCTGCATGCAGCCCATCGGTAATGGCCCTCAGACCTGCTTGTATCAGGCATACCATGGCAGGGAGCAGGCCCAGTCTTACCCTAAATACCAAACGCACTACAGGCCATAAGTTGTTGCGATGAATACGATCCGCATATGCGATGCCAGGTACTACCAATCGGCGTAACCATACAAAGAGAAAGCCAGCCAGTTGAGCTTCCCTTGACAGAGGCTTGCGGTAATACCTCATATAACTGTAGGCTTTAGTGCCTACAGGATAACCCTCGACCTCCTTATCGAGAACTTGATCTGAAGCCCCAGCGTCTTCAATAAGATCATCGACTACTTGAGCATTAAGCATGCTCAGAAGGTTCAAAGGCTTATCCCTGCTGTCCACAACTTTCTCTGGTTTAGCATCACTGGCCTGATAAAAGAAGAGATATGACGCCCATTTGTTGGTATGATCCAAATTAGACGGCTCCTGATAGAAAGTGGTGTAAGCAAGGTAATGGCACATCAGCTCCTAATATACTGCCACTGCCCGGTGGTTTGTACCCTCAATTTCCTATTTGTAGGGACATACTCTTTATAAGGAGTATCCCCCATTGGCAGCCTTGAAATCTCTGCCATCTCATGAAGGGCCAATCCCAACTCCCCTAGCGGAGTGGCAAAAGTCCCAGTGAGCGAGATATACCGCTCCATCAAAGCCAAAAATAGGTTGGGGTTGGGAGGTAACCCAACATTGGTAGCACTCACAGCCGCGAATAGACCAATGCTCTCCAACTCTGTCTAAAAGTGCTTCAGGGCCCAGGTAGTTAAACGGGCCCATCGAAGATTCCCAGGGCTAAGCCACCCGCTGGTCTGAGGATTAACCCTGAGGTATACTCGCAAAAAGTCGATATTTGGACTGGCTGGAGCAGTGAAGTATCTTCACTCGGGATGCTGCCCGGCAGCAATCCCTTGAAAGGCATGACAGGGCCTGAAGGGCGGCTCACAAATAATCCTCGGCCTGATCCTTTCTGATAAAATATCTTCCCAGGCTGGCCGTGAAGATCAGGGGTCAGGGTCCATGACATCTTCCTGGGATGCGTGGTATGGAAGAATGCCGAGATAGGGTAATCTCTGGGCATCCTTGGCAGGAACATGACCATGCCCTCAGCAGTAAAAACTCAGTTTTCCTTCTTGGGCTTCGTCTGGGATTTTTATCAATCATATCCCCGAATAGGAAAGCTGGTTTTATATATTTGGTCTCATCTATATACGTTAGGGGCTCCCCGCTGATCATACTCAACAACATTCATTCTTCTTGAAACGATATCAGAATTCTCCTTCCTTCAGGATACTGGGTTCCAGAAATAGGGAATGTCACATGCGACAAATCCTCCAGATAATTTGAGTTCAGCATCCCAGCAGCAGAACCCATCACTTCAGCCAAATGAGGGATCTGCAAGTCCACTACAAACTGCAAGAAGAACAAGTCAGTTTCTACACTAGATATTATATTCTTGCAGCTTACGCCAAAGATCAACAGTCTGTGCTTTTACGCCAAGACTGTAAAAACTTGAGCTCTTACGCTGGAATCTATTTCCGAGGCGTAAGATTCAAGGTTGGCAGTATACACCAAAACTTAACTGTTTGAGTTTTTATGCCAGACTTCCAAAATTTGAGTTGTTACGTTGGAATTTTTATCCAGAGTGTAACACTCAAAGTTTGTAGTATACGCAAAATTTTGACAATCAAAGTTTTTACGCCAGACTGCGAAAATATGGAGTTTTTACGCTGACACATTAGGAATATGGGCGTAAATGGTAAAACATCTCTGTGCATCATCTTCCTCAAAGAGGCTCTCAGCACAGAAGATGACCTAGCGCGTTCACGTACAACGTGTGCGAAGGATTTTCTTTATTTTTTTCGTCCCAAAAGCTTTACCTATAACGCCTGGTGCACAGCTTGACGGTGGGACACTTCGTTCAGAGCGAGGTTCGCTCAGCCTAATGGGAGTCGCTCATGCTTGAGCAGAGGAGCGAGAAGAAGAGGCAGCTTTCTTTCCCTTCGCATGGAAGCGTGTTTCAGTGCCATTGCTAAAAACTTAGAGTGCTCAGAGAAGAAGCGAAGAAGAGTTCTCAAAGAGACGAAGATTTTTAGCAAAAGACAGATGAAGGGTTTCTTCTCTGAAGGCCTTGGGGTATTTATAGAGTTCAGATAACTCTTTAAATTTCTAACCAAATCCGATATTTAATATTCGGTTATGATTTGGGACCACGTCAGCCTATCATTTAAAAGAAGAAGATGGACGGTCAGTGGATCCAGAATTTTTGTGCAAAGAAGATCTATGATTTTACGCTCAGGAGTTTTTACGCTCAGAGGCTACAAATCTATAATTTTATGCTCAGAGGCTATAAGTCCATGGTTTTACTCCCAGATGCTTTTATGCTCGGTAGCTTTTATGCTCGAGAGGCTACCAACCTACGACTTTACGCTCAGAAGCTACAAATCTATGATTTCACGCTCAGGAGTTTTTATGCTCAGAGGCTACAAATCTATGATTTCACACTTAGAGACTATAAGTCTATGGTTTTACGCCCGGATACTTTTATGCTTAGTAGCTTTTACGCTTGAGAGGCTACAAACCTACGACTTTACGCTCAGAGGCTACAAATCTGTGATTTCATGCTCAGAAGCTTTTTTACGCTCAGAAGCTATAAATCTATGATTCTATGCTCGAAAACTACAGACGGCCAATTACAAGGGTTTATGCAGAAATGCCCCTTCTTGGCTACAAAATATTCCAAGTGCCCAAAATATACAGAGTTCAGCATTGAAGATGCCTCTCCTTCTTGGGTAGATTGGAAGTTCATCCTAAGTCCAGTCTTTTACACAAGTTCAAGTATGGCCTGTTCAATAAAAATTTCTTGCCCTATTTCAAGGGATTTTTGGGAAATCATTCTTGAAGATGATAGTCTGAACTAGAATTCTTCGCATCAGAGAAGTGACAGTTCAGAAATTGTACGCGACTCCTCGTTCAAAACAGCATAACAGTTCGAATATTCGACTTAAATGCTAAGCAGCTTTCTACGCGTCTTCAGTTACGTGTAAAAGACGGGATAAAACCAGATACTCCTTTTATCAGAGTCGGCGTAAAGTTATTCAGGCGTGCCAAAGATGCACATATCCAGACTTCATCACCGCAAATATGGCAAATCATCAGAAGCGTAAAAGAAGACAATTTTATTAATCATGATTACATATGATGGAAATCCAGTTTACAAAGGGTTTTTCATCTTCATGATTACATATGATAGAAATCCGTTTTCTAAAAAGGGTTTCTTATTTTCATTTAAGATCACACCAAGAATCTGCTGCGCCAGGTTATCATATTGGTGGAGATCTTTGTCTTCTTCTACAGCACTTCATCGGCTTCTGCAGCCGATGAACAAGAAAATGATTAATGGCGGGAGGATACACAACTGGGCCTTTATAAATTATTCAAGCTCACCCTCCATACGCCATGGCAGGCATGCCGTAGAAATTGAGTTGAGGGTTCAGACCCAACTCAATACTAGAAGACTGGGCCAAGCTGTCTGCCTTCGTCCAGCACCATGATGGGAGAAAATACAACTTGCAAGCCGTGTAGCCAAATGAGACCATTTCTCTCTTCTGGATGAATCACCATATAAAATTGTTGATCATCCCGAGCAAAGGAAGCTATGATATCCTTCCATGATCCATCGTTGCAGAGGACATTTGCTCGAAGATGCCTCTTTTTATGGCTCTTTATATGTTGGAAGAACATGATCTTCTTCTTCCTCAAGTCGACTCGATAAAGCTCGGTAACCATCTCTGTGTGATAAAGGAAGTGTGGGAAAAATAGGTTAACTCAGTCGCCCTTATATAGGCAGAAGAGATCACACCAAATCCCAACAAATCTCTAAATATTTGCCGAGAAATCAGCCTCGTGGAACGAGTCAAATTTGACCGTTTCATGCTTCATTCAAAGTATTTTAAATTACGAGAAATTTGAAAACTTTGAAGGGGGTCTTGTAGAAGCATAAAAAAGATGCTGAGGAATTATACACATAAAACCCTCAACATGCAGGAAGTCGCATAAACAGAGCTCCAGCACTAGGTGGCGTAAGACATAACTTCAGAGCCATTGGTGAACAACAGAGCTTCAAGCCATTTAGCATAAAATATAGCTCCAGAATAACCCGCGTAATACAGTATTTCCAGACTGCTTCAGCGTAAAAAGGTTGTTACATCGCCACTTCATCATAAAACCTATCTTCTTTTAATACAGCGGGAAGTTGTACAAGGAACTCTTCGTATTCCTCAAATGAACCTGTCAGATCATGCAGTGAACCTAACCCCTGACAGAAAGTACCGCACGACGATCGAGAGAATGGCTGTAATAATGATTCTGAACTGAGACCCAGACGGTCGTTTAGTGACATTTTCTTGATACAAATTGCTTTTACGCATTCAAGGAAATACGCTGCCTAGTTTTACACAGGCAGACATGATCTTTTACGCTCAGCAGGAGATGAAACAAACCGCCACTTCAAAAGCTACTCTTCGTACATAACTCAAGGCACGTCTCTGTAGTTAATGCGCGTGATGGAGGCAGATCTCTACATTTAATGCATGAGATTTGGTTCTACTTTTAACCACTGGGTGAGCCATAATTACGGCTAATACATTCATATCATCACCTCTGTATATTACGCCATCAGCCTATTTTCAGTTATAGGAGTACGTTGTACGCTATCTCCTTGAAATACGTCGATCTGGCTATTTTTAACTATAGGAGTACACCGTATGCTATCTCCTCGAAATATGCCAACTCAGGCTATATTTGCGTTGGTGTGAGATAAGGCTATATGGCCCAGAATACACTCAAGACCTCAGTCAAGGAAGGATGATCGGTTATCTTTATGCTGGCTACCTATCCATGTAGCATTGGGCTTCTATGCCTATTGGGCTTCTATGCCTACTTGGCTTCTACGCCAACTTAAGAACTATTTGGCTTCTACACCAAGGTGACAGTCATTGGCATCTACGCCATTATTTTCTATACGAGGGGCAGTTACCTACGTGGCTTGCATGCCGTGATCTTCGCAGCAGTTATACGCATTACCTCTTAATGGGATACGCGTCACACGCCTATTCAGAAGATCATTTATACGTGGGTGGCAGTTAATATAACCGCCACGTAAAAAGTGCTACACTCTCCACTGTTTAGCTTCTACGCCGACTGGACGGTTACTGTCACTAAACCCTATAAATTGAGACCTCCGGCCATGGAGGTCAAAGGTCGAAAGGTCGAAGATTTTTGAGAGATCAAAAAATCAGATTTTTAAGAGAGAAGAGTCCAGAGCATAGACAGAGAGTAGTGATTGACGACTTTGTCATCGAGCATCCAATCCCTCTTGCGATCTTTGAAGCTTCTCTTTCTTCTACAGTACTTCTTCGTTATCGTGTGGTCTAAGGGACAAAGTGATCGACCGCAGATCAGACTCCTATAGCAATATTTCCCGAGAATCAAACTTTTGTACTTAACATCCTCATATAGGATTAATTGTACTTCTTGTTTGTAAACCAAAGAAAGGATTTCGTACAAACCTAGTTTTATTTCTTTCGTTTATTATCAAACAACCCAGTCCCTAATTAAGTTCAAATAAACCCTAGTCTCCGGTTTTAATTCAATTAAACCCTAAATTGGTTGAGGGAGTTTACAATCTACCCTCCTTAGAGTATTTCGTCCTCGAAATTAAAACATACGCATGGCAAGAAGCACTGACTGAATTAAAAATGCTAAAATATACCTAGTCCTTCGAAGAGATGAGGGTAACATTGTCGAATATCTTCCTCGTATTTCCAGGTCGACTCGCCTGGTGAATGATGTCTCAACGCGACACGAACTAGGGGAATAGTCTGACCTTGCAGTACCTTCTCGCTCCTGTCCAGGACCTCAACAGGCTCCTCTTGGTAGGATAAACTCGGACCGACTGTGATCTCTGAATGGTCGAGTATATGACTCGAATCCAGTATGTACCTCCTCAGCTGAGATACATGGAAGACGTCATGAACTCCTTCCAAGGTCTGCGGCAAGGCTAATCTGTAAGCAACCTCTACGACGCGTTCTAACACATCAAAGGGCCCGAAGTACCTCGGACTCAGCTTTCCTCTGCCTCCGAATCTGATAGTCCCTCGAGTAGGCGAGATCTTTAGAAATACGTGATCTCCAACCTGGAACTCTAAGGGTCGTCGATGCGTATTCGCCCAATGCTTCTGCCTGTCCTGTGCCGCTCGTAAATGCCCTTGGATCTTCTTCACCTTCTCTACTATACGAACAACCAACTCTGGTACGAGAATCTGTCTCTTGCCTATATCGCTCCAACACACGAGGGAATGGCATTTCTGTCCATACAATGCTTCATAGGGAGCCATCTGGATGCTCACCTGATAGCTATTGTTGTAGGAAAATTTGACCAAGTGCAAATGGTCCTCCCTTGATCCTCCAAAATCAAGCATGCACGCTCTTAACATGTCTTCCAAAGTCTGGATGGTGTGCTTCGACTGACCATATGTCTGTGGATAATATGCTGTGCTAGACTTCAGGCGGGTACTGAGACTCTCTTGCATAATCTGCCAAAAGTAAGATGTAAACCTCGTATCCCTGTCAGACACTATACTAACTGGTATTCCATATAGTCGTACAATATCCCTCATGTACATGTTCTACTAAGACCTCTGTAGATTGCCCAATTCTGAAGGGTAAAAAGTGTGCGGACTTGGTGAGTCTATCCACGATTACCTATACTGCATTGTGACTACTAGGACTCCTCGGAAAGCCCGTAACAAAGTCCATGGTGATGTGCTTCCATTTTCATTCTGGTATCGGAAGCGGTTAAAGTAATCCTGCAGATCTCTGATGTTCAGCTTTGACTTGCTAACACACCAGGCACTTGGCCACAAAGCGTGTTATCTCTCTCTTCATTCCATGCCACCAGTAGTACTGTCTCAAGTCTCTATACATCTTCGTGCCTCATGGATGAATAGAATAAGTTGAACTGTGTGCTTTAGTCATCAACTCTTGTCGAAGCTCTCCATTTGGAACATAGAGACGATCTCCACATCTCAAGGTTCCGTCTTCATGTATCCGCAGTCCTGTCTGTATTCCAGCCTCTGTCCTCTGTCTAAGCCTCTAAAATATGGCATCTATTGGCAAAACAGCCTTGATCCTCTCCACTAATATTGACTGCAACTGAAAACTTGACAACTGTCCGTCTATTCCGGGCATAACAACCTCTTTACACATCTGCTCGAGATGTCTCAATAGGTCATGTTGGGTAGTCAAGAAGAATGCCATGGGTCTTCTGCTCAATGCGTCAGCTACTACTTTGGCCTTTCCCTGGTGGTATTGTAGCTCAATTTCGAAGTCTGTCATCACCTCGAGCCAACGTCTCTGCCTCTGATTAAGGTCCTTCTGGGTGTAGACGTACTTCAGGCTCTTATGATCAGTGAATATCTCTACTCTTTCTCCATAAAGGTAGTGCCTCCAAAGCTTCAAAGCAAAGATCACTGCTGTAAGCTCCAAGTCGTGGGTAAGATAGTTTTTCTCATGTGTCCTCAACTGCCTAGAGGCATAAGCCACAACCTTTCCATACTGCATCAAAATACATCATAATTCTTTCCCGAATGCATCGCTATAGATCACGAATCCTTCGGTTCCAGAAGGTATGGTCAATATGGGTGTTGTAGTCAGGCGCTTCTTCAGCTCATCGAATGCCTTTTGACACTCCTCTGTCCAAGTAAACTCCTACTCCTTACGGGTCAAGTGGGTCATAGGCTCTGCAATCTTCGCGAAGTTCTCAACGAACCTCCGGTAATATCCGACTAGTCCTAGGAAACTTCTCATTTTTGAGACGTTGGTAGGGGTTGGCCATGTCTCTACTGATGAAATATTTTCCGGATCTACTGTAATTCTGTCTCCTGAGATAACGTGTCCAAGGAAAGTGACACGGTCCAGAAGAAACTCATACTTGCTCAGCTTGGCATAAAGCCTTTCTCTCCTCAGCGTCTCTAGCACTAATCTCAAGTGCTCTTCGTGCTCCTCGTGGTTCTTCGAATACACCAAGATGTCATCGATGAAGACTACCACGAACCGGTCTAAGTATTGGTGGAATACTCTGTTCATCAAGTTCATAAATACAGCAGCCACATTCATCAGTCCAAAAGGCTTCACTAAGAACTCGTAGTGACCAAAATGAGTCCTAAAGGCTATCTTTTGAATGTCTTCTCTTCTCACCTTTACTTGATGATAACTCGATCTTAAGTCGATCTTGGTGAACACTACTGCTCCTGTCAACTGGTCGAATAAAACATCAATCCATGGCAGAGGGTACTTGTTCTTGATAGTCAAAGCATTAAGGACTCTGTAATCAATGCACATACTTATCGTTCCATCCTTTTTAGGTACAAACAACACTGGTGCTCCCCAGGGTGATACAATAGGATGGATAAATCCCTTGCTCTGTAACTCCTCCAATTGTAGCTTCAGCTCATCTAACTCCTTCTTGGCCAATCGGTACACATTAGAAGATACCGGTGCTGCTCCGGGTACTAGCTCAATGGTGAACTCTATGTCTCTATCTGGTGGTAAGCCTGGCAATTCTTTTGGAAACATATCCTCGAATTCTGCAACTATCGATGGGGGTACAATCTCCATAGCCATGTAAGTTCCAGCTATCTGTCCTACTCCTTGCTCGACGGTCCCTCGCGTGTACTCGAACTCTGGCTGATCTGGCGGTCTGAAAGTGATGCTGCCCTTCCGGCAATTCAGTACGGCGTTATACTGGCTTAACCAGTCCATGCCTAGCACAACATCAAAGTATAGCATGGGCAATACCAAGAGTCGCGCTCTCATCTCTCTGCCACATACGACTACAGAATACGTTATAATAGTGCTGGTAACCGACACGATATCTCCTCCGGTAAGAATCTTCCAACTCTTAGGTAAGGGAGAAGTAGCTACTCTACGCATTGCTAAAAATCTACTAGTTATAAATGATAATGTAGCTCCAGAATCAAACAATGCAGTCGCAGGTAATGATACAACTAAAATGGTACCTGTGATTGCTTCTCCTTCGGTTTCCTTCTCAGTAGCTGCTAATACAAAGGCCTGTCCCTGTCTCTGTCCTCCGGTCTGCTGTCGGGCTCGATCGAATTGTGCCTATTATGGGGCCAAGGGTGGTCCCCTCTGAAATCCTCCAGGTGCTGGTGGACGCTATCCTCCTAGCACGGTTAGTATCCTCGGAGTTGGTGCTGTTGGCCTCTGTCCTGTCTGTGGTGCTATGTCTCTGCGTTGTGGGCAGTCTCGGGCATAGTGCTGGCTCGCTCCACAAATCATACATATTCCTAATCTCTTTCGACAGTCCTTCTAGTAATATCCTCTTTTACCACAGTAGTTGCAAGACGGAAACTCATTTTGCTGGTATGGTGCTATCCTCTGCTATGTCTGCACTCCGGGATGACGGATCGGTCCTCCTGCTCCGGGCTGGGCTCTGACTGGTAAGGTCGTGCTGGGACGTCTAGCTCCTCTGGCAATGGCCTCCTGGATCCTCACTTCTGCAAGAACCTCCTCGTAAGAAATCCTCGCCTGTGTGGTAGTATACCTCTATAGCTCAAAATTGAGGCCGTAATAGAATCTATGGGCTTTCTCTAGATTATTGGGTATTAGGACGGCACCAAATCTGCTAAGATGGCTGAACTCTGCATCTTATTGCCTGAGAAGATATCTGGTCCCATCTGTCGGAACCATCTAACAGTGCCACATGTCTGGGCTGTTGGAGGTGCTGGTACGGGTGCTGGAATAGGTATCCTCTCTAGTACTGCCATCAAACTCTGTCTCCACATCTCCGTCTGGTGCCACTATGCCTGTATCATAGTCTGAAAGAATTGTAGCATCTGTGGCTGTCCATCTAGTTGTGGCATCTGGGGTGGATAAGGTGGAGGTGGTGGTAATGGAACCTCTGGCTGTGCGGTAGGTATCTTCTCAGATGTTGGCCTCTCGGTCTATGGCATCGGTGTAGCTCCTGAAGTCTGTCCCTCAAAATGCTGCATGGGGATTGTCTGAGAAATCTGTCCCTCGGGCTGCGGGGTAGGATCATCCTGAGAAGTCTTGTACCAATGTATCAGCGGGGTCTGTAGTGGTGGTTGCCCTTGGGGTACCTCCTCTCTTTGGGTGGTGTTGCCTGGCACCGCGGTACTGGGTGCTCCTCGTCCACTGCGCAAGTTCATCTTGCTGCAAGAGATGGGACTTCATTAAAATGAGTACGGAATCAAACAAACATGATGCAGATATTTAGAAGTAACACGAAGGAAGTTCAAAAACATAATCAATATGGATGAGACCTAGTAATTTATATCCTATTGCAGGCTCGTTGGGCATGTTACCATACCACAAGCGAATAAGTCGACCTGCATGGCCCACCACTAAAACCATGTCACATCTTAGTCCCAAAATATATGGAACTAGGCCACGTGGCAATAGCCAGCTGTCACGTCTCCGAGAATTTCCCAATTTAATGGATCCTATCGAAGAGTGCTTCGCTATGCTAAATAACTAATATGTCCCAATATCAGTCAACAACAGGCAACTAATCTCATCCACACAATAAACAACAAGAAGTACTAAATAAACTGCTAGAAGATAAACACCAGTCTCACAATATCATGGTACAACCTAGAATGTCAGGTGGGGACAAACCCACTACTATGACGAAATAAAATACTGAAATGATAGATGAAAGATAATGACTAGGCATCGGCTGACTAGATAATGACGCCCCCAATCCTTGGCAGAAGGCCTACCAAATGATCATGGAAACTCTGACGGCTGCACCTCTAACTACTCTGTTATAGCGAACCTCGTCTCCTGTCCTGGCTCGTATACTGTGGGATAGTAAGCCTCGTCCAAATCTGGAAAGGAACCAGGTCCTCAGAGGAACGTAACAAGAAACATAAAAATATACCATATATAAATACTGAATAAAGTAAATACAATAAAGGGTGTGCTAACCATCTAAGTGAATACAATGTGAGGACAACTTTGGTAAGTATGAGTAGGTGTAGGCATAACGTCCATACCGCTCCGAAGAACGAGAAATCTGCAAGTATATATACGTCCATACCGCTCCAAAGAACGGGGAATCTGAATAGTATAACGTCCATACCGCTCTGAAGAACGGGGAATCTGAAAGTATATATAACGTCCATACTGCTCTGAAGAATGGGGAAACTGTATAAAGGGAGTCATTGGATCCGTGGCTCCTCTGAATACTACGAATTCCAATGGGTATATCCCATACGCCTACTAGTGGTCCTCCCCGCCCAATGTAGATACACTAGTCGAATACTCGACGTGCATACCACGTGTCTATATGCCAGTCTCTAAAATAACATAATCCTGAGTTACGTACTAACCGTGATGCATATCACATGCACCGATAGCTAGTCGAATACGCGGACCCGTATCCCAATATGAATGTCACAGTGAATACGTGTAAAAGTGTCAGGTCTTGGAAGATATCAACGTATCCTTCTAACTAGGATGAGTCTACTAGTGACTAGGACAAGTATACTAAATCATCGACGTATCCGTCGATAGCACCCGAATCAATCTCGGACGCACACAGTCATATGAAATAGAACAACCAGATAACATACAACATATGCAGCATTTAATTTAAAATAGTAAATATGGCAAGATATCTTGCCTGAGTCCTCAAGCTGTGAATGCCAAAAGCCTGCTCCTGCGGTGTCTCCTGAATGATCCAATGGTCATAAACACACAATATAATATAAAAATCTAGCATCAGACACTAAGACCAAATACAGACACTACGTTGCTCTTAGGAACTATCACAAGTTCCCGACTGATCGAAGATAGTGTCATGTGTGCACGTAGCTAGGATATACACGTGTTCTGTCCTTGTCAACGTGTGTCTTGAGACAATAATTACTATAATTACGGTTTAAGAAACTGCTTATGTTTTGTTCAATTACATGTCCTGATTTCCCATGTTACAGTGTACTTAGTCTATGTCTAGGTTTTTAAGTGAAATACAAGTCCTTATTATCAGGTCATAATATTGGGGAAATTACTAATTTATTATCTAATCTACTTAACATACATACATACACATATAGGGTTCACCTTATTTAGCTTGTGTCCAAATCTATGACATAAGACACAACGACACAATACTTCAATGATACGATGACGAGAAGAGGCAACAGGGTGTTTACCTAACCGTGGCTGAACAGGGGGGGGATCTGCTCGTCGACGGTAGTTCACCAGCGTGGGGCGGAGCTCCGGCGTCATACGACAGCACGAAGGCAGCAGTAGTCACAACGGCGGCAGCAACAACCTTGGCAGCGGTTGCTGGCGGTTGGGGGTGGCGCTTGTCGGGTTGGCAGTGGTGGCTGAGAGGGTTGGAAGTGGTGGCTGAGAGGGTGCGGCGATGGTCAGGCGGCTGGAGCAGTCGGGATTGGTTGGGGACAGTGTTGGTGCGGTGATGTTGATGCGGGTGGTAGTTGGCGATGGTGTCGGGATGGTCGAGACGGTAGTCGGGCGGGCTGTGTAGGCGAATGAGGGGCTGTGGTGGTGGTGGCTTAAGGTGGTGGTGGATGTCCGGCCGGGGGAAAGGGGAAGGGGGTGCTCGAGTTTAAGAAGGAAGTTTTGGCTAGGTATTTTAGGTTTCTTTTTAGGGTTTCAATAGGAGAGTATGTGTATTTATATTGGAGAGGGAATTATGGGCTGACCTCAAAGTTTGGGATGGCCTGGGCTCTTTGGGCCTGTCTGGACTTTGTTGGGATGGGACGGTCCAATGAAGAATGCATGTGGCTTGGTTAAGTCCTGTTTAGGGTAAATTTGGTCACCAAAAATTAATTAGAATAATAATTAAAAATACAGGGCAAAAATCAACGAACATATCGTAGCTAGGGTTACACCATAGTCTGAGGGGTACATGAAATTTGCCGAACCCAGTCCCTAATTAAGTTTAAATAAACCCTAGTCTCCTGTTTTAATTCAATTAAACCCTAAATTGGTAGAGGGGGTTTACACCGTTAACACCCTAGTTAGCTTGGTAGGTTTTCTTGGGTTGTTCCCAGTTGATATTTTGGATGACTGTATTTATTGCTTCTGTGATATTGTAGACTTTAGACTTGGACTGTATATCTGGATATTGTACTTGCTCTTTGGTTCTTGTTTCTTTGTGATATCTTATCGTGCTTTTACTCTTCCCCTAGTTATTGTGATTGAGTCATATATATATATTGCGTGGTTGCCCTCCTTTTGGGATTGGTTATATTGACTGATTATTGTGAGTTATAGATATTATGACCTAGAACGGACCTTTACAGCGTTCTACCGCCGATTCTGTGGCGTAGGCTGAACGTACCCACGACTCATGCCCAATTTTTCGGGTGCGGATCGTAACAAATTCTATTTTAATTTTATTATTCTGATTTTTAGGTTAATTTCTAAATTTTCTCCAAATAAACTAAATTTTATCCACCCGAGACTCATGGCACACAAATCGAGGCAATCTGTTGACCAAAAAGTCAACTGATGTAAACTTGACTTTCATGTATGATTTTTTATAGATTTTAGAATCACCAATATGCTAGAATTTATGGCTCATCCGAATTCAAATTTGTTTGAAAATTATTGCACATACAAAATCGTATTGTGCAACGGTAGTTGATTGCTAATCTAGAAGTTCTACAGAATTAACAGCACAAAAATATTTCTAAATAAATTTTGCTAAAAACATATATCTATGATCTCGATAGTAGATTTCTAAAACTTTAAACGGTTCATGATTCTAATTCCTGGTTCTCCCAAAATCGCAAAAATACCGAGACATGTCTATTTTTGGAAATATTATTCTCTGCAAATTTTTAAGAATATAATATTCATAATTTCATAAAATAACTTAGATATTCAGAAAACTAACCTCAATATGGTTCTAACGCAAGAAACTAGGCCATATTTGGAGTCCGAAGCTATGAGTAATGGCTTCTGGAAGATGAAGGAACCCTAGATGACAACTCCTCAAATTCTGGAAGATGAAGGAATCCTAGAAATTCTAACCAGAATACTATATGTAGAGAGGAGAGAGAAATAGCCGTGGCTCAGAGTGCACCACGTGGCATCCTTCCATGCCCTACCATTCTGATCGAACGGCCAGGGTTCAGCCCCGCTTGGCTCGGTTGAGTCCGAGTCAAATTCGGAGTCGGCTCGACTCGAGGTCGGCTCGGTGACCCGGCTAGACTCACAATCACCCCCTTCTCTCACTGACTGCTGGGCCCCGCTGTCTGGGCCGCTATGGCTGACACACAGGCCAGGTTGGCTGCTGACTGGGTAAGTTGGTTTTATTAGGGTTTTCTTTTTCTGAAAATTAGTTTTTAATTTAGTTTTGCATAATTATCTCAAAATAAATGCTAAAAATAATCAGAAAATTCTCAAAAATTCTTGAAAATATATTTGATTATTTAAAACCTAAAATAAAAGTTTGGGATATTTTTAATTTTATTGGCCCTAAAATAAATTCTTAAAAGTCCTAGAAAATTAGTTTTGCTAGTTTTTAATTAACCAAAAATTATGAACAAATTCCAATAGCCCCAAATTAACCTAATAACAACATTTAAGCTAAAATTTCAAGATATGGGGCTTACAAGTCTACCCTCCTAAAAAAAAAATCGTCCACGAAATTTAAGGCAGAACAAAAACAATAAGAAAAATTACCTCATGGTGCAAAAAAATAGGGGTAACACTCTCGCATCTCATCTTTCCGCTCCCAAGTGGATTCACCGGGAGAGTGATGCCTCCAACCGACGCGAACTAAGGGAATTACTTGGTTACGAAGCACTTTAACTCTGTGGTATAGGATCTCCACAGGCTGCTACGGATAACGGAGGATTGGTCCAACCTTAAGCTCCGAATGATCTAATACATGGCTAGGATATACCATGTATCGCCTCAGCTGGGACACATTGTCACTACCACGTTCCGAAAACAGGGGTATTTTCGACTTTTTACAATATTTAATATTAATAAATAGCCTGATAGTAAAATCGATTTAATTGATTATGTGTGATGTGTAATTAAATATATAATTATATGCAGTGTTAGTTATTTTATTTTAGCTAGCAGACTAGACCTAGAAGCCCAGTAGACGAACCCCTGTCCGAATTATAGAATTATGGAATTTTGAGGTTAATTATTTTACCTAGAATTTAATTCTTGGAGTTTATAATTAATTACTGTATTTTATTTAATATTTTTGCGCATTGCCTTTGCTTCGATATTTGGAGCACTACCCTAGCTTTTGTCTTCCAACTAATTTCACCATCTTGCCCTAGACATGCCCGCCTTCAATTCTGCTATTTTTGCAACTCATAATTTTGCTCCCTGTGCATTGTTTCTGGCCGCACAAAAATCGTCGCGGACGTTTATTTTTAAATTCCTATTTTGTATCGTTGTGCGTTCCAATCGAAAAGTGGAGGCCATCTTGACCTATTTTTCGTGCGGCTCAAATTAGGGTAATATTCTGTTCTGAGTCTTCTTCAATATTGGTATTGATGACTTGATCTGATTTTGAACCCAAGTACTCCTAATTAATTGTTGAACACACCTTGCATTTAATTCTATTTAAATTGAGGATACCATTTTATCTGATTTTAAAATCCCAATTTAATTCCAGTACCCTGCAAATTCAGCCCATACCCATCTTACAGCGTCCCCTGACCCTACAAAACATCGGACCCCGAATCGCCCGCCCAATTTTCGTCATTTTATGTGTCTATGCAAATACCCAAATTTAAGGGGGCCAATTTGCAATTATTACATTATGTGTCAACATCCCATTGGTTCAAACAAATGGAGAGCCCAATTATTTGACTAAGTCAACAACCTTCTCCATGAATAATTAATTTTTTCATGACAAGTCATGTCCATCCATTCTAGGTGGATGCAATCTCCACCCTTCATCCACATCTCACCCCTCCCTATTTAAATGTCACATCAACCCATTTCCCTAGAAAACCCTAATCCCCAAGCAAGCCCTCTCTCTCTCCTCCAAGCCCCATCCCCTACGTATGAAAATTCTTCTTCCTTTCTTCTTCTCATTTCTTCTCTTCTTCTTCCTTTTTCTTCTTCTTCTTCTTTTATTTGAACTTGAATTCAAATTGAAGGGAAGGGGGGGGGGGGAAACCTGGAACACTGTTCCGGCGGCCACCCCTGCCGTGCTCCGGCGGCCGAGTCCCCATCTCCCTCTGCGACTTCCCAGCCGGCTCGCCATCCCCGTTCGAGATCCTTCCGGCAGCCGCCTGTGCGCCGGCTGCTGCTGACAGCGTCTCCACGGCTCGTCGACTCCGGCGACCCCCACTGCTCCCTCTCCTCCATTCAACTCATCACCACCACCCGCTGCTCTTCCATCCTCCATCATCCAACACTTCCTCCCACCACCTGCCGACTACACCAAACTCTCCTCCGGCCGGCGGCCAACCCCATTCCCGCTGCTCGTGCTCCTCCCTCCATCTCCTCCTCCCATCATCTTCTACCATCATCACCCATTCCATCAGCCACTGCCAACCGGCCGAGCCGACCCCTCCGGCCTGCTGCGGCTGCTCCGACTAGCCACTTCCGGCCAGATCGAACCGAGCTTCCCGCTCCTCCTCCTAACGCCAGCCGGTCAGTCACCCTGACCTCACCCCCTTCGTTCCCTCCGGCGGTCCTTCCCGACTACCCGACGTCCTCTCCCATCTCAAGAAGGAGAACGACTACACCGATCTCGTCATGGCCGGTGTAAAATCATTGAGGATGAGTTATACACTGAGATAAGAGGAAGGATTCAAGAAGATGATATTTCAGCACCTACTCGGAAAGGGCAATATTACTACTACAAGAGAACTTTAAAGGCACCTGCGGAGCATGTTAGGCTTAAGAGTATGATTATTATAGCATTGGGGCTTTTAAAGTCAGCCCTGATAATAATCTAGTAGCATATGCAGAAGATACAAAAGGTAATGAGATCTACACTATTCATGTAATTAATGTGTATAATAAATGATAATATGTATATGTATATGTACATATATATTTAAGTATAATTTATATATAAATACGTATTTAGTATATACATTATTGGTATTGTATAAATTGATATATATATATATCCATGTTTGTATATATGTTTTGTATATACTTTCAACATATATAATTTGTATATATGTATAAAAATATATATTTTGTACATGCTTTTATTATATTCCTAATATACATAGTATAAACTAAATCGGTATTAGTATTAGTATATTTAATAATGATGTTGACAATATATATATATATTCAAAAAAATGTACTTTTGCACATATATATATATACGTATTTTGGTATATAAAATGTAATGGTATACGTACTATTTTGATATATAAATATATATCTTGTTCAATTGGTATAGTATAATATGTATATGTGTATTTCCTTTAATATATATATATATGTAGGTATTTTGGTATAAAGTATATAATGTTAGTATATGTATATATTTTGTATGTATATGTACTTAATATTTTCAAATATGTATTTAAAAGACTATAAATAAATATATATATATATATTATAAATACATTTAAATTGGTACATGTATAAATATTGTAAGTGTAATGTGTATTATATACGTATCCCTACTAGATGACCCTAGTTGACTGAGTTCCATGCCAGGCATAGCCCTGAGTTAGGTATTTGATTGTGTGTGTAGTATAGCATCTGATAAAAATGTGGTTTTGCTTGTGATATGTTTATAGGACTGTTGGGTTACCCAGGGGACACTCTGGAACAGGACCTCGGTATTCACCAGCTAAGGACCCAAGGCGAGTACATTCTCTGATTAGTTTCTAATTTATGATATCTCCTATGTTCACTGTATCTAGTGTAAATATCCATGATCTTGACACGATGGTTACACGGATTGGTATACACGGATCTCGTCATGAGATGTTATTCCTTATTCATGGTGTAGCTTGTACGAGACTTGTTTCCTTGATATCTTGTGCATGTACAGACACTAATTCCCGGGAAGATTTGCTACCTTCCTAGGGAATCCCGTGCCATAGGGTACCATGATTAGATCTACTATACCAGTCGGGGGTGGGAAGTATTTTAGTATAGATATGTGATCATACCCAACTTTCCATGCATCATAGCTCACCCCGCATCTCACGTCGGGTGCGGCCTGACCCTCTCCATGCCTCATAGCTGTTACGTGTGATTAGCCTGACCTCTCCATGCATCATAGCTAACCAACGGTTAGCCTGACCTTCCATGAATCATAGCTAATCACATGTAACCAGCCTGATCAAGTTCCCAAGCCGATCACATATTAAAGCTAGTACTCACACACTTAGTCATAGGTTTCTTGCTCATTGACATATTGTTTCTTTTCCTGCATTTACTTACAGTATTTTCAGTATTTCTTTCATTGTACATTTCTCGTACCTATACATGCATCTGGTATATTTCCATCTAGAACTGCTACATAGCTTATGTCATTTATATAGAACTGCTATTTAGAGATGTACTTTGCTCCTTCCTGACTGGAAAAATATTTTTTCCAGACTGTGACCTTAGTGGACTTGTTTCTGACACTTGGGGATTGGTTGTTACTGATTTCAGGTATGATTATTGTGTCATTAGACTTGTGTTGTATTCTTTTATTTCTTCATTTTCCTATCGTGCTGTAGTTGTGATTGAGTATTTCTAGATTTATTTTATGATATCCACGTCTCCTTATGGAGTTGGATACTAGCGTGAGATTGTTTAGATAGTACTTGACCTAGACAGCGTTCTACCGCCGATGCTGCGGCGTAGGCTGGACGTACCCACGCTCTCGTGCCCCTAAACCGGGTGCGGGTCGTGACACGTTTTAGTGGTGGCCCATGCAGGTCAGACTTCGCAAGTTGTGCGATGTCGTAGTAGTGCGACACCATAGTTGTACTACTGCGTACCTGCTATTAAATATAGGACATAGGATACTAGGATGAGAGAGGATACTCAATCACAAATTCTTGAGAGATTCCTGGGACGACCCCTTGAGAATCTTATTATAATTTCCAATTTAAATCTTTTTCCTTGTTTCCGTCCGCTCTCGCTTGTTGTCACTGAACTTGATTCTTGTTGAGCAGTTATTAAATTAAATCTTGGTATCATTATTGAGTTTATTCTTGTTGACCAGTTGTTAACTTTAATTCCTGGTATCGTTGTTGAGTTGATTTCAAATTGAGATGAATTTTACGGACTAAAATTTACGGTATCATCTGATGACATATGTTGGTAAGGACAGTGAGAAAGGTAAGACGTCTACTTTGGTTATGGACCTTAGAGTTTATCGCTGCCATATTATCTGTGGTGACGAGAACGTAGGAACCTGACTTGGATGTACATACTATAGTTATGAAACTTAGGGTCTCTCGCAGCCATACCGGTTGGCGTGGCGAGGATTCTAGATGACATGATTATAGAGTTGCATACCTTAGTTACGGAACCTGTCGGTTATCGCACCTATGCTTACTGGCGTGGCGAGGATTCTGTGTGTCATGATTTCGGATAGACGTGTATGATTATCAGGTTGTATCTTAAATTGGTTCTTAAAATATCATCTCAAGACTTATCTATTCCTGTTATTCCAGGACTTTGTTCCACCGCTTCTTTCTTTACTAGCAGTAAAGATACCTTCCGTCCTTGATCCAGTTCCTTTTTGAGCTTATTTTCTTTGAGGATTCCTTGTTAGTATGGTAATTAGTGGCTTGTAATTTTGTTGTGTCTTGTATTAGTATTGACTGTGTTGCTAGTGATTTGTAAGTGTTTCTTAGTTGGGCATGTGAGCAGTAGGCTTTAATCTAGAGTTAGCCCTTAGCATAGTACCTTGTACCAATGATTCTAGGAGTAGTGTCATTAGAGACTGAGAGTTAAGGAGAGTATAGAGTATCAGTGATAGTTCTCAGAGTTAGTATCAGAGCCAATTACCTGTCCTGGATAATCATGATTATGAAATTGAGTGATCTATGTAAACGATTAAGTATCCGGGAATTATGTTAAGGATTTTTGGAGCATGATGTCCAATTTGATGATTGATATCGGAAATGTTAAAGGTAAAGAAATATATATGTATAAAGGGTTTAATGAGATGTCATAAGTAGAGAAATATCAGGATTAGTAATGGAAGTTGTGAAGCGTATCACGGATTAGTTTAATAGGCTTTAAAGGATTGAAGGAAATACATATACAACCATCGAGATGAGGAACCATACACACACCCATGAGAGTAAAGAAACATGAGTGTTATAGAGGATACATGGATCATGAGTCTAATGAGCTTGATGAGATAATCCATTAATAAAGCTAGTAATATAATACCAAGAGTGCCAACGATTCTATATCAAGGATATATTGAAAATGGTGCTAGTAACAGTAAGCACTCGGTGTGATGATAATTAGATGATATACCAGTTGACATAAATTGAAATCATGAAAGAAAACACAGTTGATGATAACTTTGATCATTGGAGGTAATAGTACAAGTGATTCAGGCAGTACAATTTTAGTACACAATTATAGACACTAGATGCATTGAGTGCACCTTGAGTATCAGAGACCGTGAGCACTGATATGTACATTGTGGAGTTATAAATTAAAAGGTGGAAATAAGATTTTTATATTTAAAATAATAGAGGAGTTGAGGTTATGTCATTAAATTTTTGAGGATTTCAAATATGAATTCAATAAACATGGTTAAGGCTACAAAGATTTTAGAAGTGATTAAATTTTGTTTCGATGTTGAGTATCTAATTTTGAGGAGGTATATACAATTCATTTTTAAGTTGATCGAGAAGTTAAACCTTGACGATTATTTTGAGAATCAATTTTATGGTAGATGAGAGATATGAATATTAATATATGAGTAGATGATATACATGTGTAAGGATCTGATAACTTGAGCAGGATTGAGATGGCACCGCAGACTGACTTGGGTGTCCATCTAGAGTGGTATTAGAAAGGGCTTAGCACTTAGTATGGTGTTGCACTTGACGTGTATTTGAGTGATAAGAATAGTATGAACAATTGTAGTAGGAACGGGAACTGACAGAGAGTATGGTACTAAAGAGATAGAGGTATCAAACTTGGATGCATTATTGAACCATGGTTATATTAGAGAATCTTGGTATCAGATTTAGGTATTAATAAGCAGATGTATGCAATGAGGATGTAATCATGGATGTTGTGGACTAATGATTAATTGATATGAGTACCGGTGTACAGGAATATGAATTAGTTAGTGAATTTGCTAGAGCTAAGTGTATGTTAGAGATAGGAAATACTGCAGGTAAAATGTTAGCATGTTCCTTCTTTTCTCATGTTGTTTTCGTCTTCTGATTGATTGATTCCCTAGTACCGTGGTTTGTATTCGTGGTTTACTTGTTAGAATGTAGCTAGTAGTACACCCTGACAGAGACTGCAATACCATGACAGGACGCATGACCTATATATTTTTAGATTGCATGACTGTAGGTAGAACCTTCTTAAACCATGATCGTTGGGGTTTGGACCATAGCAAAGATCTATGACAAGGTTATGACTTGACAAGAGACATGAGATGCTAAAATTTTGGAAGATAAGCATAAAGAATTAAGGATTAATATGGCAGAGTTGATAAATCATTGATTTTATCAAGATTGAGATGTGATTAAATTACCATTAGGCTTCGAGGATAAACATTAATTTAAATGAGAGGTTGAGAATTTAATATGGTAGGATTGATGATTATTGATTATGATATATTTATCATTAAAATTTTTGAGAAATTCTAGAAGATTATTACTATATTTTATTGGACTGGAAGATAAAGATTTAATTGAAAATATTAATTGAGGATTTTGCGAGTATTATATTATTTGGGTATTGTGAGGAAAAAGGAATCAAGGATTTAGATCACTAATGGATTAGTGTTTTGATAGAAATTTTAAATGTGCATTGTTGGACTAAGTTAGAGGAGTAGATATTAATTCGGGTTTAATTACTAACATCAGCTTCGTAGGAGATTATGATACGAATGGAGTTCGATGATAAATTTTGAGGATTTTCAGAATACAATAATTTCAAATTTTTTGAAATTGTGAAATGACAAGGTGGATAATTTCAGGATTTTGTGGGTTATTGAATTTCACAATTTATGGAAAACAATAATGTGTATGAGTAAACGCTACTATGAGGATTTTAAATTTCGAGGACGAAATTCTTTTAAGGTGGGTAGACTTGTCACTACCACGTTCCGAAAACAGGGGTATTTTCGACTTTTTACAATATTTAATATTAATAAATTGCCTGATAGTAAAATCGATTTAATTGATTATGTGTGATGTGTAATTAAATATATAATTATATGCAGTGTTAGTTATTTTATTTTAGCTAGCAGACTAGACCTAGAAGCCCAGTAGACGAACCCCTGTCCGAATTATAGAATTATGGAATTTTGAGGTTAATTATTTTACCTAGAATTTAATTCTTGGAGTTTATAATTAATTACTGTATTTTATTTAATATTTTTGCGCATTGCCTTTGCTTCGATATTTGGAGCACTACCCTAGCTTTTGTCTTCCAACTAATTTCACCATCTTGCCCTAGACATGCCCGCCTTCAATTCTGCTATTTTTGCAACTCATAATTTTGCTCCCTGTGCATTGTTTCTGGCCGCACAAAAATCGTCGCGGACGTTTATTTTTAAATTCCTATTTTGTATCGTTGTGCGTTCCAATCGAAAAGTGGAGGCCATCTTGACCTATTTTTCGTGCGGCTCAAATTAGGGTAATATTCTGTTCTGAGTCTTCTTCAATATTGGTATTGATGACTTGATCTGATTTTGACCCCAAGTACTCCTAATTAATTGTTGAACACACCTTGCATTTAATTCTATTTAAATTGAGGATACCATTTTATCTGATTTTAAAATCCCAATTTAATTCCAGTACCCTGCAAATTCAGCCCATACCCATCTTACAGCGTCCCCTGACCCTACAAAACATCGGACCCCGAATCGCCCGCCCAATTTTCGTCATTTTATGTGTCTATGCAAATACCCAAATTTAAGGGGGCCAATTTGCAATTATTACATTATGTGTCAACATCCCATTGGTTCAAACAAATGGAGAGCCCAATTATTTGACTAAGTCAACAACCTTCTCCATGAATAATTAATTTTTTCATGACAAGTCATGTCCATCCATTCTAGGTGGATGCAATCTCCACCCTTCATCCACATCTCACCCCTCCCTATTTAAATGTCACATCAACCCATTTCCCTAGAAAACCCTAATCCCCAAGCAAGCCCTCTCTCTCTCCTCCAAGCCCCATCCCCTACGTATGAAAATTCTTCTTCCTTTCTTCTTCTCATTTCTTCTCTTCTTCTTCCTTTTTCTTCTTCTTCTTCTTTTATTTGAACTTGAATTCAAATTGAAGGGAAGGGGGGGGGGGAACCTGGAACACTGTTCCGGCGGCCACCCCTGCCGTGCTCCGGCGGCCGAGTCCCCATCTCCCTCTGCGACTTCCCAGCCGGCTCGCCATCCCCGTTCGAGATCCCTCCGGCAGCCGCCTGTGCGCCGGCTGCTGCTGACAGCGTCTCCACGGCTCGTCGACTCCGGCGACCCCCACTGCTCCCTCTCCTCCATTCAACTCATCACCACCACCCGCTGCTCTTCCATCCTCCATCATCCAACACTTCCTCCCACCACCTGCCGACTACACCAAACTCTCCTCCGGCCGGCGGCCAACCCCATTCCCGCTGCTCGTGCTCCTCCCTCCATCTCCTCCTCCCATCATCTTCTACCATCATCACCCATTCCATCAGCCACTGCCAACCGGCCGAGCCGACCCCTCCGGCCTGCTGCGGCTGCTCCGACTAGCCACTTCCGGCCAGATCGAACCGAGCTTCCCGCTCCTCCTCCTAACGCCAGCCGGTCAGTCACCCTGACCTCACCCCCTTCGTTCCCTCCGGCGGTCCTTCCCGACTACCCGACGTCCTCTCCCATCTCAAGAAGGAGAACGACTACACCGATCTCGTCATGGCCGGTGTAAAATCATTGAGGATGAGTTATACACTGAGATAAGAGGAAGGATTCAAGAAGATGATATTTCAGCACCTACTCGGAAAGGGCAATATTACTACTACAAGAGAACTTTAAAGGCACCTGCGGAGCATGTTAGGCTTAAGAGTATGATTATTATAGCATTGGGGCTTTCAAAGTCAGCCCTGATAATAATCTAGTAGCATATGCAGAAGATACAAAAGGTAATGAGATCTACACTATTCATGTAATTAATGTGTATAATAAATGATAATATGTATATGTATATGTACATATATATTTAAGTATAATTTATATATAAATACGTATTTAGTATATACATTATTGGTATTGTATAAATTGATATATATATATCCATGTTTGTATATATGTTTTGTATATACTTTCAACATATATAATTTGTATATATGTATAAAAATATATATTTTGTACATGCTTTTATTATATTCCTAATATACATAGTATAAACTAAATCGGTATTAGTATTAGTATATTTAATAATGATGTTGACAATATATATATATATTCAAAAAAATGTACTTTTGCACATATATATATATACGTATTTTGGTATATAAAATGTAATGGTATACGTACTATTTTGATATATAAATATATATCTTGTTCAATTGGTATAGTATAATATGTATATGTGTATTTCCTTTAATATATATATATATGTAGGTATTTTGGTATAAAGTATATAATGTTAGTATATGTATATATTTTGTATGTATATGTACTTAATATTTTCAAATATGTATTTAAAAGACTATAAATAAATATATATATATATATTGTAAATACATTTAAATTGGTACATGTATAAATATTGTAAGTGTAATGTGTATTATATACGTATCCCTACTAGATGACCCTAGTTGACTGAGTTCCATGCCAGGCATAGCCCTGAGTTAGGTATTTGATTGTGTGTGTAGTGTAGCATCTGATGAAAATATGGTTTTGCTTGTGATATGTTTATTGGACTGTTGGGTTACCCAGGGGACACTCTGGAACAGGACCTCGGTATTCACCAGCTAAGGACCCAAGGCGAGTACATTCTCTGATTAGTTTCTAATTTATGATATCTCCTATGTTCACTGTATCTAGTGTAAATATCCATGATCTTGACACGATGGTTACACGGATTGGTATACACGGATCTCGTCATGAGATATTATTCCTTATTCATGGTGTAGCTTGTACGAGACTTGTTTCCTTGATATCTTGTGCATGTACAGACACTAATTCCCGGGGAGATTTGCTACCTTCCTAGGGAATCCCGTGCCATAGCGTACCATGATTAGATCTACTATACCAGTCGGGGGTGGGAAGTATTTTAGTATAGATATGTGATCATACCCAACTTTCCATGCATCATAGCTCACCCCGCATCTCACGTCGGGTGCGGCCTGACCCTCTCCATGCCTCATAGCTGTTACGTGTGATTAGCCTGACCTCTCCATGCATCATAGCTAACCAACGGTTAGCCTGACCTTCCATGAATCATAGCTAATCACATGTAACCAGCCTGATCAAGTTCCCAAGCCGATCACATATTAAAGCTAGTACTCACACACTTAGTCATAGGTTTCTTGCTCATTGACATATTGTTTCTTTTCCTGCATTTACTTACAGTATTTTCAGTATTTCTTTCATTGTACATTTCTCGTACCTATACATGCATCTGGTATATTTCCATCTAGAACTGCTACATAGCTTATGTCATTTATATAGAACTGCTATTTAGAGATGTACTTTGCTCCTTCCTGACTGGAAAAATATTTTTTCCAGACTGTGACCTTAGTGGACTTGTTTCTGACACTTGGGGATTGGTTGTTACTGATTTCAGGTATGATTATTGTGTCATTAGACTTGTGTTGTATTCTTTTATTTCTTCATTTTCCTATCGTGCTGTAGTTGTGATTGAGTATTTCTAGATTTATTTTATGATATCCACGTCTCCTTATGGAGTTGGATACTAGCGTGAGATTGTTTAGATAGTACTTGACCTAGACAGCGTTCTACCGCCGATGCTGCGGCGTAGGCTGGACGTACCCACGCTCTCGTACCCCTAAACCGGGTGCGGGTCGTGACACACATGGAACACGTTGTGTACCCCTTCCAATATAGACGGTAAGGCTAGTCGATAGGCTACTGCCCCAACCTTCTCTAGAACATTGAAAGGTCCGATGAATCTTCGACTAAGCTTTCCACCTCCACCAAAATAAATCGTACCACGTGTCAGAGAGATCTTCAAGAGCACTAAGTCGCCAACCTATGCCAAAATAGGAACTTAACGCATAATCAAAGAATATAATCGATATTTAAATAAATAAATACCTCAAACTCTAGCGGTCTCCTGTGGCTATCGGCCCACTGCTTGTGTCTATCCTGAGCCACACGAAGTCTCTCTCTAATCTGCTTTACTTTTTCTACAGCATCAACTACCATCTCTGGTCCCAAAAGTACTCTCTCTCCTACTGTCATGACCCGTACCCAGAATAAGGGCACGAGTATGTGGGTACGTCCAGCCTACTTCGCAGCATAGGCAGTAGAACTTTGTTTAGGTCACAATAACACTAATATAACTCACAACATGTTAATGATATCAACTCCATAAGGAGGACAATATACATCTCATAATAGCTCATAATGTAAACACAATCACAACAACTATAGAAGTATAAAAGCACGATAATAGATAAGAAGAATGACATAGTCAAACACCATATCTCAAAATAAAGATAAACCATAGTCTAGCTGTCCAACATAAAGTCTCCATAAGTCTCAGCATAAACTAAGAATAAATCTAAACATAAACTGAAATAAACCTCTAATAAGTCTCAGTGCGTAAGATAAATACTGCCTAGATAACTGCAGGTAATTTCTCCTCTAAAGGAATAGTCTCCTCTAAAATCTCTGTTGTGTAGTCTGCATCTATACCCTGTCCATAATGTATGGTAAAGAAATCCTCAAGATCCTCTGAAAAAAATATCCAGTCAAGATTGGAATAAAGTACAAATACTAACAACAGTTCTACATATATTGACAAAAACTATAATACAGTGTAATAAAATACAAGACAGATATGAATACTGGCAATAAGAAATACTGGACATAATGAATACTGGAAATAAGGAATGCTGGAATAAAGGAATACAGGAACATCATAATCAATGTACATCTAAAAATGAAATAGAAATACAAGTGTATATTAGAACCATGAACTAGAATATAAATGAGTACTAGAACAATAACTAGAATATTTAGAGATGCTAGATCAATATATTAGAGATACCTATCAAGATCATCTAACTAAGTGTGTAAAACATCAGCATATCATGTGATCGGCTTGGGACTGATCAGGCTTGTTATGTATGACTAGCTATTATTCATGTAAGGTCAGGCTAACCATCCAGATAGCTATGATGGAAGCAATAGTCAGGCTAATCATACATAATAGGCTATGAGGCATGTAACGGTCAGGTTGCACCGACGTGAGGTATGGGTGAGCTATGATGCAAGTAGAGTTGGGAATGATCACATAAGCTACTAATTTTCCCCTATTTCCCCAGCTAGCACGATGGATTCCAAATCATGACTCCTCGTGACAGGTCTCGATAATACCAACTTGTGTAAACAACAGTGTCGAAATCATGTATGCAATACAACTAGAATTATAGAGATAATCAACAAAATAAAAACTGTCAGAGAATGTACTCGCCCGTGGTCCTTTGCTGGCAGTACAAATGTCCTGGTTCCAAGGTATCGTCTGAATGATCCAATAATCCTATGGACATAACATATAATACAATATTGCATCAGACATTACACTAACCTACACAATCAAAACACATTGATCTCAGAGACTACGCTAGGGGTGTCACGTTTGTAGTTTCTATGCATAACAGACAGTCAATGATACGGTCTTGTCAGTACGTCAGTGTACATATGGCAGTCTGCTAACATGTTACATGGTCACAGGTCAATGTAACTACAGGGTATCCGTGGTTACACTCGGGTCATCTAGTACCTAGACATATAATACATATTATTATCTATCATATACATTAATACTCATTAATTGCACATATAATAGATATATGTATAAACATACTTAATAGAATTTATACTACGTATATATATATTAAACATATACTAGGGAATACTTATGCAACACATATACATATCTATTTATACTAATTTAGAATTATACTATATATATATATATATATATATATATATACCAATATATATTTAAACATGTACTAATACGTATGCCAATATGTACATACCAATTATATCCATATACCAACATATACTAAATACACAACGGCTAATTACGTATGCAATACGATGATAAAATTCGCGTATGCATGTACGTGTACATGTACGCAAGAGGGAACTCGAACCTGGTACGTGGGACAAGACGTGCGCGTCGAGGTCATCGTCTAGTCCAAGGGGTCTACGATGACAGCATCCAGTCCAGATGGGCTGCTCTGGTAGGGTTCAACGAGGTAAGCGGGTCTCCGGTCGTGCAGGCGAGTCAGCGACGGGGTGGCAGTAGGCTCCGGTCGACGTGGGCTTCAGGTGAACGGTCTCTGACGTTCGTGCAGGCTAACGGGAAAGATGGCAGTTTGGTTCGAGTCTGGATGGGAACGTGACCGTGGTTCTGGTCGTCTACAGCGGCTTTACGATGGGTTGGCGAGTGTGGATTGAGGCGAGCCGGCGGGGTGCAGGTGCAGCGGGTCAGCGCTGCCAGTCTCCGGCGGTCGGGTTGACAGGGAACGAAGGTGAAGGTGACGATGATGGGAGGTGGTGGTGATCAGGCTGTCGGGTTGGGCTCCGACGGTCTACGAGCAGTGGATGGCCGGACACGGCGACTCAACGGGGTTGGGATGAAGATGAACATGAGGGGGTCGGCTAGGTATTAGATTTAAGGAATAGAAAATAAAAAGAAAAAAAATAAAGAAAAGGAGTTTATATATGAAGGGGGGTTGGTTTAACCTAGAAAAGTTTGACTTTGGTCAACTCCTTAGGAAAAGGCCTTCTCATGTAGGTATTCCAAGGGCTATGATGCAAATAAATTTAAAATGAATGGCTATCCTGTGTTGGTTCAAGGTTTTGAAGGGCCATGGCTCAAGGAGGTTGATGTTGTATTGCACACTCTCAAAAATTATGGAAAAATATACATGAAGGAGAAAATGGGTTTATTTGCGTGTTGTGTCCAACGGGGTGGACACCTTAATGTACTTTTGCACAAAAGTGCCAAACAATTAGAAAATTGCACAAGGTAAGGTTTATGATTTAATTAATTAAAATAAATGCAAATGGTGTTCTAGAATTAATTAGAAGTACAAATGGCTGAAATTAAGTAGGACACAAGTGTCATGAATGAAGTAGACTCAGAATAGAATATTATCCTAATTTAGGTTGCTCAAGATGGGTCGAGATTGTGTCTCCAATTTTGATTGGAACACACAACGATATAAAGTTTAATTTATATAGAATTAATACAATCGGTTTGCGACGAATGTTGTACGACCAAAATAAAGCACAACAAGACATGGTTATGAGTCACACATGGATTAAAATAATAGTCTGGCACGTCTAGGACAGGGGTGTGAAATCTGTTGGAAGACAATGGCTAGCGTAGCGCTCTAATTATCGAAACAACGATAATGTGCAAAAATTAAATAAATCACAGTAATTTAAATATAATTAATTATCACGCAATCATTTACACATTAATTATGAAAAATAAAAATATAGCTAATCTGAAATATGGAGGTGACATGTCTACCCTCCTTAAAAGAATTGCGTCCTCGAAATTAAAAATAAACTAGCACAAGAACAAATAATCAAATAAAAAATTAGACCTCAAGTCTCGAAGAGATACGGTTACTGCCCGCTCATTTCGTCCTCTCTTTTCCAGGTTGACTCTTCTGGAGAGTGATGTCGCCATGCAACACGAACCAAAGAAATAGTCTGGTTCCATAATACCTTCTCTTTATGATCCAAGATCTCAACGGATTGTTCAGGATAGCTGAGTGTCGGTCCAACCTCGATCTCCGACTGATCTAGTACGTGACTAGGATCTGCCCTGTACCGTCTCAGCTACGACACATGGAACACGTCATGCACATTATCTAGAGCAGGCAGCAAGTCAAGTCTATAGGCCACTGCACCGACCCTTACAAGAATACTGAAGGGCCCGATGTATCGTGGACTAAGCTTTCCGTCCCTACCAAAATAAATTATGTCCCATGTCGGAGAAATCTGTAGGAACACGAAATTGCCAACCTGAAACTCTTGGGGTCTACGGTGGCTATCGGCCCAATGCCTCTGTCTGTCATGCGCCACTCGTAGTCTGTCTCTGATAAGTTTTAACTTTTCGGCTGCATCCACGACCATTTCTGGTCCTAACAAAGCTCTCTCTCCAACATCATCCCAAGATAACAGTGTACGACACCTTCATCCATATAAAGTCTCGAATGGTGACATCTCAATGCTGGCCTAGTAGCTGTTATTGTAAGCAAACTCTACTAGGTGTAGGTGATCCTTCCAAGAACCTTCGAGATCCAAAATACAAGAATGTAGCATGTCTTTAAGACTCTGAATTGGTCTCTCAGAATGTTCGTCTATCTGGGGGTGATACGCGGTACTAAACTTGAGCTGAGTGCCCAAGCTAGTCTGCAGACTCCTCCAGAAATGGGAAGTAAAACGATTATCCTGATCTGAGACGATTCTCACAGAAACTCCATGTAATCTGACAATCTGCCGCACATACATCTCTGCTAACTTCTCTTTCAATGTACCCAATTTGAATGGTAAGAAGTAGACTGATTTGGTCAACCTATCTACGATGACCCAAATCGTATCCTTTTCTCCTAGAGAACGTGGAAGTCCTGAAACAAAGTCCATAGTCACGTGCTCCCACTTCCATTCTTGAATAGGTAGAGGTTGAAACAATCCTCCTGGCCTCTATCGATCTGCTTTTACCTGCTGGCACACTAAACATTGGGATACAAAGCATGCTACATCGTGCTTCGTACCATACCACCATACGTGCTCCCTCAGATCTCGATACATCTTATCGGCTCCGAGATGCATCGAGTACTGAGAGCAATGTGCCTCCTGCAAAACCTCTTCGCATAGCTCTCCACTTGGCACATACATCCTCGTGCCATGCCATAAAGATCCATCATCTACAATTATAAAGTCATCTGTCAATCATGTTCGAACTTGTGCCCTGATACTCCTCAGAGTCTCATCATCATACTGTGCAGCTCTAATTCTATCCATCAACTTTGATTGTATCTGCAATCCCCATATCTGAATCTCAATACCTGGAACTAGCACTTCAACTCCCAAGCTCTCAAGATCGGCCAATAAGTGTCCATCTATAGTCAAGTACATAGCCATCGGATACCTGGTCAAGGCTTCGACGGCTACGTTGGCCTTTCCTAGGTGGTACTGTAATGAGATATCAAAGTCTTTTATCAACTCTAACCACCTTCTCTGCCTCATATTCAGCTCCTTCTGTGTAAATACGTACTTCAAGCTCTTGTGGTCCATGAAGATCTCTACACGCTCTCCGTACAGATAGTGTTTCCACAGCTTTAGACTGAAGATAACTGCTGCTAACTCCAAATCGTGAGTGGGGTAGTTCTTTTCATGAGGGCATAACTGTCTTGAAGCATAGGCAATTACTTTCCCGTGCTGCTGAAGAACGCATCCCAAACCTTTTCCTGAAGTATCACTGTAGATAGTGAATCCAACTGTCCCTGATGGCAACGTCAAAACTGGTGCCGTCGTCAATCTCTTCTTTAGCTCATCAAATACAGCTTGACATTCCTCTATGCAGACAAAATCTATATCTTTTTTGGTCAGCCTAGTCATTGGCTCTGCAATCTTGGAGAAGTCTTGTACAAATCTTTTGTAGTATCCTGCTTGTCAGAGAAAGCTCCTGATTTCAGCTACCGAACTGGGGGTAGCCCATGACTCCACTGCTTTTATCTTTTTTAGGTTAACTGAAATTCAGTCACCCGTTATCATATGTCCAAGAAATTCAACCTTGTCAAGGAAGAACTCAAAATTTAAAAGCTTTCTGTACAATTCTTCCTTCCTGAGAGTCTCCAAGACTATCCTCAGGTGCTCTTCGTGCTCCTCTGGGGCCTTTGAATACACAAGAATGTCATCAATAAACACCACTACAAACTTGTCAATGTACTGATGGAATACCTTATTCATCAAGTTCATGAATACTGCTGGTGCATTGGTTAAACCAAACGGCATTACTGTAAATTCAAACTGGCCATATCTGGTCCGAAAAGCTATCTTCGGTATGTCTTCTCTCTTCACCTTCACCTGGTGATAGCCTGACCTCAAGTGTATCTTTGAAAACACCTTCGCTCCACTCAACTAATCGAAAAGATCATCTATCCTCGACAGTGGGTATTTGTTCTTGATAGTGAGGTTGTTCAGAGCTCTATAATCGATACACATGCGTACCGTGCCATCCTTTTTTGGTACGAATAATACCGGTGCTCCCCATGGCGATGAACTGGATCTAATGAAACCTTTGTCCTGCAGCTCCCTAACTTGCTTTTTTAGTTCTACCAACTCGTTGTTGTTGACTCTATAGACATATTTGCGAAATAGGCTCTGCTCCTGGTATTAAGTCTATAGAGAATTCAATATCTCTGTCTGGCGACAAACCTGGCAACACCTCTGGAAATACATCCAGGAACTCTGCTATCAATGGATGTGGTAACTCCTCTTCTTCCATCGTGGCTCCGTAAAAAGTGCCTCTGCTCTGCTCCTCTGCTCCTCTGTCAATCTCGAACTCTGGCTCTCCTGGTGATCGAAATACTACTCTACCTCCGTGACAATCTATAGAAGCATGGTATTTACTCAACCAGTCCATTCCGAGTACAATATCGTATCCCGGAAGTGGCATGACGAGTAAACTCATGCTCAACTCTCGGCCTTCCAATGACACTCTTCGATCCTTGAAATAATCATGGACTAGGATAATGCCTCCTCCTGTCGTGATCTTGCAAGTCCTATCTAATGGTTCCGTTTCTAATTGATGCTTAAGGACATATGATACAAATACGAAACTATGGGAAGTGCCAGAATCAAAAAATGTAAGTGCTGGAATAGAATCGAGAGAAACTGAACATGAAATCACGTCTCTAACTGGTTCGGCCGCCTCAGTCGTCATGGCATAAGCTCGTCCCTGTTGTCACCCCCACATTTCAAATTAGGGGTATTTTTGTCCTTTCATATTTTAATGTATTAATATTGCATGATGTGTGTACAGATATATATTATATTGAATAGTGTTCATTAATGCATGAGATAGTAGACTAGACCTAGATGCCCACTAGATGGAGCCCTTACCGAAATATAGTGTGATAGATTTAATTTATAATTTTTGGGATTATTTATTAAGGATTATATTAATTACCGTGATTTTATTTTATTGTTGCGCGTTACCGTTGCTTCGATATTTGGAGCGCTACCCTAGCCATTGCCTTCCAACAAATTTTATAACCTTGTCCTAGATATGCCTGCCTTCTATTCTGACCCTTGTGTAACTTCTAATTATGTTCTCTTGAGCTTCATTTTAGCCGCACAATATTCGTCGTAGACGTTTATTTTAATTCTTAATAAATCCAATTTTGTATCCTTGTGCGTTCCAATCGAAATTGGAGACACAATCTTGACCTATTTCGTGCAACCCAAATTAGGATAATATTCTATTCCAAGTCTATTTCATTTATGATACTTCTGTCCCACTTAATTTCAGCCCTTGTACTTCTAATTATTTTTAGAACGCCAATTGTATTTAATTTTAATTAATAAAATCGAGAAACCCACTTCTGTGAAATTTTCAAATTGTTGGGGACTTAATTTTAAAACTGCAATAATGTGTCACCATCCTATTGGTTTAAACCAAATGAAGAAACCAACCCCCTTTCTTTGACTAGTCAACCCAACCTCTCTCTTCCTTTTGTTTACATTTTTCTCCATGTTGAATCTAGGCCTTCCATTTTAAATGGAGCCATCATCACCACACAACATCCTCTCCATTATATATAAATATATCCTCAACCTTTTTCCCAAAGCAACCCCATTCCAAGGCTTGGCCGGCCCTAATCCCTAGGAGGTCACCATCAACCTCTTTCCTACATGCAAAAACCACCATCCCCCATATCCTTATTCATCATCTTCATCATTTCTATTGTGTTCTGAGATAACTCCAAACCCCATCTTCTTCCGACATCCCAAACATAACCAGCCAGTTGCAGCCTCGGAACCGTCGAGCTATCCTGTGTCGGTCCGACCAACCTGCCAGTTACCGTGTTCGTTCACAGGGTCAAGCTTGCGCGACTTCGCGATGAGAACGAGCCGCTCTACAAACTCCGAGTGGCCGTAACCATAAGAGTAGTGACCACCGTCCACCTAGCCGACGTAGCCGATTCTATTAGCCGACACTCGTTAACCCGTGCAAGCCAGACCCAACGTCGAGATAATGGCGAACCACTGTGCCGCCCTGATCGTATGCCGACTTTCCTGCTCTATCGACATACCCCGTAAGCGACCGGTAACGTCCACATCTTACTGTTGTTCTCGCCCCCACCATTGAACGACTATCTCCGCTCCCATCGTCGGTCACAACCCCATAGCCATCATTATCCCCCGTCGAGCATCCAAACCGACTGCTCCCAGTCAACTTGTCAAACCTGCGATATCTGCGTGCGTGCGGACGATGCAGACTAGGCCGGTACTCCTTTGTGTTAGCCGAAGCCTAGTCGGCCAAGATGTTTCCGCCCCAGAAATTTGTAAGCAACTAGCATTATTTCCCCTATCAGAGAAGGATGATGAATAAAGCATAGTACTGTAGCAAGAATTGATTAGGGAGGTGGGTCCCTCGAATTTGAGAGAGGACGAAGTCTGTGGACTTCATTAAAAGGTATTTTTTCTTCCAAGTCCCTTATAGATTAAATAATTTCAATATATAGCTAGCCTTAATTCAAATTAATTATAAATCAACCTACCAAGTATATATTCTAATTTATTATTCTTGTTTGAAACCTTCTGGGTTGACACTATAAGATTCAATTACACCATAAACTGTGGGTATCATGGATCATACGATACGGGATCAACAATAAATATATTCTGAAGGACGAAATCTAGGACTGTTGGATTGTTCAGATAAGACTTCAGAAATCAGGTTATTGGTATTGTCAGCCACAAGACCCCAGGCGAGTACATTCTCTGACAGTTTCTATTATGTTGATTATCTCTATAATTCTTGTTGTATAGCATACATGACTATGACACTGTTATTTACACGAGTTGGCATCATTGAGATCTGTCACGAGGAGTCATGATTGGGATCTATCGTGCTAGATGGGGAAAAATAGGAAAATATTAGTAACTTATGTGATCATACCCAACTTTACATGCATCATAGCTCACCCACAGCTCACGTCGGTGCAGCCTTACCATTACATGCCTCATCGCTGTTACATGTGGTTAGCCTGACCTGTTAGGGATGATCACTAATCATTGTAATGAGTCATATAGTCCCAAGCTGATCACATGATATGATGATATTTTACAAACTTAGTTAGATGATTCTTGACATGTATCTTAGTATATTGATCTAGCATCTCCACATGTTCTAGTTATTGTTCTTGTACACACTTATATACCAGTTCATTGTTCTTGCGTGTACTTGTATTTCTATTTCATTGCTAAATGTATATTGATGATGATATGCTCAGTATTTCTATTTCCAGTATCTCATTATTCCAGTATTTCTTATTGCTAGTTTTCATATATGTCTTGTATTTGTTTATACTGTATTACAGTTTTTGTCAATATATGTGGAACTGCTGTTAGAGGTATATTTTCTTCCAATCCTGACTGGATATTTTTTTCTAGACTGTGATATAGAGGACTTGTTTCCAGCATACTTGGATTTTGGATGTTATTGATTACAGGTTAAACTATTTATTGTTATTTAGACCTGTCTTGTATTTTATTTGCTTTCCTCGATATCTCATCGTGCTCTAGTTTATGTGATTGAGTATATTTCATATTATATTGTGATATCTGCGTCTCCTTATGGAGTTGGATATTCATGTGAGATTGATTAGATAGTTATATGACCAAGACAGCATTCTACTGCCGATGTTGCGGCGTAGGCTTGACGTACCCACGCTCTCGTGCCCCTATACCGGGTGTGGGTCGTGACACCTGTAGTGCTCCTCTCTGCTACTGCTGGTGCTGAGCAACCTCTGCTGTTGTGGTGGAAGTGGAGGTCCTCTCTGCTGGACTCCTGGTACAGTAGGTACTCTGGCTGGTCCTCTCTGAGCGGCTGCTCCACCCTGACGAGCCTGAATAGATGGGCAGTCCCTAAGCTGATGTGTTGCTGATCCACAGGATAAGAAACTACCCAATCTCTTCCTGAATATGTCTCTAGTATGTGCCATCTTTCTGCAATAGGCGCACTAGACAACGGGCTAATTCTGTCTCTGTGGCTGTTGATGCTGGATGTGTCCTCGAACTGGTGCCTATTGCTGGTGTTGTTGCTGGTACAACCTCTATTGTTGTTTTTGTTGAAAGTATGGGTGCTTGGCCGGTCCTGTGTTACCACTTGCCCCTCCAGAAGTGTCGCGTTCTCTCTTGGGTCTGAGGTCCAAGTTATCTTCAGCAATCTGGGCATCATCCCGAAGTACGAGACTTGATCTCTCTATTCAATCCCTTCCTGAATTTTTGTGCTCTGTCTCCTGGATCTCGAATTATCGATGGCGCGAATAGACTCAATCGGCAAAACTCTGCGACGTATTCGTCGACTGACATGCTTCCTTTGACTAAGTCATGGAACTAACTTTCCAATGCTCCCAAAGCCACGTCAGGAAAGAACTTCTCCTTGAAGAGTTCTTTGAAGTCATCCCAAGTAAGTCCTTCGACAGCGAGTCTCGGCTCTGTACGATATCACGTCAGCGCGATGTCAAACATCTGACTGCCAGTGGCCTCGATCTGAAGAATCTTCGGAATCTGTGCTAAGCGCAAGTTTTTCTCTATGTCCTCTAACCAATGGTCAGCATAGAGTATTCCTTCAGTGACTTTGAACTCTCAAGGCATCATCCTCTTGAATTCCACTATAGTACCTATCCTCTGGTGCTGTTGGCAGGGATATTGCGGTTGTGCTACTCTCTCCATAGCCTGGAGAGCCACCTGATGAGCATTCTCCATGCTTACTCTCATCAGCTCTATCTGCGCCTGGTGTGCCTCTGCTTGCACCATCTGAGCCTCAGCTTGAACACGCTGAGCTTCTGTTATCACTTTCTAGGCCTCTAGCATTCCTTGGATCAATGCGAACATTTGTGCCCCGTCAGTGGGCACTCCTCCGAGAATCGGTGTCGGTGGTGGTGGAAGGTTGTCCGTCATAGCTGGGGAAATCCTCTGAACTGGTGGAGTAGGAATCCCATTAGCTGCAGATACTTCCACATGAACAGAAGATGTAGGAGGAACTCCAGATGTCTGTTCGTCAGGTCGAGAGGTAGCAGGCCCCTCTGAAGTTGATGCTCCCACTCTCAGAGATCTAGTCTATGGCGGCATCCTGAAGACAGGCCAAAAGAATCAATTAAGGTGATAGATACGATATCATCAAGGAAGGATAGTAAAATTCTAAAGGAAGCAATCAATTAGAATAGCATTGTAAAGATCAGAATTTTCCTAATTGTGATTAAGCATACTCTCATCCTAAATGCTATTTCCAATATCCTATCGCAGGCTCGCAGTAGTTCAACTAAGTTATCGCACTACCACGATATCGCATAACTTGCGAAACTCGACGTGCATGGGCCACCACTAAAAATATGTCACGACCCACACCCAGAATAGGGGCACGAGTACGTGGGTACGTCCAGCCTACGCCACAGTATCGGCGATAGAACGCTGTCTATGTCACAATAACACTAATATAACTCAAAACCTGTTAATGATATCAACTCCATAAGGAGGACAATATATATCTCACAATAGCTCATAATGTAAACTCAATCACAACAACTATAGAAGTATAAAGGCACGATAACAGATAAGAAGAATGAGATAGTCAAATACCATGTCTCAAAATAAAGATAAACCACAGTCTAGTTGTCCAACATAAAGTCTCCACAAGTCTCAGCATAAACTAAGAATAAGTCTAAACATAAACTGAAATAAACCTCCAATAAGTCTCAGTGCGTAAGATAAATACAGCCTAGATAACTGCAGGTAATGTCTCCTCTAAAGGAATAGTTTCCTCTAAAATCTCTGGTATGTAGTCTGCATCTATACCCGATCCATAATGTGTGGTACAGAAATCCTCAAGATCCTCTGGAAAAAATATCCAGTCAGGATTGGAACGAAGTACAATCACTAACAGCAGTTCCACATATTTTGACAAAAACTATAATACAGTGTAAAGAAATACAAGACAGATATGAAGACTGGCAATAAGAAATACTGGATATAATGAATACTGGAAATAAGGAATGCTGGAATAAAGGAATACTGGAACATCATCATCAATGTACATCTAGCAATGAAATAGAAATACAAGTGTATACTAGAACCATGAACTAGAATATAAATGAGTACTAGAACAATAACAAGAACATATAGAGATGCTAGATCAATATACTAGAGATACATGTCAAGATCATCTAACCAAGTGTGTAAAACATCAGCAAATTATGTAATCGGCTTGGGACTGATCAAGCTTGCTATGTATGACTAGCTATGATTCAAATAAGGTTAGGCTAACCATCCGGATAGCTATGATGCAAGCAATAGTCAGGCTAATCATATATAACAGGCTATGAGGCATGTAATGGTCAGGCTGCACTAACGTGAGGTGTGGATAAGCTATAATGCAAGTAGAGTTAGGAATGATCACATAAGCTAATAATATTTCCCCCGTTTCTCCAGCTAGCATGATGGATTCCAAATCACGACTCCTCGTGACAGGTCTCGATAATGCCAACTCGTGTTAACAATAGTGTCGGAATTATATACGCTATACAACTAGAATTATAAAGATAATCAATAAAATATAAACTGTCAGAGAATGTACTCGACTGTGGTCCTTTCCTAGCAATACCAATGTGCTGGTTCCAAGGTATCTTCTGAATGATCCAACAGTCCTATAGACATATCATATAATACAATATTGCATCAGACATTACACTAACACACAAAATCAAAACACATTGATCTCAGAGACTATGCTAGGGGTGTCACGTCTGTAGTTTTTGTGCATAACAGACAGTCAATTATACGGTCTTGACAGTACGTCAGTGTACATATGACAATCTGCTAACATGTTACATGGTCACAGGTCAATGTATCTACGGGGTATCCGTGGTTACACTCGGGTCATCTAGTACCAAGACATATAATACATATTATTATTTATCATATACATTAATACTCATTAATTACACATATAATAGATATATGCATATACATACTTAATAGAATCTATACTATGTATATATATATTAAACATATACTAGAGAATACTTATGCAATACATATACATATGTATTTATACTAATTGAGAATTATACTATATATATATATATATATATATATATATATATATATATATATATATATATATAAATTTAAATATGAACTAATATGTATGCCAATACGTACATACCAATTATATCCATATACCAACATATACTAAATATACCACGGCTAATTACGTATGTAATACGATGATAAAATACGCGTATGCGCGTACATGTACATGTACACAAGAGGGAACTCGAACCTGCTACGTGGGACGAGACGTGCGGGTCGAGGTCATCGTCGAGTCGAAGGGGTCTGCGATGACATCGTCCAATCCAGATGGGCTGCTCCGGTCGGGTTCAGCGAGGTCAGCGGGTCTCCGGTCGTCCAGGTGAGTCATCGACGGGGTAACAGCAGGTTCTGGTCGACGTTGGCTTCAGGAAAACGGTCTCCGGCGTTCGTCCAGGTTTACAGGAAGGATGGCAGTCTGGTTCGGATCTGGATGAGAACGTGATTGTAAGTCCGTAACCGCACGGTGCGTTACACTGAGTCGGACTGAATGAATCAAATGCTGGTTACATTTGAAATATTGGATTTTAGAAAGAAGTATTGATTGAGTTTTTCATGTGCAGATGGCTAGCGGGTTCGATGGAAATCAGATGTTCGTTCAGAGCAGTACTGAGATAGCTGGATTGGAATGATAATGTCATCTTCCTTAGTCCGATCGGTCGGATGATTTGTATAGCACGGCCTGCTCGCACGGTCATACCAGTTGAGTAGATCGCGCTTGCATCGGACCACGGGTTCAAGGGATTGGCCGTATCGGCAGGACAGGATGCCTAACGGGATCAACATTGTGAGTGGGCTCTTTCCCTTCTCCTCTACTCCTTTATGCCTAATAATATAGAAAATACGTAAAAGGCTTGAACACTTGGGTTGAAACATTGGGAATCACTACACTGATGCGTGCATAGAGTGTACATCGTTGGCTTGATAGGATTGTAGCTTGAAATAATTTACGCGTTGGATAGTTGGAGCTAGAGTTAGATTATTACATTTGAGGCAGTTGGTTGGAATTATTGGGATTATGCTTGGACAGCTGGAATGAGTCATTGATGCATTGGGAATATTCGAGAATCTGGGCGAGCGCGCGTGCATCCGTGTACGAGTATCACTTGGTAGCTTTGTCTTGCAAAGCGAGCAGTTGTGGTTCGAAACCGAACAACTGCATCGGCGAGGGTGTTGTGCCGCTTGATGGGGCATTGTGCCACGAATGGGACATTGTGTCACTGAAACGGCATTGTGCCATGGGTTAGCTTTGAGCATGGGTGTTGCACCATTGGAAACACTGTATTGAGAAGAGGCATTGTGCCTATGGAAATAACTTGGATTTGGTGCCTTGGGCAATATGTTGGAAGAATGGTTATGGATGTTTTGGTTGGATTATTGGTGGAACGAGTCTAGGATCGCTTGGTGGGGCGAGAATGTTCGATCCTTTCGTCATACCTACTTGGTATCTGCATGTCACGGACAACCTGTATTGCACAGGGTTTGGTCTCCTCGAACGGGAAGGCTCCGGGGCACCGGGACCGTTCGGCCATGGAGGAGACAATTGGGTAACGCATCTTGGGCGCGGTGCCAGCGGTTGGAATCGATCCAGGTGGGTTAGCTACTTAGCGCTATTTCGAGGAGAACCGCATATGATCAGTCCGATCATACGTCCTTTATGGCTTGGCCAGTGACTTCATATAGTATAAGTGATGGCTTGCTTTTCTTTTGTTGGTTTGGCTTTCGTGTAGGCGCGGCCACCTTGCCTCGGCAAGAGTGTGCACTGTGAGATTTGGATTGTAAGTGTTGGTTGAGGATGGATATTGAGGCTTGGGAATAGTTCGATATGTTATCGTGTTGCTTGGACTTGAGCAGGACGGTTGCATGCTAGTTTACTTCGGGTTGCTATATATATTTGCTTGTCGATTGATTTGAGTTGAATGCTTGCAAGCTTAAACTGCTTTACAGCTTTCCTTAATATGTCATCCATATGCCATGAAACAAATCTAGGATTCAAACTAGAAAGATCACCATATAACTGTTTGCATTCACTATTTTACTTAGTGTCGGCTTAGACGAGTGGGTTACCCCGCTCACCAGTACGGTTGTGGACTGACCCACGTTTGTGGGAAATATTTCAGGTACACAAGCGTAGTGGCGCTGCTTGGATATACGGGACAAGATGTATGAACTGTAAGTACCTTTGTGGGCTAGAGAAAAGAGCAAGAGCATTTCATCGTCTTCGTGGCATCGCCTTTGTGGCATTGCCTCGGGGCATTCTATTTGGACCCTATCGTGAGCTTCGCGGCGTATTACTTTGATTGTGTGCTTGGTACACAATACTTAACTTCCGCTGCAACTTGGTTGTATCAATGATAACATTTGGTGTTTGACAACATCGCCTTGTACGAGCGCAACTCCAGGCTCGTACGGTATCACGTCCCGATGAGAACGATTGTCCTGCGGGAGAGCTGTACAACATGGTGATTCACGTTCAGCGGGGACTATCGAGCTTGCGGGAGATTGGGGCGTGACAAATTGGTATCAGAGCGCCTGGTTCATTTCTTCGGACTTGGTCCTTCGCTTCATCACAAACTCTAAATAGCTTCCGCGTGTCGTCTAGCTCTTGACTCTACTCGGTGCCGCATTGGATGTTTCATGCAATAAGTCTATATATTGCTGGTTGTAGCTGCATTTTGTTCTTAGTTGTGTTGCCTTGGTTGGTTTTCGTAGGATCGCTTAGCGTCGTTAGGCATTGTTGCATTCGTGCAGCAAGTTGGTTGGCATTGTTGTATTTGTGCAACAAGTTGAGAGCTTTCGTTGGGTTGGCTTGGCTTGTCGTTCATGGAGTTTCTGATTACATCAGTGGATCAGTTGGTTGGCAGACGAGATTTGGTTATGTGGCATGCTGTGAGTAGAAGCATTCGATGAGAATGGATCATTGCACGAGTTGCTCGTCTGACGACTGTGTTGGATAGAAGTTGGAATTTCGGCTGTGGCGCATCGGTTGAGCATGTTTGAGTTTGGCTTGAGAATATCAGGATAAGTTTGCACGAGTTGCTCGTACAGCAAATGTGTGGAACCATTGGTTATTGGGTTGGATTACTTGGAAGGAATCGTCGCATGGATTGTTCGTGTTGCGAAAGTATTAAACGGTTTGAGAATAATTGGAAGCATTGAGAATGGGATATAGCACGAGTTTGCATCGCAAGATTGATGGAAAGAATTGGATGATGCATTGGCTGAGTTTTTGTGTCAGACTTGAGTTGTGAATGGCAGGATCACATATAAGAGATGGTTCGAACGGATCTTGGATCAGTGCAAGGAATCGTAATGCGAGTAGCGACTTGATTCGGAGTGGTATATGGGATACCACCTATTGAGCAAGGTATTGAAAGTATTTTGGATGGACATTAATGGGAATTGCCTGAACGGACTGGTGCAATGGAAGTATCGTTGGACTTGAGAGATGGACGAGATCGGAACGAACAGTTAGGATACGCTTGAGCGAAGCGATGGGTGAATCGAATGATAGCGAGCATGGACTACGATTTTGGGCAACACATTTGAGCTGTTGGTTGAGTAATGAAACACGATCTTGGCTTGAAGGGAAAATACGATGGATTCACACAAACTTGGAAGATTTTGGATATTACTGCTCGAAAAGTCAACTCAGGTTTAGCAAAAGTAAAATTTTGGGCAAAATGGTGCAACAATGGTAGACGGATTCTCCAAAAGACGTAGACAGATTATGGCAACAATAGAAGGCAAGAGATTATGGTGGACAGACTTTTGAAGATAGCTAAATGTGGGAGCAACGTCGAAGCAAATCACTGTGTTGCTAGAGCAAGTTGGACGTGCATTATGGAACGCGGCAAACGGATAAGAATTAGAGCAAGTCTTGAGTTTCGAGGATCATTGAAATCGATGGTGCGAGTAGGAGAACATAGCAATTCGGAAATTGATGGATTCAGGGCAGAACGGCGGATTGATGGAAGACAGTTTCAACGAGCGCAGTTCTCGAACGGTGGCTTGGATAGATAGCAAGACTTTAGGCGGTTAAGCGGCATTGGTTGACAGATCATCAGAGGTAGTGCATGAAATTTCTCGGATTCGAAAGTTCGTTCGGATGGAATGGTTGGATTTTGATTAGGATTTGCAGATAAGATATAGCATGGTTCTTAGTAACTGTCCATCGTGATGATTACAATTATCGAGCGTAGCTTCGGGACAGCTGACCCTAGCGACTTGTCCGCTGAATCAGAGATGAATATGGTAAACCTATAGAACGACCCTTGAGGCGACGTATTTGGGAATGCGTCGAGGGCAGATATGAGCAATAAGATTTGGCTTACTGACTGAGTGTTGGATTTGAGAGACTCTTGGGATAGCCTTCAGCTGAAGATGCAGCCGGAAGATCGAAGCGATGGTGGAAGTAGCCTAGTCAACTGATGAGATTCAGAGTCGCAGATTTTTGTAGATGGCATCGCCTCTGACTCATCGTGCCCTGGAAGGGAATAGCATTTATATGAATGAACGACTATGGCGGCTCGTTCAGATCAAATCTTTGCGAATACTGGAAGGGACAGATTTGCTTCAGATTTACAAGATGTCGGAACTTAGTCTGGGAAGCGTGCTCGTTCAGAAGGCAAAGGTGATATCCTATGCTTCGAGGCAGTGGAAGCAGCACGAAGATCTATTCCATGCGCAACCTAGGAATTGTGGCGAGGGTGTCCACGTTGAAATCGTGGCGACACTATCCCTTTGGCGTGGCAGCGAGATCTTCGTGGATCACACGAACCTCAATATAGATGTTCATCCAGCGAGGTATTGAGATTAAGGAAGAGGTGTTTGGTTGAGCTGATGAGAGCAAAGTTGATATTTGGGTAAGTCGCCTAGTTGGGGTAGTATCAGTTGAGATAATCGTTTGGTGCATGAGATATATTTGGTGATGTTGCTAGTGCGGATTCAGAGATAGTTGGATGAGTTGAGTTGGAACACGAACTGATTGAGTCGGTGAAAAATTATCATATTTGAGAATAGTGTTCTAGCGAATATGTTGGAATAGAAATCAGGATTTGGTTCAATTGGAAGTAAAGCAAGTGGATGCCTCGGACATAAAGATACCCTTGTAACTTGTCCAAATTCGCTATCGCAAAGCTCGGCTAAAATGCATGTATTTTAGGGACGCCTTAAATATGTGTACGATCCAAAACTAAGCGATACGAAGAATTCGTATTGAGCTGCAAGGAGGATGTGGGAATTTAGAAACTTGTATGAGCGTTCAGCAGAGCGAGATACTGAGTCTGAATCGTAAATATGTGAGTTGCATAGAGCAGATCCATGGAATTGTATTGTGGCATACTAGTAAGGAATGAGTACCAGCACAGTTCGTGGACGAACCTGATTCTAAGTGGTATATTATGTAACGCCTGCAACCGCACGGTGCGTTACGCTGAGTCGGACTGAATGAATCAAATGCTGGTTACATTTGAAATATTGGATTTTGGGAAGAAGTATTGATTGAGTTGTTTCATGTGCAGATGGCTAGCGGGTTCGATGGAAATCAGGTGTTCGTTCAGAGCAGTACTGAGATAGCTGGATTGGAATGATAATGTCATCTTCCTTAGTCCGATCGGTCGGATGATTTGTAGAGCACGGCCTGCTCGCACGGTCATACCAGTTGAGTAGATCGCACTTGCATCGGACCACGGGTTCAAGGGATTGGCCGTATTGGCAGGACAGGATGCCTAACGGGATCAACATTGTAAGTGGGCTCTTTCTCTTCTCCTCTACTCCTTCATGCCTAATAATATGGAAAACACGTAAAAGGCTTGAACACTTGGGCTAAAACATTGGGAATCACTACACTGAGGCATGCATAGAGTGTACATCGTTGGCTTGATAGGATTGTGGCTTGAAATGATTTACGCATTGGATAGTTGGAGCTAGAGTTGGATTATTACATTTGAGGCAGTTGGTTGGAATTATTGGGATTATGCTTAGACAGCTGGAATGAGTCATTGATGCATTGGGAATATTCGGGAATCTGGGCGAGCGAGCGTACATCCGTGTACGAGTATCACTTGGTCGCTTTGTCTTGCAAAGCGAGCAGTTGTGGTTTGAAACCGAACAACTGCATCGGCGAGGGTGTTGTGCCGCTTGATGGGCCATTGTGCCACGAATGGGGCATTGTGTCCCTGAAACAACATTGTGCCATGGGCTAGCTTTGAGCATGGGTGTTGCACCATTGGAAACACTGTGTTGAGAAGAGGCATTGTGCCTATGGAAATAACTTGGATTTGGTGCCTTGGGCAATATGTTGGAAGAATGTTTATGGATGTTTTGGTTGGATTATTGGTGGAACGAGTCTAGGATCACTTGGTGGGGCGAGAATGTTCGATCCTCTCGTCATACCTACTTAGTGTCTGCATGTCACGGACAACCTGTATTGCACAGGGTTTGGTCTCCTCGAACGGGAAGGCTCCGGGGTACCGGGACCGTTCGGCCATGGAGGAGACAATTGGGTAACGCGTCTTGGGCGCGGTGACAGCGGTTGGAATCAATCCAGGTGGGTTAGCTACTTAGCGTTGTTTCGAGGAGAACCGCATATGATCAGTCCGATCATACGTCCTTTATGGCTTGGCCAGTGACTTCATATAGTATAAGTGATGGCTTGCTTTTCTTTTGTTGGTTTGGCTTTCGTGTAGGCGCGGCCACCTTGCCTCGGTAAGAGTGTGCACTGTGAGATTTGGATTGTAAGTGTTGGTTGAGGATGGATATTGAGGCTTGGGAATGGTTCGATATGTTATCGTGTTGCTTGGACTTGAGCAGGACGGTTGCATGCTAGTTTACTTCGGGTTGCTATATATATTTGCTTGTCGATTGGTTTGAGTTGAATGCTTGCATGCTTAAACTGCTTTACAGCTTTCCTTAACATGTCATCCATATGCCATGAAACGAATCTAGGATTCAAACTAGAAAGATCACCATATAACTGTTTGCATTCACTATTTTACTTAGTGTCGGCTTAGACGAGTGGGTTACCCCGCTCACCAGTACGGTTGTGTACTGACCCACGTTTGTGGGCAATATTTCAGGTACACAGGCGTAGTGGCGCCGCTTGGATATACGGAACAAGATGTATGAACTGTAAGTACCTTTGTGGGCTAGAGAAAAGAGCAAGAGCATTTCATCGTCTTCGTGGCATCGCCTTTGTGGCATTGCCTCGGGGCATTCTATTTGGACCCTATCGTGAGCTTCGCTGCGTATTACTCTGATTGTGTGCTTGGTACACAATACTTGACTTCCGCTGCAACTTGGTTATTTCAATGATAACATTTGGTGTTTGACAACATCGCCTTGTACGAGCGCAACTCCAGGCTCGTACGGCATCACGTCCCGATGAGAACGATTGTCCTGCGGGAGAGCTGTACAACCTGGTGATTCACGTTCAGCGGGGACTATCGAGCTTGCGGGAGATTGGGGCATGACAGTGATCGCGGTTCCGGTCGTCGACAGCGGCTTCACGGCGGGTTGGCGAGTCTGGATTGAGGTGAGCCGGCGGGGTGTAGGTGCAGCGGGTCAGCGCTGCAAGTCTCCTGCGGTTGGGTTGATAGGGAGCGAAGGTGAGGGTAACGACGATGGGAGGTGGTGGTGCTGGCGGTGAGTAGTGGTTCAGCAAGGAGGGCTCAGGCTATCGGATTGGGCTCCTGCGGTCTGCGAGCAGGGGATGGCCGGACACGGCGACTCAATGGGGTCGGGATGAAGATAAACAGGAGGGGGTCGGCTAGGTATTAGGTTTAAGGAATAGAAAAGAAAAAGGAAAAATAAATAAAAGGAGTTTATATATGAAGGAGGGTTGGTTTGACCTAGAAAATTTTGACTTTGGTCAACTCCTTGGGAAAAGACCTTCTCATGTAGGTATTCTAAGGGCTATGATGCAAATAAATTTAAAATGAATGGCTATGATGCGTTGGTTCAAGGTTTTGAAGGGCCATGGTTCAAGGAGGTTGATATTGTATTGCACACTCTCAAAAATTATAAAAAATTATACATAAAGGGGAAAATGGGTTTATTTGAATGTTGTGTCCAACGGGGTCGACACCTTAATATACTTTTGCACAAAAGTGCCCAACAATTGGAAAATTGTACAAGGTGAGGTTTATGATTTAATTAATTAAAATAAATGCAAATGGTGTTCTAGAATTAATTAGAAGTACAAAGGGATGAAATTAAGTGGGACACAAGTGTCATAAATGAAGTAGACTCAGAATAGAATATTACCGTAATTTGGGTTGCTCAAGATGGGTCAAGATTGTGTCTCCAATTTTGATTGGAACACACAAGGATACAAAGTTTGATTTATATAGAATTAATATAATTGGTTTGCGACGAATGTTGTGCGACTAAAATGAAGCACAACAAGACATGGTTATGAGTCACACAAGGATCAAAATAATAGTTTGACACGTCTAGGACAAGGGTGTGAAATCTGTTGGAAGACAATGGCTAGGGTAGCGCTCTAATTATCGAAACAACGATAATATGCAATAATTAAATAAATCACAGCAATTTAAATATAATTAATTATCACGCAATCATTTACACATTAATTATGAAAAGATGAAAATACCCCTAATCTAAAATATGGGGGTGACACCTACATCGTCCCAAGATAATAGAGTCTAGTGTCACGCCCCGAGGCGTCCCCAGAGTCGTGACCGCCGTGCGGGCCTGGGGTTGCGCCTGCACAAGGCTTTAATGATTTTCATAGCAAGCACATATTCAGAGTACGCAGATAAATTGAAACACAGATTTGAAATGGAAAAGTTCTCTTTATTGATAATGAACATCTATTACAAACTCTTGAACGAGTTAGCTAATATGCCGAACGGCTTACAAAAGAGATGACTCAAAATGAGATAGCAGTCCTGTACATTACATCCCTTTATAACTTCAAAATGTATAGACCTCCAAGCTGGAGGACGACTTTGCCACGGAGCTGCATTTGTGTATGAAGAGTTGCAGGTTCCTGACTCCAAAATGCTTCGGGGGCGCGGTGAAGATGCGCCAACAGCTGGACTGGATGGGGAAGATGACTTCGCCTCCTCGCTCGGTTCGCCTTGGTGTGGAGAACCTGTTTCAACGAGGGTCTGTATATCGAAACATGCTGGTGAAGGCGAGCTAGCCTGACTATACCAATCAACACGTTGTTTTAATGAAGCATGCATATTTGTGGGTTTCTATCTTGCCTTAGTTCATTTACAAGTAAGCAGCATATAGAATTTACTGAAATGAACGTGCCACCGTTCGATGGATTTTACCTGTCCGTCTGAATGACCTGCACAATACTTACCTTGCCTTTCCTGCCACGAAGACACAAGTTAGTATGCAACAGGTTTAAATATACACGATGATCACTGGCGTGGTGCCATAACGGACATAGTCAAGGACAGGGATAGCATGCAACTAGAACACGACAAGCACACGATGCGTTGCAAGCTATCCCCTCCAGCACACGATGACTACACACGAGTTCCGCCCGGACCGGAATGGTGCCAGTGCCCCAGCGACCGTCCACAGAACTTACCCTTGTGCACAAGTTGTCCATGATCGAACAATACGTTAACTTAAGAAATCAGTTTACGCCTTCGAGGCAACACGACAAGTTTACGCCTTCGAGGCAACACGAGTAAGTTTACGCATTCGAGGCAACACGAGCATGAAATATGTATTTGCACAAGACAAGCAACAGTTTATGATTATTTCCAAGCGAACAAGCATGAATTTAAGTATTCGTTCGTGACAAGCATATAACCAAGTCTATTCTCTTTTATCTTGGTTTCTTTTATTATTACTTGGTATCGTTTGATCGGGGCAAAGGCGAGTGCGGATTATTAGCTGTGAAGCTTGGAAGCAGGGCTAGCTAATCGGGTTGGTAGCCACTCACTTGGTTGGAAGGAAAAGAGAAAGAAAGAGGCGCTTCACGACTCCGCTCGCAAGCCGCCTACTGCTCGTTCACCTGCACACGAACAGCTCGATTAATACTTCTTCCTCTCTTTCCAATCTCGAAATTGAAGTGCAAGTTCAATGAACGAAAACAATGAAAACCATCGAAACCGTTCAACGAAAACAAGCAAATCCTAAAACCAACTCAAAGCACGAAAGCAACAAGCGACATCGAAAACCGAGGCAATAAAAGATAGCAGCGGAGAGGTCCCTCCTGACTCTGCCGCTAAGCCGATCCTTGGGGCGCAGTCCACTGAATATGGGAATTAATTCCGAAGAAACAAATCCATAACGAGGATGAGTTCTTAATTTAATCTATCCCGATCGAACGATACCGTTTATGTTTCTTAGCCGCGCTCCCCGCACCGGGGGAACGGGGCGCTACATCCTACCCAACCAATTGGAAGTTTCGTCCCGAAACTTAGTATAGGACCTACCGTTAGGGATTATTCTGTTGGGGACGACGACCATGAAGGTTCGGACAGGAGGTAATAGCATGGCCTGGATCGCCACAAGCGAGGCATAACCCAAGTCTTTTGCGGCAATAATTCTTAAGGTGCCCTTTTCTTCTACAGAAGTGGCAAATTTTGCTCCAATCCCCGTCCTGCTGACCAGCATTGTTCGGGCGCTTTGTAGCGGTATTTCCTTCTTCGTTGCTTTGGCGTTTGTGACTGGAGGTATGCACAGCACCGGCAGCAACAGAAGGATATTGTGGTTCCAGAGATAGGGCGTGATTCATGACATCACGCATTGTTCTATACTGATTGTTGACCACGTGCGAATAGATGGCAGGGCGTAGTCCACCTTCAAACCTTCTAGCTCGACTCGCTGCATCAGGTAAATAGGCCCTAGCGAATTTGGAGAGTCGGTTGAATTCAGCGGAGTACTGCTTTACAGTCATACTGCCCTGCCGAAGCTGCACGAAATCGTTCTCCATCTTACGTTGCACTGGAGAGGGTATAAACTCCTCTTCAAACGCGGCACAAAAGGTCGTCCACGAGATCGCCTCCTCTCCGTGATCAAATTGGAGAGATCGTCGATGCATGTCCCACCAATCGTGTGCGTTGAGGCGTAGCTGTAGTTGGACGCAGGCGACGCGTTTATCTTCGGGGACCTCTAGCAGAGTGAAGTGATCTTCAATCTCGGCTAGCCAATCTAGAGCTACCACTGGGTCCTCAGTCCCGTTGAATGGGGTGTTGCAGACTTTCTTGAAATGGCCCAAGTTGAAGGCAGTCACGTCCCTCGGCCTTGGGATTTGAGGCATCTCCACTTCAAGCATGGGCTGTTCCACCGGAGTCGTTGCTGTTGCGGCAGAATGGTTGGCAGCCAAAGTCTGAACTATCTGTTGCAGGGTATCTACCTGCTTCTGTTGGACTGAGAATCGGTTCTCTAGATTGCTCTCGAACCTGGCTTGGCGAGCATCGTCTCTTTGTCGTTGCGATTCTAACATTTGCATCACCCGCTGAAGCGGTTCGACTTGAGATATGCCGCGCTGGCTCCGAGAGCTTCTCGAAGTTCCCGAACTACTTTCCTGTGTTTCGTTCGGTGGTTGCGCTGCAGATTGCGCTGGTACCATTCCATCAAAAGAAGGTAAATTACATTAGGATTATAATGTATTATGGACTTATTGCATGAATGTATCTCATTTTGGCCTAGCGAGTTCAAGAGTTCGCATAGGAATTTGATCGTTAAAGAAACTTTTCCAGCACAAAGTCTAAGGAACTTGAATCTGTGCTCTGATACCCCGAGTCACGCCCCGAGGCGTCCCCCGAGTCGTAACCGCCGTGCGGGCCTGGGGTTGCGCCCGCACAAGGCTTTAATGATTTTCATAGCAAGCACATATTCAGAGTACGCAGATAAATTGAAACACAGATTTGAAATGGAAAAGTTCTCTTTATTGATAATGAACATCTATTACAAACTCTTGAACGAGTTAGCTAATATGCCGAATGGCTTACAAAAGAGATGACTCAAAATGAGATAGCAGTTATGTACATTACATCCCTTTATAACTTCAAAATGTATAGACCTCCAGGCTGGAGGACGGCTTTGCCACGGAGCTGCATTTTTGTATGAAGAGTTGCAGGCTCCTGACTCCAAAATGCTTCGGGGGCGCGGTGAAGATGCGCCAACAGCTGGACTGGATCGGAAAGACGACTTCGGCTCCTCGCTCGGTTCGCCTTGGTGCGGAGAACCTGTTTCAACGAGGGTCAGCATATCGAAACATGCTGGTGATGGCGAGCTAGCCTGACTATACCAATCAATATGTTGTTTTAATGAAGCATGCATATTTGTGGGTTTTTATCTTGCCTTAGTTCATTTACAAGTAAGCAGCATATAGAATTTACTGAAATGAACGTGCCACCGTTCGGTGGATTTTACCTGTCCGTCTGAATGACCTGTACAATACTTACCTTGCCTTCCCTGCTACGAACACACAAGTTAGTATGCAACAGGTTTAAATATACACGATGATCACTGGCGTGGTGCCATAACGGACATAGTCAAGGACAGGGATAGCATGCAACCAGAATACGACAAGCACACGACAAGCACACGATGCGTTGCAAGCTATCCCCTCCAGCACACGATGACTACACACGAGTTTCGCCCGGACCAGAACGGTGCCAGTGCCCCAGCGACCGTCCGCAGAACTTACCCTTGTGCACATGTTGTCCATGATCGAACAATACGTTAACTTAAGAAATCAGTTTACGCCTTCGAGGCAACACGACAAGTTTACGCCTTCGAGGCAACACGAGTAAGTTTACGCATTCGAGGCAACACGAGCATGAAATATGTATTTGCACAAGACAAGCAACAGTTTATGATTATTTTCAAGCGAACAAGCATGAATTTAAGTATTCGTTCGTGACAAGTATATAACCAAGTCTATTCTCTTTTATCTTGGTTTCTTTTATTATTACTTGGTATCGTTTGATCGGGGCAAAGGAGAGTGCGGATTATTAGCTGTGAAGCTTGGAAGTAGGGCTAGCTAATCGGGTTGGTAGCCACTCACTTGGTTGGAAGGAAAAGAGAAGGAAAGAGGTGCTTCACGACTCCGTTCGCAAGCCGCCTACTGCTCGTTCACCTGCACACGAACAGCTTGATTAATACTTCTTCCTCTCTTTCCAATCTCGAAATTGAAGTGCAAGTTCAATGAACAAAAACAATGAAAACCATCGAAACCGTTCAACGAAAACAAGCAAATCCCAAAACCAACTTAAAGCACGAAAGCAACAAGCGACATCGAAAACCGAGGCAATAAAAGATAGCGGCGGAGAGGTCCCTCCTGACTCTGCCGCTAAGTCGATCCTTGGGGCGCGGTCCACTGAATATGGGAATCGATTCCGAAAAAACAAATCCATAACGAGGATGAGTTCTTAATTCAATCTATCCCGATCGAACGATACCATTTATGTTTCTTAGCCGCGCTCCCCACACCGGGGGAACGGGGCGCTACATCTAGCATCTTATACCGTACAAAGCCTCGAAATGAGACATCTCGATACTGGCCTGATAGCTATTATTGTATACAAAATCTACCAGGTGAAGATAATCCTCCCACGAGCCACCAAAATCTAGTATACAAGTCTGAAGCATATCCTCGAGCATCTGAATAATCCTCTCTTATTGTCCATCCATCTGAGGGTGGTAAGCAGTGCTAAATTTGAGTTGGGTACTTAAGCTAGCCTGCAAACACCTCCAAAAGTGGGTCATAAATTTGTTATTCCGATCGGACACGATGCTCACTGGATCTCCATGCAGCCTGACTATCTGTCTCACATATAAATCGGTGAGCTTCTCCGTGGGCATTACCACTTTGAAAGACAAAAAGTGGGTTGATTTAGTCAGCCTGTCAATAATTACCCAAATTGCGTCCTTACTTCCTGGAGTGCGTGGGAGTCCGAAAACAAAATTCATCGTGATATGTTCCCATTTTCACTCAAGAATCGGTAGTGGCTGTAGCAATCCTCCTGGTCTCTGCCTCTCGGCTTTGATCTGCTGGCATACTAAATATTTGGAGATAAAATATGCTACATCTCGCTTCATCCTATACCACCACACGTGTTCCCTCAGGTCCTTATATATCTTGTTAGCTCCAGAATGTATCGAATACTAGAAAAGATGAGCCTCCTGCATGATCTCTTTCCGCAGTTCCCCACTAGGCACACATAACCTAGTCCCGTGCCTTAGTGAACCATCCTCAGCAATAGAGAAGTCATCCAACAATCCTGCCTGCACCTGAGCTCTGAGGCTTCGTAGACCCTCATCCTAGTATTATGTCTCTCAGATCTTCTCCATCAACCCTAACTGAATCTGTATGCCCATCATCTGCATCTCCACTCCTAGAACAATAACCTCGATGCCCAAGCTATCCAAGTCTGCTAATAATTAGTGATCCATTGTCAAGTACATCGCTACTGGATATCAGCTTAAGGCATCGGCAACTACGTTAGCCTTCCCTTGATGATACTGTAGTGAAATATTGAAATCCTTCATCAGTTCTAGCCACCTGTATTGTCTCATATTTAGTTCTTTCTATGTAAAGACGTACTTCAAGCTCTTGTGGTCAGTATATATTCCATATTCTCTCTGTAAAGATAATGTCTCCATAGCTTAAGAGCGAAGATCATCGCTGCTAATTCCAAGTCGTGAGTGGGATAGTTTTTCTCATGTGGTCACAACTGTCTAGAAGCATACGCCACCACCTTCTTGTTATGCTCTAGAACACATCCGAAGCCCTTCCCCGAAGCATCGCTATAAATGACAAATCCACCCGTCCCCAATGGCACCGTCAAAACGGGCGCTGTGGTCGACCTCTTCTTTAGCTCATGAAATACGGCCTGACATTCTTTGGTCCACATGAACTGCACATCCTTGTGAGTAATTCTAGTTAATGGCTCTACGATTCGAGAAAAATTCTTCACAAATTGCTTGTAATACCCGGCCAATCCTAAGAAGCTTGTGATCTCTGCAACAGAACTCGGAGTGTTCCAAGACTCAATAGCAGCAATCTTCTTTGGATCCACCGATATTTCGTATCCACTCACCATATGCCCAAGGAACTCTACCTTATCCAGGAAGAACTCATATTTCATGAGTTTTCCATAGAGCTTCTCCTTTCGAAGGGTCTCTAGCACAATCCTTAGATGCTTCTCGTGCTCTTCCGGTGTCTTCGAATAAACAAGAATATCATCTATAAATACTACTACGAACTTGTCAAGGTACTGGTGGAACACCTTTTTATCAAGTTCATGAAGACTGTCGGGGCATTAGTCAACCCAAATGGCATCACCATAAACTCATATTGGTCATATCTTGTCCAAAATACATTTTTCAGAATATCTTCCTTCTTCACCTTCAACTGATGATAGCCAGACCTCAAATCAATCTTTGAAAATACCCTCGCACCGCTCAACTGTAGCGGGTATTTATTTTTGATGGTGAGATTGTTCATAGCCCTGTAATCAATGCACATCCGCACCTACCCATCTTTATTTGTACAAATAAGACCGAGGCTCCCTAAGGCGAGGAACTCGATCTAATGAAACCCTTGTCTAGCAAATCATCAACCTGCTTTTCAGTTCTGCCAGCTCATTATTGTTAATCCTGTAGACCTATTGCGACACCGGCTCTGCCCCAAGCACTAAGTCAATAGAAAATTAAAGATCTTTGTCCGAGGGCAATCCTGGTAGCTCCTCAGGAAATACGTTTAGAAACTCGACAATAATAGGATATGGCAAGTCCTTCTCTGCTACCATAGCTCCACAAATAATTTCATCACTCTGCTCAACTCCTATCCTAACAAACTCAAATTCTGGCTCTCCTGGAGGGCGGAACAGTACACGTACTCTAGGAAAAACTATGCTAACATGGTGCATACTCAACCAATCCATTCTGAGAAAAATGTCAAAACTCGAAAGTGGCATTACGAGTAAGCTAGCATCTAAATCATGGCCTCCCAAGGTAACACGATGCCACTTGCAGGTATCATTGACTAGGATAGTGCCTCCACCAGTCGTGAACTTGCAACTCCTACTCAAGGGTTCTGTTACTAAACTATGCTTAAGCACAAAGGATACAGATATGAAGCTATACGATACGGGTGTTATGGGGAGAGCACCATTAGCACTGGAACCGTGTGCTCTAGTCTTGGGTGGTATTCTGAAAGGTTAAAAACAACAAAAATTCAATTGATATGGCACAAGATAAGGTAGTATTCAAGAAGGACAATCAACTAGGAAAGAGGTTCGATTGCTCGAAAGGAATTAATAAGAGTTAGCAAGTTGAGTATATGGGATCCCTAATTATAATTGAGTATTTTCCTATTCCTAGTATGTATATCCTATGGCAGGCTCGCAGTCGTATATCAAACTTGAGTACCACTACGAGTTCGCAACCTTGTGTGAAACCTGACCTGTATAGGCCACCATAAAAAATGTGTCACAACTCGTACCCTGGATTTGGGTATGAGTCATGAGTACATCCAGCCTACACCGCAGTATCGACGATAAAATACTGTATAATAAGCCACAAGTATAATCAATAACTCACAACATATATACATCTCCATACTATACTCAATCACAGGTACTTGTTTAAATGAATACACCAAGATAATAATAAAATAATAGTCTCAATGCGGGTCCAAGGAGTCTCCCCAAATGCTAAATATCCGAAGTACAATATTCAAAATACTTTAGAAAAATAGTCAGAGAACAATTCGGTCCAAAATAACTAACAAAATCAATTACTCTACTAAACTACTTTATTTCAGACGGTATCTGAGCTGCTAACTCTTTCTGATCCTCCGGAAGGGCAAGATCAGGCTCTATTATGTCGCTAGCATACGGTCCATAATGTATAGGGATTGCATCCTCATCGTAGTCACCTAAAATATGGTTATCCATTCAGGAAGGGGACGAGTATATCACAGTGAAATAGTTCTAACACATGGTAGAAGCTATAAGACAATAAATAGTAAAGGATATATGATAGCAAAAAAACTAAAATCACAATAAGGCAACTAGAATAACTAAATGCTAAAGTCTTGTCATGGCAAAGATGTAGTACAATATCTCTAAGCAAAAAAAAAATAACTACAATATATGGAAGAACAGATAGGAACAACTATTCTATGTGATTTGAAATACCTTGTTGACATGTGATGGGCTAAGGGGTAAAATTCGACAAACTACACGTGTCGTGCATGGCTGCTATTATTCCAGTAAGACCATGGGATGGAAAGGGTAGTTCACACGTCCACTAAGTATTTCTCCTCCCCACGAATACAACATGGATTCCGAACCAGTCACGTAGTAATAACAATAATCTAGAACAGTCACGTATCTCATAATAAGAATCCATCATACTAATCCGTGTAACAAGTGTCAAGAATCAAATAATCAATACTAAGCATGCATTATAGAGACTATCAAGCATTAAAAGTAATCACGAAAATGTACTCGCCTATGGTCCTTAGTTGTGGTTGGATCATGTCCCAATTCAGAGTCTAAATCCAACGTATAATATGTTACCATGTCAAGAGATAAGTTATTTTATTTAATTTAACTCTGGAAAAAATACTATAAAATCCTATTTTAATTTTATTATTCTGATTTTTAGGTTAATTCCAAAAGTTTATCCAAAGAAACTAAATTTTATCTACTCGAGGCTCATGGCACACAAATCGAGGCAAGCTTTTGACCAAAAAGTCAACCAATGTAAACTCGACTTTCATGCATGATTTCCTATTAATTCCAGTATTACAAATATGCTATATTTTATGCCTCATCTGAATTCAAATTCGTTTGAAAATTATTGCACATACAAAATCGTATTGTGCAACGATAGTTATTTGCTAACCTATAAGTTCTACAGAATTAAGAGGACAAAAATATTTTGAATTAAATTCTTGAAAAAACATGTGTCAATGATCTCGACATTACCTTTCAAAAGCTTTAAACTCTTCATGATTCTGGTACATGGTTCTCCCAAAATTGGGAAAACACTGAGACACATATATTTTTGGACGTATTATGCTCTACAACTTTTCCAGAATTTAATATTTAGAATTTCATGAAAAAACTTATATATTCAAAAGACTAACCTCAATACAGTTCTAACACAAGAAACTAGGTCATGTTTGGAGTTCGGAGCTATGAGTAATGGCTTCTGGAATATGATGGAACCCTAGATGACAACTCCTCAAAATCGGCTAAAAGAAGAACCCTAGAAATTATAACTAGAATACTATATATATAGAGGAGAGAGAAATAGTTGCGGCTCAGAGTGCACCACGTGGCATCCATCCATGTACTCCATCTCAGATCGAACGGCCAGGGTTCAGCCCGGCTTGGCTCGGCTGAGTCCGAGTCGAATTCGGACTAGGCTCGGCTCGAGGTCGGCTCGACGACCCGGCTCAACTCACACTCACCCTCCCTTCTCTTACTGACTTTGGGCCCCGCTGTCTGGGCCATTGTGACTGACGCGCGGGCCAGGCTAGCTGCTGACTGGGTAGGTTGGTTTTATTAGGATTTTCTTTTTCTGAAAATTAATTTTTAATTCAGTTTTGCATAATTAACTCAAAATAAATGCTAAAAATAATCAAAAAATTCTCAGAAAATTTCTAAAAATATATTTTATTATTTAGAATCTAAAATAAAAGTTTAGTATATTTTTAGTAATTTTTGACTCTAAAATAAATTCTTGAAAGTCCTAGAAAATTAGTGTTACTAGTTTTTAATTAACCAAAAATTATAGAAAAATCACAATAGCCCCTAATTAACCTAATAACAATATTTAAGCTAGAATTCCAGGATACGGGGGTTACAGAACCACCAGCATCTTTTGCGACGATCAGAGCTTGGACACATCGGACTGCGTCACTGACTTCTCAACAAAGGAGAAGTAAATCCCCAGCAAAGTCGCCATCGTGCTTGCTATTAAATCAAAAGGATAACTAAATGAACTTGATGTGTTTATCAAACTAAAAAAATACGGAGAATTACTAGAAGATAATCTAAGTACACATTTGCTTTCTGGGGGTGACGATGGAGAGTTAGGAGTGTAGCAACTCTCTTTACTCCGTGGACGATCTGATACGGAAGCTCTTCTCTCTTTCTTGAGTGCAAGTTTGCCAATAGCTAGCCGAGTCTTTCGTATGGGTGTGGTACCTTGCTATTTACAGCCGCCCGATAGATATTCTATGGATGCCGCATATGTTCTTGCTTGGTGGCCGCATAAGGCTACTTCAACAGCATTCGGTTGTAACTGTGTCCATATGTCACGGGGAGGCTGCCACGTGAGTTCGGTTCAGATATGTTGTTTATGAGATCTCGGGATTGTTATCAACCCATTATGGACGTGACTTGGTCAGTTGGACACGTAGTCAGTACCAACTATGCAAAGATCTCTGCAGTTAAAATGGAAAGATCTTGTGAACTAGAGGCCTCATAACAACTAGGCCATATAATGGTGAGGTAGCATGGGTCTTGTAGCCGCATACGTGCTCTTGTTTAGGCCTTGGTCGAATAGACACTCTTGCCGCATGTTGGCGAGGCCGCATATGTGCTAACTTTCGCCTTTGGTCTAATGGACACTTTGGCTTCATAAGGACGAGGATGCATAGATTCGAGGTCGCATGTGTGCTCTAGCCGTATATGTGTCCTTGCTGTATATGAGCTTTCATCTGAATGAGGCCGCTTATTATCGAGGTCGCATAATGTTGATATCACCTATACGGGACATGTGGCACTTCTCGTTTGACGAGGTCATTAATTATTGGATGTGACTCTTTATCTTTTTGCTCGGCCCCTTTTTGCTAGTCTCGAGGCCGTCAGGCCTTTTTATCAAGTGTTGGAGAGTGTGTCAAGGATCATTTATGCAGCCTCTTGCTACATGGTTGATCTGGTCGGATGAAGGCTATTATGCGGCTTCCGTGTGGCCATATTTATCATATTTTATGCAGCATAAGCTCTATGCGGCCTATAGTATTTTATGCTTCTACACACCTGAGTGCAAGTAATAGGTTTGAGACAAGTCCTGCTAGAGGTAATATGGATGTGGCAAGTTTTATGGACTTAATACTGCTAGCATAGATAGATTTAAGTACGGGTGATATGTTGAGATGACAGCCGATATCAGAGGTAAATGTGGACGTGATAATTGATAGCCAAACCCGGAAGGTTTGCTCAAAGGTAATATAGACATGGAAAACTCGACCAGGGAGAAATATTATGGCAGTAGTTCAGAGGTAATATGGACGTGAACTAATGTCCGAGAAACTCATCGAGGGATGGTTTGCTAAGTGTGGTCTACCCGATAATGTAGATAGACCTGAGAGTTACTCCGCTGGGGAGATCATTAGGCCGATAGTTCAAAGGTAATATGGACATAGCTAGTGTCTAACGAGACTAGATTTTGAGTGGTCCTTGCGGGAGTGTGAAGGTGGACCTGAGGACTTCTCCACTGGGGAGCTTTTGAGGATCCATTATCCATTGCGTATCCAGAACTCTTGAATACCGATAATAGCTTGTTGAGGAAGGGTAATGTCGTGTATAAGCACTCACTAGAGATGAACAATAAAAAGTGGGAACCCTGTACATTTTTGTTATCCTGGTGGGGATAGATAGATGTACATGCCTAGCCTTAGATATAGTACTTTTTTCAAGAACTTACCGTTGATGGGCATCATGAGCAAGTCGCCATTAGGTTTTGCCAGTCGGTATGTGCCGTTAGAGAATACAGATTCTACGATGAACTGGCCTTCCCATTTTGTTTAGAACTTGTCGGGTATCTTGTGGGTCATAATCATCAGCCTTCTTACTGTCATAACGAGGTCACCTACTTGGTAAGTCCTCTTCTTGACCCGTTGGTTGAAGGCTCATGAGAGGCGCGCTTGGTATATCTCAATGCACTGTTGAGCTAAGAGGTATTTCTCGTCGAGTGCTTCTAACTCTTATAGTCGTTGGTGGTGATTATCGTCTATGGTTAGCCGGTTGGAGAGAGCCACTCGAAGTGAGGGAATTTGAATCTCAAGGGGGAGGACCTCTTCACTCCCATGGACCAAAGAGAATGGCGTACTACCAGTTGGAGTCCAGACTGTTGTTCGATAAGCTCAGAGATATTCATCCAACTTCTAATTCTAGTCCAGCTTATTGGATGACACAAACTTTTTGAGTAGCTTTATGATGTTCTAGTTGAATTCTTCCGCCAGACTATTTGCTACTAGGTTATAGGCCGTTGAGGCTATATTCTGAATTCGATTTTTGTCATAAAATCGGTAAAAAGTGTGACTTATGAACTGTTTACCATTGTGGTAGATGATCCTCCGTGGTAAGCCGAAGCGGTATATGACGTAATGCTTGACGAAGCTGATCATATTTGATGTTTTGACTTCAGTGAGTGGTACGGCTTCTGCCGACTTGGAAAGTAGTCGGTGATAGCTAAGATGAACCGATGTCCATTCAAGAAAGGTGGACTAATTGGTCCGATAATGTCCATTCCCCAAGATTTGAAAGGCCAAGACACAACGATCGATTGTAGAAACTCTGAGGGTTGCTGAATGAAGTCAGCATAGATTTGGCACGCTTGGCACTTCCTTGCGTAGTTGACAGCATCTGCAACCATTGTCATCCAATTGTAACCCATTCTCTAGAGACGGTCCTGTAGATTGGGTCCAGGTTGATGGGCACAATAAACCCCGTCAAGAGCCTCGTGGAGAGCCTATTTTGCTTCTGAATTCGATAGGCATCATAGCAGAAAGTCATCGTAGGAACAACGATAAAACATTTTGGTAGATGTATCATAATTAAACCGAAGGGAGCGTCTTTTGATGGAAGTGGCTTCATTTGGGTTCTCGGGAAGAATTTCGTACACTGCGTAGTCGATGAATGGGAGTCTCCAGTCTTTGGAGTTGGTGCTTGTCTCTATTAATTAGCTTAGGCACAGACAGAGGTTATTCTTCAGGCAAACCAGCTCTTGACCGACCACAGTGATCAGTTTATGAGTATTGACTGGAATATCTAAAGGGACTGCGAGGCCAGCCAGGGTGTTAGCCTCGATATTTTTTTGTCGAGTGACATACTCTTTGAAGAACCCCTTGAAGGTGGAGATAATGCCGAGCGCTGCTTGGTAGTAGGGAATTAAGTCTTCATTTTGAACTTCATACTCGCCTCGGACTTAATTGAATATCAGCTTGGAATTGCCGTAGGATTCTAGGTAGTCAACTCCCGCTTGTTTAGCGAGTTGGAGCCCATTGACGAGAGTGTTATACTCTGCCACATTGTTAGAGTACCACTCTATGAGGGAGTATGTAACGCCCAGTCCCAAAATACATAGGACCAGGAATATGCAACATGCCAGCTACGTATTCGACCAGACTCTGGTCTGACTCGAATACGTATAAGCTATATAATAACTATCACTAACTAAATAATCTAGTAAATGTAAACATCTATGTCTCAATCCACAATGAACAAAAATATACAAGAAAGAGCTGCATGTGCTAAAGTCGGCCGCCCAACAACACACAAAACTCGAATAGACTCGAGAAGAAATAAGTCTACAAAAACTAGGCTACAACAGCAGATGAATAATAATAATAAATAAAGTAACCATAATGCTAGTAGAAATAATATGAGTACCTGGTACCAATGCTCACAAGATAAGCAACTCCATCGGCAACTCCAAATGCTCCGTAATCGTCTAAGCTACAAAACTGGCAGTGGACCAGGTCCTCAGAGGGACGTAACAAGGTACAAAAATACAGCATGCCAAAGTACAACAGAAAGTACAAGTGCAACGACGGTATAATATAGCATAACCACCTATGTAAGACACAGTTTGAAGACAATGTTCGACGCGTGGGCTGTCCAAAATAAAACCGTAGCTCCGAACATAGAGACATACGGGGCATACCGTAGCTCCGAGCACAGAGTCACACGGGTGATACTACTACTCCGGATACAGGAATACTACATCATCAGGACATATACATATATAAGCGCGTGTAGAGGATCCCAAACGTCTAGTAAATGTCTTTCCCTGCCGAAGCGGTCAACGAGTGTAAGCTGAACCTGATCCTCTATCTAGCAGCCTCGTCATACTAGAGTAACTATGAACAAACGCGACCCTAAGGTCGTCCCAGTCACCGGTTATAATGTCAGTATCAGAATACATGAAATCTGGCACGATGATAGTGTCTGAATGTGTCCTAGGGTTATGATATACACAGGTACGTACATCAAGGTATTGCGAACATCTATCACTCGTTACCAAACGTTACCGACAAACATCTGCACCCGGTTGTGATCCGGACGCGAAGTAATAATTCTAATCAAACACGCGCACAATGCATGTAATAAATCAATAAAATATCTGGTAACTGAATACAGGGTGGCAAGGTACACTTGCCTGGAAGCCAGGCAAAGACTCGAATCTGAACTCGCCAAGGAAGTAGCAGCTCAAGATAAAAACTGGAGCAGATGTCTTCGGATGCTGTCATAAATATCACCAACAGTTTCCAAATGAGTGAAATACTTAGAAAAGCCTATACATACATCCAATTTGGATACAGTGGCAAAAATGCAGTTTTTGGTCAACACGGGATCCACAAGTAGGCCCATCTTGCACCGAAAAATATGCCAAAGACTAAGTTCTCCAAATTCGTCAAATTTAGTGTGTACAAGTCCAGAACGATGATACGAACCCAATGGAACATCCAGAACTGGATTCCGATGAGCCGATTATGAAAACGCCCGTCATGTGGAACCGTGGAGCCCACGAAACGTCGTTTCGTCAACATTCTCAGAATCGAACCAAACTTGGGTCAAAGGACCAGCGTAAAGCTGTAAATTCGATGACGCAAGTTTTGTTGCAAAATGACAGGCACACACAAAATTAGGACGAGTGTCAGAAAAATATCGATATGGTGCCTTCCGACGGATACGTGTTGATTCTGGTGTGCACGCACATCCAAATCAAGTTCCGCGAAAGACCACACGCCCACGTTGACGATACGCACTATTTGGTGCAATCGGTACGCGACGAGGTTTTTCGGATTGACGGATCCAACTCCGTATCGGGAAGTGTCATGGGTTTATAAATTAATTTTTCCTAAGATTTGAATACTAATAACTAGCAATACAAAGCAAACTAAAGTATTCTAATTAACAAAAAGCAACTAGGTTAAGTAGGGTTCATACCCGAAGAGTCGTTTCAAGGATCGGTTGCGCGATGAGGGAGTTAATGCTGCATAAACCGGGGAAGTTGAACTCAGTTCCTGCACACGGGTTCGAGCCGCGGTTCTTCGCGGCCGTGGGGAGGGAATGCTGCTGAAGGTGGTGGTCGACATGGTCACAAGGAGAAGCTGCACGGAGGAGGTCGGTGGTAGCACATTAGACGAGGAAGATCTGGAGGAGCTCCAGTCAGGAGTTGCTGTGGTCGAGCTCATCGACCACGCGGAGGAGCTCCGGTCAGGAATGCTGTGGTCGAGCTTGTCGACCCCGCGGAGGAGCTCCGGTTGGGACTGATATGGTCGAGCTTGTAGACCCCACGGAGGAGCTCCGGTCAGGACTGATGTGGTCGAGCTTGTCGACCCCGCAGAGGAGCTCAATATCTGATTGTGGTGGTGGAGGATGGAGCTGGCGGTGATTCGGCGGAGGCAGCGAGGAGTGGTGGTGGTTCAGGCAGCAGGCTCATTACTGGTGGCTGGGGCAATGCTAGAGGGAGACGGGCGGCAGCTGCTCGTCGGGGTTAGTGGTCGTGGTACAGCAGGAACGGGGGGTGGGTCGGCTAGGTTGGAGATGGTTGAGGCAGCGAGAAGGCCAGTCGGGTTGCTCGAAGTTAAGGCCGAAGGTGGTGATGTTGCAGGGAGTGTCGCCCGAGGGGGAAGTGGTCACACGAAGAAGAAAAAGTAGAGAGGAAGAAGAAGTGGAGAGGAAGAAGAAGAAGAAGGAAGAAGTGGTAGTAGAAAGGAAATGGGGGCACATAGGGTCTCAATTGGGAGTGACACAAAGGTCATGAATGGTGTAGGCTTGGTGTCAGTCTTGGACACTTTATTTGGTCCGGCTCAACGGGTTAAGTCAGTGTCTCAAAATTGATGGCAACGACACAGGTGTGAGACACATGATTAAATATGAATTTCGGTTACGGAAAGTTGTGCTATTAAATTAGAGCACCAGGGATTATGATTTTGAGTGACGAAAAAGTCCAGCGCCTAAATTGGCGTGTCCAGTCTAGAATGCAACAACTTGTTGGAAATTATGGGCTAATATTGGGCTCCGAATATTACAACAACAGTATGTCGCACCAAGGGTTTAATTAATGAATCAGACATCTGCATCCTTAATTCTAAACTTCAAATATCTGCTGCTAAACCAAAATTTTCTAACCCATAACCAGACTATCTATAGAAATAAATGAGGGGTTTATATCCTTTCCAACTTAGAAAAATTTTATCCCCGAAATTAAAAGTAAAGCACGATAATAGCTATGAGAATTTAAGGCAAACTGGTAATCAAATGCGGTACATAAATTCGTACCTCGATCCTCAAATAAATACTGAAAATGCTGCCGAATAGAATCCTCGCGCTCCCAGGTAGATTCGCCTAGCGAATGATGCTTCCATGCAACTCTGACTAATCGAATAGTCTGACCTCTCAAAGTCTTCTCACTGTGATCGAGTATCCCCACTGGCTACTCCACGTAAGATAAACTGGGCCCGACTGTAATCTCCGAATGATTAAGCACGTGGCTAGGGTCTGCCACGTATCTCCTCAACTACGATACGTGAAATACGTTATACACTCCTTCTAATGATGGAGGCAATGCAAGACGATAAGCCACTTCGCCAACTCGTTCCAAGATGTCAAAAGGTCCGATGTACCTCGAACTCAGCTTGTCTCTGCCTCCGAATATGATGGTACCACGAGTAGGCGATATCTTCAAAAAATACATGGTCACCTTTCTTGAACTCCAAAGGTTTGTGGTGCGCATATGCCCTATTCTTCTGTCTGTCCTGTGCTGCACGCAGGTGGCTCTGAATCTGCTTGACTTTCTCCACTGTCTGTGTCACCGACTCTGGACCAAGTATCTGACGCTCTCCCACGTCACTCTAATATACCGATGACCTACACTTTCTGCCGTACAGTGTCTCATAAGGTGACATATATATGCTAGCCTGGTAGCTGTTATTGTAGAAGAATTCCACCAAGTGTAGATGGTCCTTCCAAGATCCTCCAAAGTCGATCATGCACGCTCTCAACATATCCTCTAGTATCTGCATCGTGCATTCTGACTGGCCATCAGTATTTGGATGTTATGTAGTGCTGAACTTGAGATGAGTTCTAGACTCTCCTGTATACTCCACAAAAAATGTGACGTGAACCTATAGTCACGATCTGATACAATACTGACAGGCACTCCATGTAGTCGTACTATCTGTCTCATATACATGTCAGCTAATATCTCCATGGACTGCCCAACTCTGAAGGGCAAGAAATATGCAGACTTGGTGAGTCTGTCTTCAACAACCCAAACTGTATCCTTTCCGCTAGGGCTCCTTGGGAATCCTGTAACGAAGTCCATGGTAATGTGTTCCCACTTCCACTCGGGGATGAAAAGCGGTTGCAATAGTCCTGCAGTCCTCTGATGTTCAGCCTTGACTTGCTGACAGACCAAACATCTCGCCAAGAATCTTGCAATCTCTCTCTTTATCCCATGCCACCAGTAATGTTGTCTCAAATCTTGGTACATCTTCGTACCCCTGGGATGAATAGAATAAATCGTGCTATGAGCCTCGGTCATGAACTCTTGGCGTAGCTCGCCACTCGGAACGTATAGGCGATCTCCATACCTCAATGTTCCATCTTCATGAATCCTGAGTCCCGTCTGCATGCCGGCCTCTATCCTCTCTCGCAGCCGTCGAAATTTCGCATCTGTAGGCAGGGCTGCCTTGATCCTCTCAATCAATGTAGACTGAACATCGAGACTGGCCATCTGTCCATCCATGCCTGGCAATACAATCTCTATTCCAAGCTCCTGAAGATCCTCCAACAATTGCCGCTGAGTCATCAAAAAGTATGCCATGGGCTTTCTGCTTAAGGCATCTGCTACTACATTCGCCTTGCTAGGGTGGTACTGCAACTCTATATCATAATCTGTCATCAACTCTAGCCAGCGTCTCTGTCTCATGTTGAGCTCCTTCTGAGTGTAGACATACTTCAGACTTTAGTGGTCTATGTAAATCTCAACACGCTCTCCATAAAGGTAGTGTCGCCATAGCTTTAGTGCAAATATCACTACAGCTAGCTCTAGATCGTACGTCGGATAGTTCTTCTCATGAACTCTCAGCTGTCTAGATGCGTAGGCTATCACTTTCCCGTATTGCGTCAATACACACCCTAATCCACTCCCAGACGCATCACTGTACACTATAAATCCTCCTGATCTTGAAGGAAGTGTCAAAATTGGTGCTGATGTCAGACGCATCACTGTACACTATATTTGCTGAGCTTGGCGTACAGCCTCTCCTACCTCAGCGTCTCCAACACGATCCTGAGATGTCTCTCGTGCTCCTCCTGGCTCTTGGAATATACCAAGATATCGTCGATGAATACCACCATGAACTTATCTAAGTACTGGTGGAAAATATTGTTCATCAGGCTCATAAATACTGCTGGCACGTTGGTTAAACCAAACGGCATGACTAGAAACTCATAGTATCCATACTTCGTCCGAAAAGCCATCTTCGGAATGTTCTCTTTTCGTACCTTGATCTGATGATATCCTGATCTGAGATCGATCTTCAAGAATACATATGCGCCACTTAGCTGATTCAAATAAATCATTGATGTGTGGCAAGGGTACTTGTTCTTTATCATTACAGCATTTAATGCACTGTAATCGATACGCAAATGGACCGTTCCTGTAATCGATACGCAAATGTCCCGTCCCGTCCTTCTTCGGCACAATAAGATGGGTACTCCCCATGGAGAAACATTAGCCTGACTAAAATCCTTGTCTAAGAGATCCTCTACTATGGACCTTCAACTCAACCAACTCTATCGGTACTAGTCTGAAGACGGAAAAATAACTGGCTCGGCTCTTGGAGTCAACTCTATAACAAACTCTATAGAACATTCGCCAAACGGAAATAAATGAGGGGGTTTACAGAGTAAGCGCGATTTATGACCAAATAGTGCGGGAAAATCAGTACTATTCCGACGACAACGACAATATCGTCTTTGGGCCATGTTCTTGAAGCACCGTCGAAGAACATTCGCCAAATGGTTTCTGCTCTTGTGGTCATGTTTGAGTCCACTACCTCGTCTGGGATCTCCTAGTAAAGCTTCGAGGTTTCCAGTACAGGATGGGCCGCAAGGAAATCTACCATTACTTCACATTTGACCACCTTTTGCGGTACAAATACCCTGTCTAGATTTATTAGTTAGTAGGATGGTAGACATTTGAGTCCTACCATCTTTTTTTGAATATCAATACAATTATTTTTTCAAAAATATGTTTTTTGTTTTTTATTTTTTTAATATATATAAATATATATATATATATATATATATATATATATATATATATATATATATATATATATAAAGTGCAAAGTGTGCCACTAATAAACGCGCATTAAATTGTGTATCCAGCCGAATTTAAAGAGAGAAATAAAAAAAATGATTTAGTTTATACTCCTGGTCCGATTCGTGGTACGCAAACGAGAAAAGTGTTAAGTGTACGACTAATAAATGCACATTAAATCACATACCAACCCAAATTTAAAATGTAATAAAAATAAGAACAATATTGAAAATTATCTTTATATCTGATCTGCGATGTAGAAACGTACAAAGTGATAATTACGCGACTATTAAATGCGTATTAAATTGCGCATCCAACTAAATGTATATATATATATAGTTTTACAAATTAAAATGGTGACAAATTAGACCACTAGACCTCAGACGTGACCGGCATGGCGCAGACTTTGGTCTGTGCCGTCTATGTGGAACGAATGTCCTGCCATATTCAGTTGTAGAGTTAATGGTGACAAATCCTGTGACCATCCTATTCAATTCATTGCTTCTATTTGAGCATCACAGCTTGTCAGCAGAGAGCACATGTCATTGCAAATCGGACATTGCTGCCCAAAATGGCCCAACATTCGTCACAAGAGGTCATAATGCAAGGAAGAAAAGACGAGTATCATGGATTACTCAAGGACGAATCTAAGCATCGCCTCACGGCCAACAATTGTCAGTCTGCCTCCACCCTTGATCGACTGTGGGTACGATCATTGTCAATGTATGGCCCGGGGCGGATCCAACCTTTGCTGGAAGTGGACTGCAGTCCACCAAAAAAAAAAAAAAAAAATTACATTTCTTTATTCAAATTATATTTCTTTTGATTTTTTTTATATATTCTATTTATAGTCAACCTAAATTTATGGTAGTATATTTCGACTATAGTTTTTGGATCCGTCTTTGTGTATGGAAATAGACGAATTTCTAATTTTGACGATTTTGGTCCGTATACGTAAAATTTTATCGTATTGATAGTTTTCTAAAATTTATAATTATTTTTCATGTACTCTTTCGATAGCGACGAGGCTTGTATCATTAAATAATCAACATTAATTTTTTTATACAAAATAAGTGTCGTCAAGTTCTGAAACCATTAATCGGATCGTGATTTTACGAACACACAATTTTATACATGCTGGTTGTGCATTTGCATCGTGCTCCCTACATACAAAAATTGACTTACCCACTGCACCCATCACACACACACACACACAAACTTTTGCAATACTATGTGCTTATGTCTCCGTCCCTTTTATTATTCGATCCAGTTTGGTTCTAATTGCACTAATTACCCAAGTGATGGTGCTAGGTATGAACTTACATAAAGTGAATTCCATCCCTTGGTTGGTGAACAAAATCACTTACAAGATAGTTTTGTTTGAATCAAGATGTCACGTGTGCATTTTTTATTGGAGGATGAACAAATATCCTAGTATTTGTGGGTGAACAAAGATAGACTCTAACATTTGATATGATGAGAAGTTTAAAGAATTGTAGGGTGTAAAATAATGGCAAAGCCCACAAAAGGAAGATACGAAGGAGGCTACTTTGGGAAACATGCAGTCAACTATTTATATCCCCAAGAGTCGATACACTAAAAATGGCTGTTGATAAGGACACTACTAAAATTACTCGGGGCTGTCCAAATATTTACCATTGATAATTACAAGTTTGTCACTCCCAAACATTACTCGGGGCTGCCCACTCTTGATTTTTTTTATAATCAGGACTGTCAAAATTTTGACAGTCCTACCCATTGTTAGGACTGTCAAAATTTTGACAGTCCTTCCAATTGGTAGGACTGTCAAAATTTTGATAGTCCTAAAAATATATGTTGAATTTTTAGGACTGTCAAAATTTTGACAGTCCTTCCAATTGGTAGGACTGTCAAAAGTTTGACAGTCCTAAAAATATATGTTGAAATTTTAGGACTGTCAAAATTTTGACAGTCCTTCCAATTGGTAGAACTGTCAAGGACTGTCAAAATTTTAACAGTCCTAAAAAATCAACATATATGTAAAATTTTGACAGTCCTTCCATTTTTTCTTCTTCTGGTTTCCTGTGTGCTGTTATTTTTCTTTGTCTTTGTGCTATTATTCATGTCATCTGACCAATGTCTATGTAACTATATAGTCTTCAGTTAGTAAAAGGATCAGATATCGTTTGTTGAAATTAACTTATTTGTTACTGGTTTTAGGTTGCATTTAAATGCATTTTACTGCCTTTCTAAAAAATAAGGACTGTCAAAATTTTGACAGTTCTTCCAATTTTGACAGTCCTCCACGATGCTGGAGTGGAGGATCTGGTGGTAGCGGCGGAGGAAGGAGGGGAGGGAGGAGCGGCGGACGCCGAGGGTGCCGAGGTAGTCGAGCACCAAAAGGATGTACAAGTCGGAGGAGCGGAAGGGGAATGAGGCGGCGGGAGGCGGGGGAGGAGGCGGAGACGGCGACGTGAGGCGGCGGTGAAGGACAGGGGAGGAGGCGGAGGCGGAGGCGGACGCTCACGTGGTGGAGGACGAGGCCGCAGCTGCGCGCGGAGGCGACGGTGGAGCACGGAGGGAGCAGGAGGAGGGCTCCGACAAGAAAGGGAAGAGGGGGGAGGACTCCGGTGGAGGTTTGGAGGATTTGGGAGGAGAGTTTAATGTTTTGGCTAGTATGAGTAAAATTTTGGACTAGTATGAGTAAACATCATTCATTAATGGACTAGCCCCAATCCTGAACTAATTTCAAGTATATTTTGTAGTGCCCTTATCACCAGCCCTAAAAAAGAGACACTAACCTACTCCTTCTCTATTTGATTTGAGTATTTCTTTGCTTCAAAGTCCTTCCTTCACCTCTCATAGATAGTAGACAACATTCCTTTACAAAAGCCTCATCTGACCAAGTGACACCCAATGGCTCAAATTTACGAATGGAGTGTTTAAATTAAGTGTGGTGCTTATTGAGTCTTCTTCTCCCACCGTACGTACAAAAGAATATTCGTGACAAATTCTTTGTGTAACCGCTTGGCTGAGTTTTCTTTGTTGGTTATGGTTTGTGTTTGTTACTGGGATGTTGTGAAAGAGTTGGAGAAGTCTATAAAAAGAGTTTGAAACAGTCTAGCATCAAGCAGTATCAATATGGCGGAATACCTTGGATATACGGTCGATATGTTTGAAATGCCAAAAACGATTAATAAGTTTTGCATATCAATAATTGGTACAATAATATACCAGTGGTATATTGGCTGCCTATTTTTCTGATATAGCGTCCATTACAAAAATACTAAGTTTTAGCGACGGATGTTTTCGTCGATAAAATACCTATTTTCATTGCTACTTAAATTTAGTGACGGAATCCGTGAGCTCATTTTTACCAAATTTTTCAGTAGGTTATCGAAGAAAATTTCGTCACTAAGTCGTCACTGCTAGCGACGGATTAACGAAGAATTTAGCGACAATTTCTGATACACGTTTGGCATATTTTTGGTACCACACAGCACAATAGCGATGAAATTTTTCCAGTTTTTCGCTTCTAATCCGCCGCTAGCCTGAGATTTTTCAATATTTCATCGCTAATCAGTCGTCTGTTTGTCGCCTATCCATCACTAATCTGTCGCTAGTCAGTCATTACCTTTGATATTTTTGACAGTTTCAGTTTTTTCTTCTACCATAATACCTGACACAATCATTACATATAAGAATATTAATCACAAAGCACACACAATTTCCAATCTCAGATGAATATTAAATATAAATAAAACACATACACAATTTTTAACCATTTAAAAACATACAAGTCAACGAGTATCTTTATAATACAAACAATAGTTCCACTACCAAAATTCTGCTAATTAGCGACGTTACTAACGACGTCAAAAAAGTAACGTCGCTAATTTTTATAAATTTAGCGAATCCATAAAAAGATGTCGCAATACGTTGTAAACAGTGACGTTTAACGATATTCAGCGACTACTTTTAGTATTGAGGGAATAGACGTCGCTAGGAGTCGATGAACGTCATTATTTTTTGTAAACAACGACGTTTGGCGACTTATAACACGTCGCTAATTTATTTCAAAAACAACGACGTTTAACAACGTTTCATACGTCGCTAATTTATTTCAAAAACAACGACATTTAACAACGTTTCATACGTCGCTAACTTTTATTTACTACAACGTTTAGCGACGTCCTTTTGAGATGTCGCTAAAATATTTTCATATAGGGTTCATATTTCATTTCCCCCTTTCCAAATCTCCCAAAATTTCAACCCCCGCCCCCGCGACCTCTTCTGGCTCCCCTCCGGCTGCCACACCGACCCCGCCTCCGGAGCCTCATCCTCTACACGGTCGACCACCTCACGTGGGACCAGGTAAACCCTAACCCTCTCTCTCTCTCTCTCTCTCTCTCTCTCTCTCTCTCTCTCTCTTAGCTAGCTGATGACACGTATGACACACTAACGCTGACACATTGACACGATACACTCCTCCTACTCGAACGGGAGATGACACACCCCTCTCTCTCTATCATATGTGTGTGTGTGTGTATTTGTGACCTCTGAGTGTGTGTGTATCGTCTGTCCTCTGTGTGTGTGTGTGTGTGTGTGTGTGTGTGTGTGTCCTTCATATAGATATCATGTGTGTGTATGTGTGTACCTGTGTGTGTATCTTGTGTGTGTGAAAATTTAGTGCTATATTTATTATAGTTTTTATGTTAATGCTACATGTATTAGTTTGGGTTGATGTTAGAATTGGATTTACGCGAAACCCTACGATACTTGGGTATAACCTATGGTATGTGTACGATACTTGAGTTGTGAGCCCATATATAGTTCATAATTTCTATATAGATCCCCTACTAGTTATCCTATAATTGTTAGACATAATTTAGTATCAATGTGATTTAGTTGATAAATAAGATATACAAATTTAATTATTAAGATATTATCATTAGGGTACTAGTATAGGTAATTTAGTTAACATATTTCGTAATAATATCACACAATGTATATAAAATTATCTAACATAGTGTCACATTGGTAATGGTGATGTTATGTATCCTAGTGCCCAGTGTGCATGTGTATGAGAGTGTGTGTGTATCAGTGAGTGTCAACTCCTATGTGTGTGATACATTAGTGTATCCTAGTGTCAATTATATGAGTGTGAATGAATTTCATATGTGTATAGAGATAGTTGGGTAATAGAGTTAAGTGTCAGGTTGAGTATCCATGAGACTTGTAACTAGAGTGTCAAGTATAGATAGGTGTCGATTATAGTATTTGGTCTATGTCATAGTTAAAGCAAGGTATTTGAGTTTGGGTTTTAGTCAAGATATTGGGTATTATGGGTTAGTGTGGGTATTGGGGGTTAATGTCATCTTGGGTTGTGGTTTAATGTCATAGTTAAGTAGCAAGAAATTTGAGTATGTGTTTCAGTCAAGATTATGTGTTTGGGTATGGGTAGTACCTAGAGTGTCTATGTGTGAAGTATAAATGTCAAGTGTGGATACCTAGGATACAAGTGAGTAACTATAAGGCGAAAAGCAATATCAAACTCATGAATCATGATATGGATATTTAGGTTGTTTAATCGTCTATGTCATAGTTAATTATAAGTGTTGATTTCTAACTATGATATATGTTGTTTAATCTTCTATGTCAAGTGTCCATGTCAGCCATAAGTCGTGTCTATCATCCCTTCTCTGAAAAGTAAATTTACATCTGTATGCATTTTTGAGGCTTTCAAAGTTTTACTAATTTTTGAATAATCGTAGAAAAGACAAAGAATGAAAGGAGTAAAAGATCTTAAAAAACAAATAACGAAAAATTCTAGAAAATAAAATTTATAATACTCGACATTTTCTAGTATTTTTTGAAATCTGGTAGAACTCTAAAAGCCTTAAAAGGCTTGCAGAAGTTTTTTTTTTTAAAGAGAATGGCTCACAATGAACACGTGACGTCATATATTTAATATGGTTTAAAATCGTAGTTGTCCACATGTCTACTAGTTTTTGGATAGTCACGAATTATAAAACGAATACTCATGAATCACTATATACTACTAGTTTTTGGATAGTTAAGTATCAGTGATACTGGTTTTGTTAATATAAGAACACTAGCCTATTATGACTCTGAATTCTTTCTTCCGTCTTTCATTAATATACAAGAATACTTTTCCTTCCTATTTGGACAATATACTTGAATGATGTCTATTCATATTTGCAGAAGTATCTAAAAATGGACATGAATTACTACCTGAGATATCGTTCGTGGATGTATAACCTTCATCCTGATGACATATGCGGCATGCTGGGTAAATTCATACAGTGGTGGAGCAGTTCCTGCAATTCGCTAAGGCATTCCCTCAGTAGATGGATGACATAAAGATTAAGTGTCCATGTGTGAGATGCCATATCTTGAATTATCATCCAGAAGCGGATGTGATATATTATTTGTACTCGAGGGGTTTCATGCCGAATTACTATTAGTGGACCTTATACGGAGAACTTTTGCCTCTAGCATTGGAGCCGGAGCCTTAAGTGGAGTAGTATATAGATGTTCACGACCATGCTGATTACGACGACTGGTGGGTGAATATGGTTTTTGACGTTGTGGGACCTAGTTTTGATCCAAAAAATTATGATGCAGCTGAGGAGGCATCGAATGCCGATGCTGCAAAGTTTATGGAGTTACTAGAGAATGCATGGACTCCATTATATCCTGGTTGTGAGGATCATTCACCGTTGGAGGTGGTTACAAGACTGTTAGGCATCAAGTCCAATTTTAACATGTCACAAGAATGCTACAACAACCTGATAGAGTTGATTATAGAGATCTTGTCGGCGGGTGCTAAGTTACCTAAATACTTTTACCGGTCTAAAGGGATGGTGAGATCGCTCTGGATGGGATATGAGAAAATTAATGCATTTTACAATGGGTGAATGATGTTCAACAAAGATGACAAGGATGAAGGCGTGTACAGATTTTGTGGTGCTGATCGCTACAAGACAACTGGTACAGGAATGCCTGCCAGTGCAAGAAAGTCGACCGATTCGATGCACTACTTGTCTTTGACGCCGCGATTGCAGAGATGTTTATGGTGAAAGAGATTGCCGAAAATATGAGTTGGCATAGGCAAAAACATATTAAAAGAGTGTTGGATTACCCATCCGATGCAGAAGCATGGAAGCACTTCGATCTAGAGTATCTAGATTTTTCTTCAAATTCCCGTAATATAAGATTGGGGCTCTCTTTCAACTACTTTACCCCATTTGGGATTTTTGTGGTCCCAATATTCGTGTTGGCCTGTGATCATCATTCCGTACAACGTACCACCTTGGATGTGCTTAAAGACTCCGTATATCTTCTTAACCATCATAATTCCAGGTCCGAACAATCCGAAGAGGAACATCAATGTGTACTTGCAGCCGTTTGTAGATGAGTTTGTAATCCATTGATAGAGCTTAGCATATTCTTCATAGATCTTTGTTCTACTATGTTTCTCGTCGATCGCCTAGAAAAGCTAGAGAAAGTTATTATGATAATACTATGCACGCTCGAGAGGGTGTTTCCTCCTGAATTCTTTGACTCCATGGAATATTTGCCAATTTATCTTTCCTATGAGGCCCATGTTGGTAGACCTGTAGGTTATCGGTGGATGTATCTATTTGAGTGGCAGTTGAACTACCTAAAGAGAAAGATAAAAATAAGGCACATGTCGAGGGTTCTATTTGTGAAGCATATATTCTCGAGGAGATTACAAATATTTGTTTCATATATTTCAAGCCTTATGTTGCTACTAATTGAATGAGAGCCCAAAGAAATGACGACGGGTACCCGAAATCTAATGATACAATACTAGAAGTATTCAATGCATTCGAAAATCCTTTGGAAAAATGAAGAAGAGATTTCTGAATGACAATAAGCTGAGGGCTGCTCAGTTGTATATATTACTCAAATGCTATGAGAATAAAGTGGAGAAGCTCGAGGGATAAGTAATTAATACGTCCACGTTCACATCATTTCAACATAATAGTATATGCTAATATTATTACACTAATTGGCCGACGCTTCGTGGTTTCTTAGCATATTTAATAATAAAGTGAGGTCGAGTACACCATACATGACAGATGAAGACTTAGAACAAGAAATGAGATATCATTTCCAGTCTTTGTTGAGTGCATATGTAAGGAGCTCGCTAATTTCTTTTTGTACATTGTAGAAGCATGAAAAAATACGCTGCAGAATCATACGCAATATGGGTAAAAATCGCATAAAGTAGAGTTTCAGTGTTATGCAGCGTAAAGCATGACTTCAGAGCCATTGGCATACAACAGAGCTTCAACCCTGTTCAGCGTAAAATATAGCTCTAAAATAACCCGCGTTATGTAGTATTTCAGACTGCTTCAGCGTAAAAAGGTTGTTGCAACGCCACTTTTGGCGTAAAACTGGCTCGCTTTTAATGTAGTGGAAAGTTGTACGGGGAACTCTTCGTAGTCCTCGAACGAAACTGTCAGATCATGCAGTGAACCTGACTCCTGACAAAGAGTACTGCACGACTATCCAGGCGACGGCTGTAATAATGATTCGGCACAGAAACCCAGACCGTCGTTTAGTGATATTTCCTTTGATACAAATTGCTCTTACACATTCAAAGGAATACGCTGCCTAGTTTTACACGGGCAAACGTGAGCTTTTACGCTCAGCAATAGACGAAACAAACTGCCACGTCAAAAGCTGCTCTTCGTACAGAGCTCGAGGCACATCTTTGTAATTAATGCGCTTGATGGAGGCACGTCTCTGCAATTAATGCGCGTGATGGGGGCAGATCTCTACATTTAATGCACGAGATTTGGTTCTACTTTCAAAGACTGGGTGAGCCATAATTAGGGATAATATGTCTACATCACCATCCCCGCATATTATGCCAACCAGGCTATTTTCTGTTATAGGAGCACGCTGTACGCTATCTCCTTGAAATATGTCGATCTGGCTATTTTCAATTATAGGAGTACGCCGTATGCTATCTCCTCAAAATACGCCAACTCAAGCTATATTTGCAAAGGTGAGTGACAATGCTATTTGGTCCAGAATACGCTTAAGACTCCAGTCAATATCAAGCCTTACGCAGATTTTGGCTTCTACGCCAACATGCATCATCAGGCTTCTACGCCTATTTTTGGCTTCTATGCCAACCTGACGGCTTCTATGCCTACTTGGCTTCTATGCCAATATGACAGCTACCGGGCTTCTATGCCAATATGACGACTATTTGGCTTTGTAACCTCCGATTTCCAATTTCCACAATAATTAGATTTTTATTTATTTTAAAATATCAAGTTTTATAAAATAATTCTCCTTGAAAATTTTTATTTGATTTGAACGATGTTTGATTTTAGAAGGTAATTTAAAAATCTTTATAAAAATCATTTTTCCTAATTGACGATGTATTACAAAAATAAATAAATAATAATGTATATATATTCCCTAGTTTCAAATGTCTATTGGCTTGAAATCATAAAGTTAGTTATTTGATAAAATTAATTAAAAGACTAGTGTTTCTTCATAATAAATTTTATAATTAATTGGGGTAGTAAATAAATGAATTACATACTTCCTAATATTTTGAAAAATGAGTTTAATTAGTAGCTAATCGAAAGCCTCTTAAAAACATTTTTTCTTAAATTTCTTTTCTATTTAATTTATCGTTTTCCGTCTCCCATTCACGCCCCCATTCTTCCCACATGAAAAGCCCTTTATATTTAATTCTGGGCCATTCCTCATTGGGCCAACCCGCAACCCTTTATCCCACACCCTTCTCCCTATTTAGGTTCTCATTCTCACATTTCCCTAGAAACCCTAATCTCCTAATTATTAACTAGCCTCCACAATTCCCAAGCCAACAAGCCATCACCACCATTTTCTTGTGTGCTCGTGTCCGTGTGTCCAGCATCACCGTGTCAGCCGTGATGGCCTCGGGTCCGACCCCGGGTGTCCCACCATATCCATTTCTTTTCCTGTGTCCAGATTTACAGTTTACAACCAGCTTTTCCGTATCCGACACACCCGGACACCACCTCCACATCCACCACTGTACACAGCTTCTCCGTGTCCGGCAAACCCGGACACGTCCACAGTAAAGCACCCATCGTGTCCTGCCCCGGACACGATCCACAGACCCAACCCCGACACAAAACCCAGAACCCTAACCCTAGACTCGAAGCCGCCGCCCGGAGTCGTCGTCGTCGTCGTCGTCGCCGCTGAAGCCGGTGGCCCGCCGCTGGAACGAAGCCGCCGTCGCCGCCCTGTCGCTGCCCTGGGTTGAACCGCCTGGGATCCGTCGACCGAGCTTCGCTGCCACCACCGCTGGAGCCGCCTCGGACCACCTCACCATCGAGCCCGCCTCCTCGACCAGACGCCGCCGTCGTCGAGATCCCGCGCCGACGTCTCCTCGAAGCCGCTGCCCTCGAGCGCCGAGCCGCCCCCTCGAGCTCGAGCCCGCTGCCCTCGAGCGCCGAGCCCGCTGCCTCGAGCTCCACGTCGAACCGCCGCGCCGACGCCCTGGCCGGCCGACCTCGCCGGAAAACCCCAGCCTGAAACCCCGCAGTGAGCCTCTTCTTCCCCTTTTCTTTTCTCTGTTCTGAAATCAGTATATGTAAAGATAATTAGTTAAGTTAATATTTTGGTATATTAGTTAAGTTAACATATGTAATTAGTTATTTAATTAGTTTAGTTAATTAATAATCAATTTAATTAATTTATAATTTGTTTAATTAATTTATAATTAGTTGAATTAATTTATAGAATTAGTTTAAGTTCAATAAATAGTTAATGTATTGTAATAGTTAAATTATAATTTAGTTAATTAAATTATATAATCTGTAAATATATATAATTAGTTATTTTATATAATTAATTTAATTAATGTAATTGGTACATATAATTTGGTTATTTTATATAATTTGGTTATATTAATATGTAATTAGCTAGTTTATGTAATTAGCTTATTTTTATGTAACAAATTAAAAGGGTTTTGATATGTAAAAATAATAATAATTTTTGGTTACATTATTAAATTAAAAAAATATAGTTTCAATAATCTAAATTAGTTCAAATTTAGTTTATTTGGATCGGTGACCGATTTTACCATAAATGAAAAATATTAGCTTTTACATAAATTCTAGTTTTTATAAATAAACTTTTATTTGAAATTATTGTTCAAAATAAGTTCGAAATGATTTATATACGTAAATACGTATTTCTAGTATATGTAATCAATTTAGTATTTATATATATATATATTTTAAAAAGGTATTTTTGCATATGTATGAGTATACATATATAATGTTCAACTAGTATAAATCAAATATGTATTTAAAAGATATATATATATATATATTGTAAATACATTTAAATTGGTGCATGTATAAATATTGTAAGTATAATAAGTGTAATGTATATTATATACGTGTCCCTACTAGATGACCCTAGTTGACTAGTGCCCTGCCTGACATGGCCCTGAGACCAGTATTTTTGACTGTGTTAGTGTAGCATCTGATGCGAATGTGGTTAGCTTGTGTTATGTTTATAGGACTGTTGGTTTACCCAGGGGATACTCTGGAACAGGACATTGGTTTTACCAGCTAAGGACCCAAGGCGAGTACATTCTCTGATTAGTTTCTAATTTATGATATCTCCTATGTTCACTGTATCTAGTGTAAATATCCATGATCTTGACACGATGGTTACACGGATTGGTATACACGGATCTCGTCATGAGATGTTATTCCTTATTCATGGTGTAGCTTGTACAAGACTTGTTTTCCTTGTTATCTTGTTATCTTGTGCATGTACAGACACTGATTCCCGGGAAGATTTGCTACCTTCCTAGGGAATCCTGTGCCATAGCGTACCATGATTGGATCTACTATACCAGTCGGGGGTTTGGGGAGTACTTTAGTGTAGATATGTGATCATACCCAACTTTATATGCACCATAGCTCACCCCACATCTCACGTCGGGTGCGGCCTGACCATTTACATGTCTCCTCACTGTTACATCGGTTAGCCCTACTAACCCATGTAATGAGTTTACATGCCTCCTCACTGTTACATCGGTTAGCCCTACTAACCCATGTAATGAGTTTACTAGTCCCAAGCCGATCACATGTTAAAGCTAGTACTCACACACTTAGTCATAGAATTCTTACTCATGGACATATTGTTTCTTTTCCTGCATTTACTTACGGTATTTCCAGTACTTCTCTCATTGTACATTCCTCGTACTTATACATGCATCTGGTATGTTTCCATCTAGAACTGCTACATAGTTTATGTCATTTATATAGAACTGCTATTTAGAGATGTACTTTGCTCCTTCCTGACTGGAAAATATTTTTCCAGACTGTGACATTAGTAGACTGGTTTCTGACACTTGGGGATTGGAAGTAAGGATTGCAGGTATGTATGTTATCATTAGGCTTGTGCTGTATTCTTTTATTTCTTCATTTCCTATCGTGCTGTAGTTGTGATTGAGTATTTCTAGATTTATTTTATGATATCCACGTCTCCTTATGGAGTTGGATACTAGCGTGAGATTGTTTAGATAGTACTTGACCTAGACAGCGTTCTACCGCCGATGCTGCGGCGTAGGCTGGACGTACCCACGCTCTCGTGCCCCTAAACCGGGTGCGGGTCGTGACACATTTTTAGTGGTGGCCCATACAGGTCAGACTTCGCAAGTTGTGCGATGTCGTGGTAGTGCGACGTCATAGTTGTACTACTGCGTACCTGCTATAGAATATAGGACATAGGATACTAGGATGAGAGAAGATACTCAATCACAAATTCTTGAGAGATTTCCTGGGATGACCCCAAGAGAATCTTATTTTCAATTTAAATCTTTCCTTGTTTTCGTTCGCCCTCGCTTGTTGTTACTGAACTTGATTCTTGTTGAGCAGTTATTAAATTAAATTCTTGATATCATTGTTGAGTTGATTCTTGTTGACGAGTTGTTAACTTTAATTCCTGGTATCGTTGTTGAGTTGATTTCAAATTGAGATGAATTTTTACGGACTAGAATTTATGGTATCATCTGATGACATATATTGATGAGGACAGTGAGGAAGGTAAAACGTCTACTTTGGTTATGGAACCTAGAGTTATCGCAGCCACATTAGCTATCGTGACGAGAACGTAGGAACCTAACCTGGATGTACATACTTTAGTTATGAGATTTAGAGTTTCTCGCAGCCATACCGGTTGGCGTGGCGAGTATTCTAGATGACATGATTATAGGGTTGTATACCTTAGTTACGGAACCTGTCGTTTATCGCATCTATGCTTACTGGCGTGGCGAGGATTCTAAGTGTCATGATTTCGGATAGACGTGTATGATTATCAGGTTGTATCTTAAATTGGTTCTTAAAATATCATCTCAAGACTTATCTATTTCTGTTATTCCAGGACTTTGTTCCACCGCTTTTTCTTTACTAGCAGTAAAGATACCTTCTGTCCTCAATTCAGTCCTTGAGCTCCTATCCCGTGAGGATTTCTTGTTAAGTATGATAATTAGTGGCTTGTAATTTTGTTTGAGTCTTGTATTAGTATTGACTGTGTTGCTAGTGAGTTGTAAGTGTTTCTTAGTTGGACATGTGAGCAGTAGGCTTTAATCTAGAGTTAGCCCTTAGTATAGTACCTTGTACCAATGATTCTAGGAGTAGTGTCATTAGAGACTGAGAGTTAAGGAGAGTATAGAGTATCAGTGATAGTTCTCAGAGTTAGTATCAGAGCCAATTACCCGTCCTGGATAATCATGATTATGTAATTGAGTGATCTATGTAAACGATTAAGCATCCGGGAATTGTGTTAAGGATTTATGGAGCATGATGTCCAATTTGATGATTGATATCGGAAAGGTTAAAGGTAAAGAAAGGTATATGTATAAAGGGTTTAATGAGATGTCATAAGTAGAGGAATATCAGGATTAGTAATGGAAGTTGTGAAGCGTATCACGGATTAGTTTAATAGGCTTTAAGGGATTGAAGGAAATACATATACAACCATCGAGATGAGGAACCATACACATACCCATGAGAGTAAAGAAACATGAGTGTTATAGAGGATACAGGTGATCATGAGTCTAATGAGCTTGACGAGATAATCCATTAATGCAGCTAGTGATAGAATACCAAGAAGTGCTAATGATTCTATATCGCGGATTAGTCAAGGATGACGTTAATAACAGTAAGCACTCTGTGTGTTGATAATTAGATGATATACCAATTGACATAATTGAAATCATGAAGGAAAAACACAGTTGATGATAACTTTGATCATTGGAGGTAATAGTGCAAGTGATTCGGGCAGTACAAATTTAGTACACAGTTCTAGACAATAGAGGTATTGAGTGCACCTTGAGTATCAGAGACCGTGAGCACTAATATGTACATTGAGGAGTTATAAAATAAAAGGTGGAAATGAATTTTAAATTTTCAGAATTTTTAAGGAGTTGAGATTTTATGTTGTTAAATTATTGAGGATTCAAATTTGATTCACTAAACATAGTTAAGGCTACAAAGATTTTAGAAGTGATTAAATTTTATTTCGATGTGGAGTATCTAATTTTGAGGAAGTATATGCATTTTTTAAGTTGATCGGGAAGTTAAACCTTGACGATTATTTTAAGAGTTAATTTTTGGTAGATGAGAGATATGAATATTAATATATGATTAGTTGATATGGGTACCAGTGTACATGAATAGGAATTAGTTAGTGAATGTGCTAGAGTTAAGTGTTGTTAGAGATAGTAGACACTACAAGTAATATGTTAGCAGGTTCTTTCTTTTCCTTCCTAATGTTCTTTTTCGTCTTTTGATTGATTGATTCCCTAGTAACGTGGTTTATATTCATGATTTTTTTTGTTAGAACATAACTAGTAGTACCCCCTAACAGAGACTGAAATACCATGACAAAAGACACATGACCTATATTTTCTTAAATTGCATGGCTGTAGGAAGAGTTTTCTTAAACCATGATCATTGGGTTTTGACCATAGCAAAGATCTATGACGAGGTTATGACTGACGAAAAGAGACAAGAGGATTAAATTTGTGGATGACCATTAAATTAAATAAAGAAATTAGGGGTTGTTATAACGGAGTTGATGGATCATTGATTTTATGATAATCAAGGTATGATTGAAATTCGAGGGCAAACAATTACTTAAAGGGAGAATTAAGAAATTGACAGAGCCAAAAATTTGAGGATTTATTAATTTTAAGGAGGTCTTGATATGATTGAATTGATTATTTAAAATTTGAGAAATTCGAGAGATTATCATTTTATCTATTTGATTGCAAGATAGAAATTTTATATGTTACGAATGTTGCATTGAAGATTCTGGAAGCATCGCATCGTGCATATTTGAGGAAAACGAAAATCAGAAAATAAATATCGTAAATAGAATAGTGTCGAATTAAATTCTTGGGATGAGGAGTTAGATTGGAATAAGCATCAATTGAATTTGAGTTAGATGATTGATGAGTTTTAAAGTTAAATTTTGGGATGCAGGTTTTTAAGTTTTATAAATATGCATTGATTGGGTTTCAATTGAGGGATTGGATAGTAAATTTTGTATTTAGTTATTTACTCAAAATTTGAGGAGGTTATGATGTGACTGGAATTCAATTAAAATATTGAGGATTTGAGTAGTAAAATTTTTTACATTGGGATAATAAATTCAGAGGATGAAAAAAAAAATATATATTAGTTCAAAATTCGGAGACATTATACATACGGGTAAAGAAATATGGAATGAAATGAAGCTCATGGTAAAGAAGATTTTAATATAATTGATTATGGGATCATATAATTGAAGGTCGTAAAGTAAGATCATGGTATATTGAGGTTGTGATTTAAATTGAAATCTTGACCATGACAGTAACATTTGAAATCGAAGAAATAATCGAGGTATAGTTGATGCTAAGATAAACAAACTCGAATTTGATGATGAGGCTTTTGATTCAGAAATTCTAGGATCTAATCTAATAAGTTTGTGGAATTTGAAACTTTTATAGAAAGTAGTTAATGATGAATCACAAGGTTGAGAAAAGTAAAATAAACAAGGATAAAAAGAAGGATTTTCAGATGGTAGTAAGACTACTTTTCCTAGAAATTAAGAAAGGCGATTAGATGTCTCTTGGTTACATTCTGAAGGATGTATTTAAGTTTCTTAAATCAAATTGTCGACCGTATCTTTCGAATTAGCTATAAACTTTCATGTCTATATCATTCATATACTGGGTCTTCCTTGGTTTAGTTACTTGAAAAGATAACGTGCATTATTCAAATTATCTGTTTTTAGTGATCGTGTCTACTTCCCAAAACCTAAACCTTCTAGAGGATTCAAAGCCGAGCCATGATTCCTCCAAATTATTTCTGTCTTAAACCATATTTTCTTTTCTTCATGTTTCCTTCTGTTTGGTAAATATTTCCTCATAGAAATATTTTCTTCAATGATATATTCATCATTATGAACAACAAAATTTTTCTATCCTAGTCATCCCTAAAATTTCGAGGACGAAATTTTTCTAAGGTGGATAGACTTGTAACCTCCGATTTCCAATTTCCACAATAATTAGATTTTTATTTATTTTAAAATATCAAGTTTTATAAAATAATTCTCCTTGAAAATTTTTATTTGATTTGAACGATGTTTGATTTTAGAAGGTAATTTAAAAATCTTTATAAAAATCATTTTTCCTAATTGACGATGTATTACAAAAATAAATAAATAATAATGTATATATATTCCCTAGTTTCAAATGTCTATTGGCTTGAAATCATAAAGTTAGTTATTTGATAAAATTAATTAAAAGACTAGTGTTTCTTCATAATAAATTTTATAATTAATTGGGGTAGTAAATAAATGAATTACATACTTCCTAATATTTTGAAAAATGAGTTTAATTAGTAGCTAATCGAAAGCCTCTTAAAAACATTTTTTCTTAAATTTCTTTTCTATTTAATTTATCATTTTTCGTCTCCCATTCACGCCCCCATTCTTCCCACATGAAAAGCCCTTTATATTTAATTCTGGGCCATTCCTCATTGGGCCAACCCGCAACCCTTTATCCCACACCCTTCTCCCTATTTAGGTTCTCATTCTCACATTTCCCTAGAAACCCTAATCTCCTAATTATTAACTAGCCTCCACAATTCCCAAGCCAACAAGCCATCACCACCATTTTCTTGTGTGCTCGTGTCCGTGTGTCCAGCATCACCGTGTCAGCCGTGATGGCCTCGGGTCCGACCCCGGGTGTCCCACCATATCCATTTCTTTTCCTGTGTCCAGATTTACAGTTTACAACCAGCTTTTCCGTATCCGACACACCCGGACACCACCTCCACATCCACCACTGTACACAGCTTCTCCGTGTCCGGCAAACCCGGACACGTCCACAGTAAAGCACCCATCGTGTCCTGCCCCGGACACGATCCACAGACCCAACCCCGACACAAAACCCAGAACCCTAACCCTAGACTCGAAGCCGCCGCCCGGAGTCGTCGTCGTCGTCGTCGTCGCCGCTGAAGCCGGTGGCCCGCCGCTGGAACGAAGCCGCCGTCGCCGCCCTGTCGCTGCCCTGGGTTGAACCGCCTGGGATCCGTCGACCGAGCTTCGCTGCCACCACCGCTGGAGCCGCCTCGGACCACCTCACCATCGAGCCCGCCTCCTCGACCAGACGCCGCCGTCGTCGAGATCCCGCGCCGACGTCTCCTCGAAGCCGCTGCCCTCGAGCGCCGAGCCGCCCCCTCGAGCTCGAGCCCGCTGCCCTCGAGCGCCGAGCCCGCTGCCTCGAGCTCCACGTCGAACCGCCGCGCCGACGCCCTGGCCGGCCGACCTCGCCGGAAAACCCCAGCCTGAAACCCCGCAGTGAGCCTCTTCTTCCCCTTTTCTTTTCTCTGTTCTGAAATCAGTATATGTAAAGATAATTAGTTAAGTTAATATTTTGGTATATTAGTTAAGTTAACATATGTAATTAGTTATTTAATTAGTTTAGTTAATTAATAATCAATTTAATTAATTTATAATTTGTTTAATTAATTTATAATTAGTTGAATTAATTTATAGAATTAGTTTAAGTTCAATAAATAGTTAATGTATTGTAATAGTTAAATTATAATTTAGTTAATTAAATTATATAATCTGTAAATATATATAATTAGTTATTTTATATAATTAATTTAATTAATGTAATTGGTACATATAATTTGGTTATTTTATATAATTTGGTTATATTAATATGTAATTAGCTAGTTTATGTAATTAGCTTATTTTTATGTAACAAATTAAAAGGGTTTTGATATGTAAAAATAATAATAATTTTTGGTTACATTATTAAATTAAAAAAATATAGTTTCAGTAATCTAAATTAGTTCAAATTTAGTTTATTTGGATCGGTGACCGATTTTACCATAAATGAAAAATATTAGCTTTTACATAAATTCTAGTTTTTATAAATAAACTTTTATTTGAAATTATTGTTCAAAATAAGTTCGAAATGATTTATATACGTAAATACGTATTTCTAGTATATGTAATCAATTTAGTATTTATATATATATATATTTTAAAAAGGTATTTTTGCATATGTATGAGTATACATATATAATGTTCAACTAGTATAAATCAAATATGTATTTAAAAGATATATATATATATATTGTAAATACATTTAAATTGGTGCATGTATAAATATTGTAAGTATAATAAGTGTAATGTATATTATATACGTGTCCCTACTAGATGACCCTAGTTGACTAGTGCCCTGCCTGACATGGCCCTGAGACCAGTATTTTTGACTGTGTTAGTGTAGCATCTGATGCGAATGTGGTTTGCTTGTGTTATGTTTATAGGACTGTTGGTTTACCCAGGGGATACTCTGGAACAGGACATTGGTTTTACCAGCTAAGGACCCAAGGCGAGTACATTCTCTGATTAGTTTCTAATTTATGATATCTCCTATGTTCACTGTATCTAGTGTAAATATCCATGATCTTGACACGATGGTTACACGGATTGGTATACACGGATCTCGTCATGAGATGTTATTCCTTATTCATGGTGTAGCTTGTACAAGACTTGTTTTCCTTGTTATCTTGTGCATGTACAGACACTGATTCCCGGGAAGATTTGCTACCTTCCTAGGGAATCCTGTGCCATAGCGTACCATGATTGGATCTACTATACCAGTCGAGGGTTTGGGGAGTACTTTAGTGTAGATATGTGATCATACCCAACTTTATATGCACCATAGCTCACCCCACATCTCACGTCGGGTGCGGCCTGACCATTTACATGTCTCCTCACTGTTACATCGGTTAGCCCTACTAACCCATGTAATGAGTTTACATGCCTCTTCACTGTTACATCGGTTAGCCCTACTAACCCATGTAATGAGTTTACTAGTCCCAAGCCGATCACATGTTAAAGCTAGTACTCACACACTTAGTCATAGAATTCTTACTCATGGACATATTGTTTCTTTTCCTGCATTTACTTACGGTATTTCCAGTACTTCTCTCATTGTACATTCCTCGTACTTATACATGCATCTGGTATGTTTCCATCTAGAACTGCTACATAGTTTATGTCATTTATATAGAACTGCTATTTAGAGATGTACTTTGCTCCTTCCTGACTGGAAAATATTTTTCCAGACTGTGACATTAGTAGACTGGTTTCTGACACTTGGGGATTGGAAGTAAGGATTGCAGGTATGTATGTTATCATTAGGCTTGTGCTGTATTCTTTTATTTCTTCATTTCCTATCGTGCTGTAGTTGTGATTGAGTATTTCTAGATTTATTTTATGATATCCACGTCTCCTTATGGAGTTGGATACTAGCGTGAGATTGTTTAGATAGTACTTGACCTAGACAGCGTTCTACCGCCGATGCTGCGGCGTAGGCTGGATGTACCCACGCTCTCGTGCCCCTAAACCGGGTGCGGGTCGTGACAGGCTTCTATGCCAATCATCTCTACGCGAGGGGCAGTTACCCACGTGGCTTGCATGCCATGATCATCGCAGCGGTTATACGCATTTCCTCTTAATGGGGCACACGTCACACGCAGAGTCGAAAGATTATTTATACGTGGGTAGCAGTTATCATAACCGCCGCGTAAAGAGCGCTATACTCTCCACTGTTCGACTTTTATACCGACTGGACGGTTACAGCAATTAGACTCTATAAATAGAGACCTCTATTGACAGAGGTCAAAGAGGGGGGAATTCTATTAAGGATCAGATTCTATTGAGAGAGGATCGAATCTTCATTGAGAGAGAAGAATCTCGAGCACAGACAGAGAGTAGTGATTGACAGCTTTGGCACCGAGCATCCAATCTCTCCTGCAACCTTTGAAGCTTCTCCTTCTTCTACAGCGCTTCTTCGTCATCATGTGGTCTAAGGGACAAAGTGATCGACCGCAGATCAGACTCCTATAGCAATATTTACCCAGATTTTTATTTTATACTTGATATCCTCGTATAGGATTAATAGTACTTCTTGTTTGTAAACCTAAGAAAGGGTTTCGTATAAACCTGTTTTCATTTCTTTCGTTTATTATCAAACACAAGATGGTGACTCTGCTGGGGACTACTTTCTCTTCCGAGGAGAAAATTATTGCTCAACACGATGCAGTATCCGTGGGATCAACGAAGAAGACTTTGGTCATCCAATTCGACCAATCAGCTTACGAAGACATGCTTCAAGCTGGGGGTAGCTCTCATTCCCTCTCTGTCCAAGACAGCAGGAAGTTGCGTAAAGTATGGATGCCCCGGACATCCTCTACCATTCCTGCGAGCTCTCTCTCTCTGATCAACAAGGTTGTAGCATCACAACCTGTGCGCCCCGCGCGTAAAACTTTGTCTCCTGTCTATAACGTGGCAGACAAAGCTTCTGGCAATGCCTCAGCGCCAATCCAGAAGTCGACTCTGCGCCTTGCGCGTAAAACTCAGTCTCCAGTCGCTGATGGGGCAGACAAAGCTTCTGGCAATGCCTCAACGCGAATCCAGAAGTATGCAACGCGCTCTGCGCGTAAAAACTCGTCTCCCGTCACTGACGGGGCAGACGTAGTTTCTGGCAAGGCCTCAGCGCCAAGTCAGAAATTTCAAACGCGTCATGCGCGTAAAAATACATCTACAGCCTATAAGGGGGTAGATGGTTCCTGCAATCTCCACAAGGGAAAACAAGTAGCGGATTCCCCAACCTCTCGGCCTTTACGCCATCAAGAGAAGAATCTACCTACTCTTCAGATTACGCGGGATCCTGATGGCCGATTGAGGACATCCTCAGTTTTACGCCAGCCTGAGCAAAGTTCAAGAATATGCCAGGCCAAGTCCCTCAGCGTAAAGAAGGCCCAGTTTGTGGATAGATACGCTCCTCATGGATCCTGTGCTACTCACATGGCTGAACTGCTATATACGTATGGCAGGGAGAGAGTTATGATTCCTAATCTCCATAGGCCTGCTGATGTAAAAAGGCGGAATAAGCCTTCTCTACTTCTGATAATATCCCTGATTTGCGTGATTTCTTGATCCAGAAACACAAAGACAGGAGTCAAAATCAAGATTTGGCGCCCCTAACTTCCAAGCGTGGAGAGATCATGTGGGAAGATGAGTCAACATCTAATATCGTCATGACATATGGGCCACATGAAGAGTCTATCTTTATTGTTCCACCTACTCGCGACGATTAGCATCAAATAATCTTCGGTCAAATGCGGAATAGACCGATTGTACAAGAAAAATCTCGCGAGTCAGATGGCGGACAAATGCAAATCCACAGATATAGCCCACAAGCTTTAAAGATTATACAAAGCATGGGTTATGATTTAAAGTTGAAACAAGGCCTCAACTATGGAAAAGGCAGACGAACACCGTTGCATGGTGATCCCTACTGTCAACGAACTCATTTTGGGTTAGGGTACACTGCATCTCTAGCAAACTCCAAACTTCCAGAGTCTGGTCCTGTAATACCAGAGGCAGGCCCTTCTAAATCAACTATTGTGGACAAACGCCACGACATGTCTGGGGGTAGTCTACCTCGACAAAACAAAGCAACATCTAAAGCTGGGGGTAGAATTCCCTCTGAGTCTGAAGATGATGCAACTAGGACCATCTTCCCGGAAGACCGTAAAACTTAGGCATTGGGAGCCCGAAGGCCAAAGGAGACCTTCTCCTTCAATGAAGATGACATCATTAAAATCTTCGATATATTGATGAAGGAAAACAAGCTTCGACTACCCAACATCAGATATCCTAAAAGTGGTGGCAAAGTCGATAACCCAGATTATTGCCTCTTTTATCGGTATAATCATCACCCCACAAGGGCATGCTATGCACTAAAAAAGAAAATCCAGGAGTTGATCGATGCGAAAGTCATCACTTTGCATCTATAAACAAGATGACGATCACGGCAAATTAATTTCACTCCAAAGTAGCAATTTGCCCCTCTGGAAACATGGATGAGGAGTCCCTAAAGGAACAACATTTAGGTCTATCCCCACTCAGCAAATCACTCTTCAGTGAATTTTCTGGACATCAGTTCACGTCCATATTACCTCTGAACTGCTATCACAATTTTCTCCAACTAAGTCTGCCATGTCCATATTACCTCTGAGCAGATATATACCTCCATCCCCAGGAGAGTTACAACTCAAAAGTTTGTCATGTTCATATTACCTCTGAACAAACTTTCCGAGTTTTGGCTATCGATTATCATGTCCATATTATCTCTGATATCGGTTGACATATCAACTTAACACCCGTACTTAACTCTAAGTACGCCAGTGATGTTGAGTCCACGAAAAACTGTCACGTCCATATTACCTCTGACAGGGCTTGTCCTAAACTTATTACTTGCACCCTTGTGTACAAGAAGTAATAGGTCCAAAAAAAAAAAAAACCTCCCTGTGGAATATTCGCAATGGAAAAGAATTGTTCATGTCCATAGTACCTCTGAACTATCCTCATTTTTCCCAGCTAAGAAAAGCCAGTCCATGTTCATAATACCTCTGGACTACGTATCTCTACTATTCCCTATAGAGTCATATTTTTACAAGAATCCGTCAGGACTTGTCTCAAACCTATTACTTGCACGCTTGTGTACAAAAAGTAATGGGTCCACAAAAATTCTCCAGCAGGATGCCTTTATTAGCCAGGGGCTTGTTTCGAACTTATTATTTGCACTCAACGTGCGCAACAAATAATAGGTCCACCAAAGATCCCCCAGTGGGATGTCCTCATACATTTTTTGGCAATGGCTCCTATCAACGGCACAGTTCCTGAAGAAGTACTTTACTTGATCTCCTTTGTTTAAGCGGAGTATGGTTAAGATCTAATTCCGACGATACTACGTACAAAGACTAGTTGGATCATATTCTATCATGTCCATATAACCTTTGAATATATATGTTTAACTAATTTGGATCTTCAAAACCTATCACGTCCATATTACCTCTGATAGTATTTTGTATGCAAATTTAGTTGGATCATGTCAATATAACCTCTGAATAGATATGTCCAGCTGAAGTTTACCGAAAGTATATCACGTCCTTATTACCTCTGATATCACTTTCACCCTAATCTATCATTTATATTCAAAAATGATGGGTCCACAAAAGTCAGATAAAGTCTCTTTATTATCTCCAAAAAAGAGCAAGTTACATAAAAGAAGCAAAATAGTACTTCATTGGGGAGGAGCTGTCAAATCATGAATCTGTTGCGCTAGAGCGGCCATCCTCTCATTCTTGGAGTTCAAGATGTCAGCGCGAGCTCGCTCCAACCTTGCCTCCTCATTGTTCAAGGCAGATAGCTCGGACCGAGCATGTACAAAATCGGCGTAGATGACACCCACATGTGCCAGGTTCTGTTGAGCCGCTTCCATTTGGTCCTTCAACACATCTCGAGCTGCCGATAAAGCGAGAGCCCTCTCCTTTGTCTGAGCGAGTTCATCTTCCAATTTGCGGACCCTTGCTGCCTCTTCCTCATATTTGGCCTCGTACTTAGCCAGCTGGGGAATGACATACTCCAATACGGCACGCTCTTGATCCATCTCCTGCTGCTGTTCCTGGACGGATTTGTTCAGAGATTCCATTTGCCCAGCAAGCTCTGCAGTTAAGGAGTCATACTTAGCTTGAACGAGACCGTCAATGTTGCCTCGAGATAGTTGCTAATAATCGTTAATGGGTTATTCCAAACCATTAACTATTTCCTCTAGCGCATCAGCTCTGTCATTATCGTTGAAATATCTAATCTGTGCTATACTGAGGTTGGAGGACGTCTTCAGAGCCTCGAAGCATAGATTATTCTCCAGCAATATCGATATCAGCGTTTTCAAAGTGGCGGAGAAAACGGTAGAAAACTGCTCAACTAGCATGGCGAGACTCGAATGGACGCTGGGAGTAGCTGCAATATCGGTGAATCCCTCTCCAGGAATGACTGCAGAGGATGTTGCCACAGTCGTCGCTTCAACAGATGGCACGACAAAAGAAGAAGCACCAACAACGGCCGAAGTTGCTGGCATACTCGACAAAGGAGGCACAGTCGAGACAATCGGCTCATCTTTCCCTGATGTTATTTGTACTGGTACTGGCAGAACAACATCTGATAATGTTGCATCGGCAGCATCAAAGCTTGCTCCTTCAACGTCGGACACAGCCGGTTCATCAGCAGAATTCGCAACAAAGTCAAAAGTTGCATCGACTCCGCCCTCACCAATGATGTCTTCCCCTGAAAGGAAGACAAGAGAAAATTAATATCAATTTGATGTTAATTTTCCTAAAAAGAGGCGTAAGGACAACATTTACCCATAGCTGATGGTATATATGTCGCGTCCGCAGCCAGTACAGCTAAATTATATCTTAATGATGTTAAGCGAGTTATCATACCTGGAGAAGAGGGTGCACCGAATGACGTTTGAGGGTAGTCATCTAAGTCTTCACCCAGATCCACTCGAGGCTCATCGGGCAGAATCTCGCTGGAGATACTTACAGATGAAGAGAGGGCTGGATCCATTATTGGTCTGGATAAAGATATCCTGAATTTGCTCTTCCTCGAAGGTGACCTCACTGTACTACCAGTAGCGGTGGTAGCGACAGCAGTCTCGAGCAAAGAATCTCCGGCACTATCAGCCAAAACTGCGGAGGTTCCCTCTCTAAAAGTTGAGGGACCTCTAATCAAAGAATCATCCCCGCCCGGGGAAAGAACAAGCTCACTCCTAGGATCCTCATGGCTGGAAGCCCTAACAGGACCACTAACAGTCTTCTTTTTCTTGCGAGGGGAAGTCTCTCTCAGAATATGAGCCCTTCACTTACTTGGGATAATAAGAGGCTCCGCAGGCGGAGGTATTATGTCTCTCGGTATTGTCAACAAAAACTCATCTGGACCGACAGGGTCTTCACCTTCGTCAGAGGAGACTGATGGGACCTCCTCTCTTCCGGTGGACTTATGAGATGGCATCCTAAAATTTTCATGCATATCAAAATTGCGATGGAGGGTATTGATGGCCACATAAAATTGTGCGTATGAATGGAGGATGCGCAACTCCATGGAGAGAGAAGTCGCAGGTACAGTAAAGGTTGCTCTAGTACAACCCATTATGAAATACCGCCATGCTCTGGCTCCATCAATAAGTCCACCTCTGGACTTGAAGCTGGTGATGGCATTTTCCACATACAATTGGTCATACCCAAACTGCCTGGCGAATCGACTAGGCAGATAAGGCTCCAAGAAGCAATGGTCCTCACTTCTTTACAGTAAATGAGAAGGTCTAATACAGACCAACCAATAAAAAGCTTCGGGAGAAAGAACGGTCTTCCCGTGACCTGAATCCTGAAGTATCGTCCCCTGTTGATTGATATGCACAGTGGGGATGATACAGAAGAGCTTCCAGCTATGAGCAAAATTTAATGCTCGCCGACAGTCTACGATGGTGGTCACGTTCCAAGTAGAATTCTTGTAATTCAACAAGAAATTATTTCCCGAACTACTGGCCGAGCCGGGAGACATCACCCTGGGGTTATGAAGAATTAACCATCCCATCAGATATAGGAATGGTAACTCTACCCTGGGAAAGCTTTTACGCCGTGTCTCATCAGCGAGAAGCCCATCAGTAATGGCCCTCAGGCCAGCTTGTATCCGGCATACTATGGCAGGGGGCAGGCCCAGTCTTGCCCCAAACACCAAACACACTGCAGGCCATAAGGTGTTACGATGAATGCGATCCGAAGATGCAATGCCAGGTACTACCAATCGGCGTAGCCATACGGAGAGGAAGCCAGCCAGCTGAGCTTCCATTGACAGAGGCTTGCGGCAATGCCTCATATAACTATAGGCTTTAGTGCCTGCAGGATAACCCTCGATCTCCTCATCGAGAACTTGATCTGAAGCCCCAGCATCTTCGATAAGATCGTCGACTATTTGAGCATTAAGCACGCTCAGAAAGTTCAAAGGCTTATCCCTGCTATCCACAACTTTGTCTGGCTTAGCATCTCTGGCCTGATGAAAGAAGAGATAGGACGCCCATTTGTTGGTATGAGCCAAATCAGACGGCTCTTGATAGAAGGTGGTGCACGCTAGATAATGGCTCATTAGCTCCTGGAATACTGCCACTACCCGAGGGTTTGTATCCCTCAGCTCCCTATTTGTGGAAACATACTCTTCATAAGAAGTATCCCCCATTGGCAGTCTTAAAATCTCTGCCATCTCATGAAGAGCCAATTCCAACTCTCCTAGCGGAGTGGCGAAAGTCCAAGTGAGCGAGATATATCGCTCCATCAAAGCCAAAAATAGGTTGGGGTTGGGAGGCAGCCCAACACTGGTAGCATTCACAGCCACGAACAGACCAATGCTCTCCAGATCGCCTGAAAATGCTTCAGGGCCCAGGCAGCTAAACGAGCCCATCGAAGATTTCCAAGGGTAACCCACCCGCTGGTCCGAGGATTAACCTTGGGGTATACTCCTCCATTGCCCATGAAGTCATTGCAAAAAGTCAATATTTGAACCGGCTGGACTAGTGCAGTGTCTTCACTCGGGATACTACCCCGAAATAACCCCCTGAAAGGCATAACAGGACCTGAAGGACGGCTCACAAATAGTCCTCGTTCTGATCCTTTCTGATAAAATATCTTCCCCGGCTGGTCGTGAAGATCAGGGGTCAGGGTCCATGACATCTTCCTGGAATGCGTGTCATGGAAGAATGTCGAGATAGGGTAATCTCTCGGTATCCTGGGCAGGTACATGACCATGCCCTCAGCAGTAAAAACCTAGTTTTCCTTCTTGTGCTTTGTCTGGGATTGTTTATCGATCATATCCTCGAATAGGAAAGATAGTTTTATATATTTGTCCCCATTTAAATACGTCAGGGGCTCCCCACTGATCATGCTCAACAGCATGCGTTCTCCTTGGGACGAGATCAGGATTCTCCTTCCTTCAGGATAGTTGTCTCCAGAAATAGGGAATGTCATATGGGACAAATCTTCCAGATAATTGGAGTTCAGCATCCCAGCAGTAGGACCCATCACCTCAGCCAAAGGAGAGATCTGCAATTCCACTAAAAAATGCAAGAAGAGCAAGTCAGTTTTTACACTAGACATCACAGTTTTGCAGCTTACATTCTGTGCTTTTACGCCAAGGATGTAAAAACTTGAGTTTTTACGTTGGAACCTATTTCTGAGGCATAAGATTCAAGGTTGGCAGTATACACCAAAACTTAAACGTCTGAGCTTTTTTACGCCAGTCTGCCAAAATTTGAGTTGTTACGACGAAATTTTCATCCAGAGCGTAAACACTTAAGGTTGGTAGTATACGCCAAATTTTGACAGTCAAGGCTTTTACGCCAGACTGCGAAAACATAGAGTTTTTTCATTAATACATTAGGAATGTGGGCGTAAATAATAAAACATCTCTGTGTATCATCTTCCTCGAAGAGGCTCTCAGTACAGAAGATGACCTAGCGCATTCACGTACAACATGCACGAAAGGTTTTCTTCGTTTTTCTCGTCCCAAAAAGCTTTACCTATGACGCCTGGTGCACAGCATGACGGTGTGGCACTTCGTTCAGAGCATGATTCGCTCAGCCCAATGGGAGTTACTCGTGCTTGAGCAGAAGAACAGGAAGAGGAGGCAGCTTTCTTTCCCTTAGAGGTGGAAGTTGGTTTCGGTGCCATTGCTAAAACTCAGAGTGCTCAGAGGAGAGATGAAGATGAGTTCTCGAAGAGACGAAAATTTTCTTGCAAAAGACAGATGAAGGGTTTCTTCTCTAAAAGCCTTGGGGTATTTATAGAGTTCGGATAACTCTTCGAATCCCTAACCAAATCCGATATTTAATATTCGGTTATAATTTGGGGCCACGTCAGCCTATCATTTGAAAAAAAGAAGACGGACAGTCAGTCGATCCAGATTCTACGCGTAGAGCAGATCTACGATTTTACCTAAGGAGCTTTTTACTCTCAAAACGCTACAAATATACGGTTTTACGCCCAGATGCTTTTATGCTCACGAGCTTTTACGCTCAAGAGGCTACAAACCCACGATTTTATGCTCAGAAGCTACAAATCTACGGTTTTACGCTAAGAGGCTATAAGTCTATAGTTTTACGTCCGGATGCTTTTATGCTCAGTAGCTTTTACGCTCGAGAGGCTACAAACCTACGACTTTACGCTCAGAAGCTACAAATCCATGATTTCACGCTCACGAGCTTTTTACGCTCAGAGGCCACAAATCTACAATTCTACTCTTGAAAGCTACGGATGGCCAATGGTATGGGTTAACGCAGAGAATGCTCCTTCTTGGCTACAAAATATTTCAAGTGCCCAAAACATACAAAGTTCAGCATTGAAGATAACTCTTATTCTCGGCTTTATTAGAAGTTCATCCTAAGTCCAGTCTTTTACACAAGCTCAAGTATGGCTTATTTGACGGCCATTTCTCGCCCTATTTCATGGGATTTTTGGGAAACTATTCTTGAACAAGATGATCTAAACAAGAATCCTTCATATCAGAGAAGTAATAGTTCAAAAATTCTATGCGATTCTCGTCCGAAACAGCACGATACTTTGGATCTTCAACTTAAGTGCTAGAAAGCTTTCTACACGTCATCTCTTACGCGTAAAGGTTGGGATGAGATCGAATACTCTTTTTATCAGAGTCAGCGTAAAGTTATTCAGGCGTGCCAAAGCTGCACATATTCAGACTTCATCACAGCAAATATGGCAAACCATCAGATGCGTAAAAGAAGACAATTTTATCATGATTACATATGATGGAAATCTAGTTTACAAAGGGTTTTTTATCTTTATGATTATATATGATGGAAATCCTTTTTTCTACAAAGGATTTCTCATTCTCATTGAAGATCACGTCAAGAATCTGTTCTGTCGGGTTCTCATATTGGTGGAGATCTTTGTGCGTCTTCTACAGCAGTTCATCGACTTCCACAGTCGATGAACAAGAAAATGATTAAATGGCAGGAGGATACATAATTGGGCCTGTATAAATTATTCAAGAGCCCACCCTCCATACGCTATGACAGATTGAGTTAAGGTTTTAGACCCAACTCAATACTGGAAGACATGGCCAGTTTGTCTGCCCTCGTCCACCGTCATGATGGGAGAAAATACAGCTTGCAAGCTGTGTGGCCAAATGAGACCATTCCTCTCTCCTGGACGAATCACCATATGAAATTGCTGATCATCCCGAGCAAAGGAAGCTATGATATCCTTCCATGATCCATCGTTGCAGATGATATTTGCTCGAAGACGCCTCTTTTTACGGCTCCTTACATGCTGGAAGAGCATAATCTTCTTCTTCCTCAAGTCGACTAGACGAACATCGGCAACCATCTCTGTATGGTGAAGGAAATGTGGGAAGAACAGGTTAACCCATTTGCCTTTTTATAGGCAGAGGAGAACACACCGAATCCCAACAAACTTCCAAAAAAAAATTCTGCCGAGAAATCAGCCTCGAAGAACGAGTCAAACTTGTCCGTTTCATGCTTCATTCAAAGTGTTTCAAATTATGAGGAATTTAAAAACTTTGAAGGGGGTCTTGTAGAAGCATAAAAAATACGCTGCAGAATCATACACAATATGGGTAAAAACCGTGTAAAGCAGAGTTTCAGTGCTGTGCAGCGTAAAGCATAACTTCAGAGCCATTGGCGTACAACATAGCTTCAACCTTGTTCAACGTAAAACTAAGCTCTAAAACAACCCGCGTAATATAGTATTTCAGACTACTTCAGCGTAAAAAGGTTGCTACATCGCCACTTTTGGCGTAAAACTGGCTCGCTTTTAATGCAGTGGGAAGTTGTACGGGAAACACTTCGTAGTCCTCGAATGAACCTGTCAGATCATGCAGTGAACTTGACTCCTGACAAAGAGTACTGCACGACTATCCAGACGACGGCTGTAATGATGATTCGGTACAGAAACTCAGACCGTCGTTTAGTAACATTTCCTTTGATACAAATTGCTCTTACGCATTCAAAGGAATACGCTGCCTAGTTTTACACTGGCAGACGTAAGCTTTTACGCTCAGCAAGAGACGAAACAAACCGCCATATCAAAAGCTGCTCTTCGTACAAAGCTCGAGGCACGTCTCTGCAATTAATGCGCGTGATGGAGGCACGTCTCTACAATTAATGCGCGTGATGGAGGCACGTCTCTCCAATTAATGCGCGTGATGGGGGCAGATCTCTACATTTAATGCACGAGATTTGGTTCTACATTCAAAGACTGGGTGAACCATAATTAGGGCTAATATTTCCACATCACCATCCCCACACATTATGCCAACCAGGCTATTTTTAGCTATAGGAGCATGCTGTACGCTATCTCCTTGAAATACGCCGATCTTGCTATTTTCAATTATAGGAGTACGCCGTATGCTATCTCCTCGAAATACGCCAACTCAGGCTATTTTTGCAAAGGTGAGTGACAATGCTATTTGATCCAGAATACGCTTAAGACTCCAGTCAACATCAAGCCTTACGCAGATTTTGGCTTCTACGCCAACATGCAGCATCAGGCTTCTACGGCTATTTTTGGCTTCTATGCCAACCTAACGGCTTCTACGCCTACTTGGCTTCTACGCCAATATGACAGCTACCGGGCTTCTACGCCAGTATAACGACTATTTGGCTTCTATGACAATCATCTCTACCCGAGGGGGCAGTTACCCACGTGGCTTGCATGTCGTGATCTTCGCAGCGGTTATACGCATTACCTATTAATGGGGCACGCATCACACGCAGAGTCGAGAGATCATTTATACGTAGGTAGCAGTTATTATAACCGCCGCGTAAAGAGCGCCATACTCTCCACTGTTCGGCTTCTACACCGACTGGACAGTTACAACAATTGGACTGTATAAATAGAGACCTCTATTGACAGAGGTCAAAGAGGGGGGAATTCTATTAAGGATCGAATTCTATTAAGAGAGGATCAAATCTTCATAAAGAGAGAAGAATCTCGAGCACAGACAGAGAGTTATGATTGACAGCTTTGGCACCGAGCATCCAATCTCTCCTGCAACCTTTGAAGCTTCTTCTTCTTCTACAGCGCTTCTTCGTCATCGTGTGGTCCAAGGGACAAAGTAATCGACCGCAGATCAGACTCCTATAGCAATATTTACCCAGATTTATATTTTGTACTTGATATCCTCATATAGGATTAATAGTACTTCTTGTTTATAAACCTAAGAAAGGGTTTCGTATAAACCTGTTTTTATTTCTTTCGTTTATTATCAAACATATATGCACTTTACAAAATAATTAATGGAACGTTAAAATTAATTTCTTATCTTGTGGTATTTAGATCGATCGTCCAGACGCAACACTTGAGAATGAATCTATTATAATTCTAACTAAGGGGCCAATTTATGCTGTTAAAATCTGGCCAAGCTATTGTGTAAATGGGTTTAGGTTCAAGTCAACAACTCTTGATCAGAGATAACTTTCTTGATCTCGATTCCACAAAATATAGTTATTTCTGTATCAGATCTTTGGACTACAAAGATGTCGATACATGCAATAATTTATATGGTGTCTTACGGGAGATTGTAGAGTTGACATATAATTATAGAATAGAGCCTGCTGAGATCGTGTTATTTAGGTATGAATGGTTCGATCTGATCCAAGATCAAGGTTAAAAAAATAGACAAGCATGATCTTGTGGATATAAACTACCGGCATCAATATCATGACTATGAACCATTTATCCTATCAAGTCAGGCTCATCTCGTATATTTCATAACTTATCCTAAACGGGGAACAACGTAGTCGGACTGGTAGGTAGTATACAAGACCAAAGCTAGAAATATTTTTGACGTTGACAAAATATCTTATAAGAAGGATGAGCTACCTCTTGTTATAAATATTGTAGATGTGGACTCAATAAAAGTTTCTCATTACACGTCTAATCGTGTAGAAGCGGTAGAATTATCCGAAGAGGAAGGCGAACTAGATGAAAGTGATGATGAGGATGAAGAGAAAAAGGAGGATGAGAAAAACAAAGAAGATAAATTTTCAGAAGAGAATTAAAAATATCATTATAAAATCGATTTAGATTTGTGACATCTACTGTATTTTAACTGGGAAATGTAACATCTATTTAGACTAGGGACATGTCATGTATTTTAGCTATGGAATATAAAATCTTAAGTGTATGGATATATATATTTTACCTGGATTTTCTTCCCTATTTATCTCATATGGTTGTTGTATTACATAGCATTTGATTGCGTATTATTTTGTGATATTATTGTATTTTAGTTGTGGAAGTAAAATCTATTTAGTGGCATGTACTTGTGGCTATGTACTATATTTTTATTCTTCTTTTCATTTAGCGACATGTGATATATTTAAACTGTTTCCTTGCAGCTTTCATTTTATTTATCATAAGTCAGGTATGACAGGATAACGCATATTGTTCGGTCAGTCTAGAGGTAGAGTATCTAGAAGACATGCTACTCCGATTGGAAGTTCTCCTTTAGGACATGGTACAGGATCCGGAGCCTCGTCTTCCAGAACTCCACTCTTTCGACCACTTATATCTCCTCCTGGCAGTACTCCTGGGATGAGCAGTTTCAGGCCTGAGACTATTCCTACGTCCATCTGTAGAAGCATGAAAAATATGCCGGAGAAGTATACGCGTAAACCCTCAACATGCAGGAAGCCCGCATAAAATAGAGTTCCAACATTGGTTGGCGTAAGACATGACTTCAGAACCATTGGCGTACAACAGAGCTTCAACGCTATTCAGCGTAAAATATAGCTCCAGAATAATCCGCGTAATGCAGTATTTCCAAACTGCTTCAACATAAAAAGGTTGCTACATCGCCACTTTGGCGTAAAACCTATCTGCTTTTAATGCAGCGGGAAGTTATACGAGGAACCTATCGTATTCCTCGAATGAACCTGTCAGACACAGCAGTGAACCTGACTCCTGATAAAGAGTACTGCACGACTATCAAGAGGACGGCTGTAATGATGATTCTGCACAGAGCCCCAGACTGTCGTCTAGTGACAAAGCCTTGCTATAAGACGTTGTTTACGCATTCAAGGAATATGCTGCCTATTATACACAGGCAAACATGAGCTTTTACGCTCAAGATGAGACGAAACCAACCGCCACATCAAAAGCTATTTTTCGTACAAAACTCGAGGCACGTCTCTGCAGTTAATACGCGAGATGGGGCCAGATCTCTGCATCTAATTCATGAGATTTGGTTCTACTTTTAATGACTGGGTGAGACATAATTAGGGCTAATACGTCCACATCACCATCCCTGCACATTACGCCATAAGGCTATTTTCAGCCATAGGAGTACGCCGTATGCTATTTCCTCGAAATACGCCGACCTGGCTATTTTTAACTATAGGAGTACGCCGTATGCTATCTCTTCAAAATACGCCAACTCAGGCTATATTGGCAAAGGTGCGTGATAAGGCTATTTGGCCCAGAATACGCTCAAGACCTCAGTCAAGAAAGGATAATCGACTGTCTTTTCGCCTGCTACCTATCCAATCGGTATCAAGCTTTATGCCTACTTGGCTTCTACGCCAACATGACAGCTATTTGGCTTCTACGCCAACCTGACAGCTATTTGCCTTCTACGCCAACCTGACAGTTATTCGGCTTCTACGCCAACCTGACTGCTACTTGGCTTCTACGCCAACATGACAGCTACTCGGCTTCTACGCCTACCTAGATTCTACGCCAACAAGATAACTATTTTGGCTTTTACGCTAATGTGATAGTTATTTGGCTTTTAAGCCAACGTTCTCTATGCGAGGGACAGTTACCTACATGGCTTGCATGCCGTGGTCTTCGATGAGCAGTTATACGTATTACCTCATAATGGGATACGTGTCACATGCCTATTCAGAAGATCATTTATATGTGGGTGGCAGTTATCCTAACAGCCGCGTAAAAGGTGCAGCTCTCTCCGCTGTTCGGTTTCTACGTCAACAATGACCAAACGCTATAAATAGAGACCTCTGGTCATGGAGATCCGGGGTGGAGAAAAAGGGGTCGAAGATTTTTGGAGGTGGAGAAAATAGGTCAAATTCAAGGCAGAAAAGAGACAAAGTGATCGACCGCAGATCAGACTCCTATAGCAATATTTCCCCAGAATCAAATTTTTGTACTTAACATCCTCGTATAGGATTGATTGTACTTCTTTTTCTTGTTTGTAAACCAAAGAAAGGGTTTCGTATAAACCTAGTTTCAATTTCTTTCGTTTATTATTAAACACAAGATGGCAACTCTGCTAGGGCCTACTTTCTCATCGGACGAGAAATCCATTGCTCAACACGATGCTGTATCCGTAGAATCAACGAAGAAGACCTTGGTCGTCCAATTCGACCAATCGGCTTATAAAGACATGCTTTGAACAGGGGGTAGTTCTCATTCCCTCTCTGTCCAAGACAACAGAAAGTTACGTAAAGTATGGATGCCCCGGACATCATCTACCATTCCTGCAGACTCTCTCTCTCCGACCAACAAGGTTGTAACATCGCAACCTGCATATCCCGCGCATAAAACTTTGTCTTACGTTTGTGATGTGGCAGACAAAGCTTCTGTTAGTGCCTCAGTACCAACCCAGAAGTCTACTCCGAGCCCTGAGCATAAAACTTTGTCTCCCGTCTGTGACATGGCAGACAAAGCTTCTGGTAATCCCTTAGTGCCAACCCATAAGTCTACTCCACACCCTGTGTGTAAAACTTTGTCTCCCGTCTGTGATGTGGCAGACAAAGCTTCTGGCAATGCCTTAGTGCCAATCCAGAAGTCTACACCACACCTCACCCGTAAAATTTAGTCTCCCGTCTGTGACGTGGCAGACAAAATTTTTGATGGTGCCTCAGCACAAATTCAAAAATTCCAAAAGTGCCCCGCGCGTAAAAATATATCTCCCATCTTCGAGAAGGCAGATGGTCCTTGCAGTCACCGCAAGAGAAGAATCTGCCCGCCCTTCAGATTACGCGGAATGCTGACGGCCGATTGAGGACTTCCTCCGTTTTACGCCAACCTGTGTAAAGCTCCAGATTATGCCAGGATAAGCCTCTCAACGTAAAGAAGACCCGCTTCACAGGAACATACATTCCTCAGACGGATGACAGATCGTACGCTACTCACATGGCTGAACTGCTGTATTCTTATGGTATGGAGAGAGTTATGATTCCTAATATCCGCGCCCCAACTGATGTAAAAAGGCAAAATAAGCCTTCTTCTTCTTTTCCTGTTAACCCTCCTGACTTGCTTAATTTCCTGATTCAGAAGCGCAAAATCAAGTGATCTTCTGATATGTCTATAACACCACCTAGAGAGCATTATAGTAATAGTCATAAAATAGTAGTTAACTACTGCTGTTCTAAGACCGGCTGAACTACTCTTTGTCTTTACAGGAAGAAGTGCCGACATTCGCATTAGTGAATATGGCTTCACACATTTCTAGAGGAAGGTCAAATTCAAGATGTCATCCCTCTAGAACTCCAAGCCAAAGGAGATTCGACAGACTCCTTGAGAATATTGAAGCTGGTGTGTTTTGAAATACCCGTTCGAGGTCACGACAACCGACTTCATATTCTTCTGATTCCGATACTGGGGTCGCCAGTTTCCCGAATCGAAAGCTGAAAGTATAGACTCAATCTCAACAGAGATCTATACTAATCCTTCAATAACATCCAGAGAAATGGGAGTCTATGCCATTGGAGATAAACGTGAAGAGGCTTCCCCATCAGGGAATACTGAGCAACGCATCGCTGTATTGGAGACATCATTGAAAGAGATGCATTCCATGATAGAGAATATACACCAGATGATGCTGACTCAATATACAGCTGCTCAAGCATCGGTTACTCTGACTCAAATACGTGTGGGGGTGGACTTACCATCATCCAATGCGAATCAGGAGCCTGTTCTAAATCAAGAGTTAGCGGCTACTCCACTTCCTAGCTCGGAGAATGTATTGCCTCTTGTTGGAGTTACAATATAGCCGATCTCTCACCACTCTGCAGTCCCTTTACCAAATGAAGATCCAATGCAGGCAGTATGGGAATTGAAAGCCCAATTTGATGCCTTGAAACATAAGGATCAGCTCAAAAAGTTGGGAATCAACCAACCATAGCCAGCTATCTGGGACGTGATCTCGTTCCCACATAAATACAAACCACAGGCTATGGTTTTGTTTGAGAGAAAGACGTCACCAAGCCAGTACATGAACTACTTTAGCATGATGACGGTGTTGTTGCAAGGGAATGACGCCCTTCTCACTCGAGTGTTTAAAGGCTGCCTGTCTGGAGTGGCCTATCAGTGGTACCGTTGTCTTGCGGACAACTGTATTACTTTCTTTAAAGATTTCAAGACTCTGTTCTTCGCACGATTCTACGAAGGAGGGATGGACATGTCTATGTCCTTGCTCATCAAAGTAAAACAGAAGGAGAAAGGGAACGTTCGTACTTTATCGAACGTTTTCGTCAGGCCACTTTGCAGATGCCTCCCGGAGTCCCGGATTCTGCCTTGGGGGACATTTGCAGGAATAACCTTCTTCCACTGATCTCGGTGTTCACAGGACCATATCAGTTTCATGATTGGCCCTCGTTTATTATCTCAGCAGTAGCCGCTGAAGACAACAGTCGGAAGGCGCATGACAATGGAATCATGATCTCTACCTCTGATAGAAGGAAGAGGTCATCCTCCAATAACGACCATCCTTGTGGTTCCAAGGGAAAAGAAGCGTTGGCGATCAATACGTCCAGGCAACATACTCCAGGGACTACGCAGACGAATTTTATGACTTCTAGGCCTAAGGAAGAATTCTTTTTTGACGACGACGATATTCCGAGCATATTCGATTGTTTGATCAAAAGCGGCAAGATCACCCTGTCACGACCCGCACCCGGTTTAGGGGCACGAGAGCGTGGGTACGTCCAGCCTACGCCGCAGCATCGGCGGTAGAACGCTGTCTAGGTCAAGTACTATCTAACAATCTCACGCTAGTATCCAACTCCATAAGGAGATTCGGATAATACTATAAAAATATTCACAACATACTCAATCACAACTACAGCACGATAGGAATTGAAGAAATAAAAGAATACAATACAAGTCTAATGACAACATAATCATACCTGCAATCCTTAACTTTCAATCCCCAAGTGTGTCGGAAACCAGTCTACTAAGGTCACAGTCTGGAAAAATATTTTCCAGTCAGGAAGGAGCAAAGTACATCTCTAAATAGCAGTTCTATATAAATGACATAAACTATGTAGCAGTTCTAGATGGAAATATATCAGATGCATGTATAGGTACGAGGAATAAAAGAAATACTGGAAATATTGTAAGTAAATGCAGGAAAAGAAACATATGTCAAAGAGTAAGAATTCTATGACTAAGTGTGTGAGTACTAGCTTTAATATGTGATCGGCTTGGGAACTTGATCAGGCTGGTTACATGTGATTAGCTATGGTTCATATAAAGTCAGGCTAACCGTTGGTTAGCTATGGTTCATATAAAGTCAGGCTAACCGTTGGTTAGCTATGGTGCATGTAGAGATCAGGCTAATCACACGTAACAGCTATGGTTCATATAAGTGGTCAGGCCGCACCCGACGTGAGATGTGGGGTGAGCTATGGTGCATATAAAGTTGGGTATGATCACATATCTACACTAAAGTACTCCCCAAACCCCCGACTGGTATAGTAGATCCAATCATGGTACGCTATGGCACAGGATTCCCTAGGAAGGTAGCAAATCTCCCCGGGAATTAGTGTCTGTACATGCACAAGATATCAAGGAAACAAGTCTCGTACAAGCTACACCATGAATAAGGAATAACATCTCATGACGAGATCCGTGTATACCAATCCGTGTAACCAACGTGTCAAGAACATGTATATTTACACTAGATACAGTGAACATAGGAGATATCATAAATTAGAAACTAATCAGAGAATGTACTTGCCTTGGGTCCTTAGCTGGTGAATACCGAGGTCCTGTTCCAGAGTGTCCCCTGGGTAACCCAACAGTCCTATAACATATCACAAGCAAAACCACATTTGCATCAGATGCTACACTACACACACAATCAAATACCTAACTCAGGGCTGTGTCTGGCAGGGCACTAGTCAACTAGGGTCACCTAGTATATTCACCAATTAACGTAGTATTATTAATGATCAAATATAATACATATATTGTTATTCCAAAGTATATACAAGATAGGTATAACTGTATGTACATAAGTGGAAATATATTTTATTTATGAAAAAATGTACATCACCCCTTATTTAAGAATATATACATTTATACATTTATATACACTAAATAAAATATACTCATACCCTATATGTACCCAGATATATATATATATACCAATTATACGTTTAAACATATACCCACACAAAATATATACATATATATATATTTGTACCAAAATAATAATTATACTATATACAGGTAATTGTACCAACTAAATATATATATATAACATTAAATACGAAAACCTACATTAACATATATTATATGTTACAGATAATTTAATACATATATATAAAGTAGAGGTATACGTGAGACATATATACATATATATACTAAGTTAGAATATACTATATACCAAAATACACAATATTTATACATATACACATTATATTAAAATTCACTAAGTATATAAAAATATATATATATACACATGCCAAATTATGTTTTTATTAAACTCATACCAATTTTATATAGTAAAATACATATTAAGTATACCAATAATACATGTAGTAGAATACGTATTTATATATATATTAATCACATTAAATACATTTATAAATTAACATTAATATACTTACACATATATTCATGCACTAAATTAACTACATACCCATTTTATATTTTGAAAATATTTTAAGTACACACGAAATATATATGTGTACATATACCAATATTACCTATACTAGAATACATATATCTATATAATCATATTAATTATATATACACATACATATATTATTCACTAATTATACACACTAATTATATTGATTTACCAGACTAATGCATTTTAATAAAATCCATTTACATAATAACCAAATTACATATTAATACAAACTAATTATATTAATATAACCAAATTACATTAATTAACTAAAAAATAACTAATTATATATATACTAACAGATTATATAATTTAATTAACTAGTTATAAATTAACTAAACAAATTATTAATTTACTAAACTAATTAACTAATTTACTTAACTAATTAACTAATTAATTAATTAACTAATTAATTAATTACTTAACCGTTTCATCTCAGAATAACTCGAAAGAAAGAGGGAAGAGGGAAGAAGGAAAGGGAGAGCTCACCTAGGGATTTCATCGGCGTTGGCGCGGGGTTCGCCGGGGCTGGTCGGCGGCAGCGTCGGTTTCAGCGGCGGCGCGGGGCTCGAGAGCGGCGGTGCTCTGTTCGAGACGGCGGGCGCTCCGCTCGAGGGGACGGCGGCTTCGAGGAGACGGTCGGCGGCTTCGAGGCGGCGGATCTGCTATGGCGGCGGCGGCAGCGGCTCCAGATCCGAGGCGGCGGCTTCGATTCGAGGAGGCGGTCGGCGAGTCTTCGTCCCGAGGAGATCCGAGGCGGTCGGCGTCTGTTCGAGGCCAGCGGCTTCGTCCCAGCGGCCACGGCGAGGCTCGGCTTCAGCGGCGGGCTCGACGACGTCGGCTCCGGCGGCTAGATCTAGGGTTAGGGTTAGGGTGCTGTCGTGTGTCCGGGGTTGGGTCTGTGGATCGTGTCCGGGGCAGGACACGATGGGTGCTTTACTGTGGACGTGTCCGGGTTTGCCGGACACGGAGATGCTGTGTACAGGGGTTGATGTGGAGGTGGTGTCCGGGTGTGTCGGACACGGAAAAGCTGGTTGTAAACTGTAAATCTGGACACAGGAAAAGAAATGGATATGGTGGGACACCCGGGGTCGGACCCGAGGCCATCACGGCTGACACGGTGATGCTGGACACACGGACACGAGCACAAAATGGTGATGACGGCTTGTTGGCTTTGTGGGGATTTGTGGGGGCTAGCTAAAAATGAAAATTAGGGTTTCTTGGGAATTGTGAGAATGAGAACTTAAATAGGGAGAAGGGTGTGGGATGAAGGGTTGCGGGTTGGCCCAATGATGAATGGCCCAGAATTAAACATAAAGGGCTTTTCATGTGGGAAGAATGAGGGCGTGAATGGGAGACGGAAAACGGTAAATTAAATAGAAAAGAAATTTAAGAAAAAATGTTTTTAAGAGGCTTTCGATTAGCTACTAATTAAACTCATTTTTCAAAATATTAGAAAGTATGTAATTCATTTATTTACTACCCCAATAAATAAAAATCTATTTTATTTTATCAACTAGTCTTTTAAATAACTATTTAGTTAAAACAATAATTTTATGACTCAAGCCAATAAATATTTGAAACTAGAAATATATGTTATTATTTATTTATTTATTTTGTAATACATCGTCATTTAGGAAAAATGATTTTTATAAAGATTTTTAAATTACCTTCTAAAATCAGACATCGTTCAAAATCAAATAAAAATTTTCAAGGAGAAATATTTTATAAAACTTGATATTTTAAAAAAAATTAAAATCTAATTATTTTGGAAATTGGAAATCGGAGGTTACAAGTCTATCCACCTTAGAAAAATTTCGTCCTCGAAATTTTAGGGATGACTAGGATAGAAAAAATTTGTTGTTCATAATGATGAATATATCATTGAAAAAATATTTCTATAAGGAAAATATTTACCAACAGAAGGAAACATGAAGAAAAAGAAAATATGGTTTAAGACAGGAATGACATGAAGGAATCATGGCTCGGCTTTGGATCCTCTAGAAGGTTAGGTTTTGGGAAGTAGACACGATCACAAAAACAGATAATTTGAATAATGCACGTTACCTTTTCAAGGTAACTAAACCAAGGAAGACCCAGTATAATGAATGATATAGACATGAAAGTTATAGCTGAATCGAAAGATACGGTCGACAATTAGATTTAAGAACTTAAATACATCATTCAGAATGTAATCAAGAGACATCTAATTGCCCCTCTTAATTTCTAGGAAAAATAGTCTTTACTACCATCTGAAAATAATCCTTCCTTTTTATCCTCGTTCATTTTACTTTTCTCAATCTTGTGATTCATCATTAACTAATATCTATAAAAGTTCAAATTCCACAACTTTATTAGATTAGATCTTCGAATTTCTGAATCAAAAGCCTTATCATCAAATTCGAGTTTGTTTATCTTATCATCAACTATACCTCGATTATTTCTTCGATTTCAATGTTACTGTCATGGTCAAGATTTTAATTTAGATCACAACCTCAATATACCATGATCTAACCTTACGACCTTCAATTATACGATCCCATAATCAATTATTAAAATCTTCTTTACCATGAGCTTCATTTCATTCCATATTTCTTTATCCATATGTATAGTGTTTCCTAATTTTGAACTATTATTTTTTTTTTTTTCATCCTCTGAATTTATTATCCCAATGTAAAATTCTTTATTACTCAAATCCTCAATATTTTAGTTGAATTCCAGTCGTATCATAGTCTCCTCAAATTTTGAGTAAATAACTAAATACAAAATTTACTATCCAATCCCTCAATTGAAACCCAATCAATGCATATTTATAAAACTTAAAAACCTGCATCCCAAAATTTAACTTTAAAACTCATCAATCATCTAACTCAAATTCAATTGATGCTTATTCCAATCTAACTCCTCATCCCAAGAATTTAATTCGACACTATTCCATTTACGATATTTATTTTCTGATTTTCGTTTTCCTCAAATATGCACGATGCGATGCTTCCAGAATCTTCAATGCAACATTCGTAACATATAAAATTTCTATCTTGCAATCAATTAGATAAAATGATAATCTCTCGAATTTCTCAAATTTTAAATAATCAATTCAATCATATCAAGACCTCCTTAAAATTAATAAATCCTCAAATTTTTGGCTCTGTCAATTTCTTAATTCTCCCTTTAAGTCAATATTTATCCTCGAGTTTCAATCATCCCCAATCTTCGTAAAATTAATGATCCGTCAATTCTTTTATTAACGCCTTAACTTTTTATTTAAATTAATGCTTATCCACAAATTTAATCCTCTTGTCTCTTTCTTTTTTTTTTTTTTTTTTTTTTTTTTTTTTGGTCAGTCATAACCTCGTCATAGATCTTTGCTATGGTCAAAACCCAATGATCATGGTTTGAGAAAACTCTATCTACAGCCATGCAATTTAAGAAAATGTAGGTCATGTGTCTTTTGCCATGGTATTTCAGTCTCTGTTAGGGGTACTACTAGTTATATTCTAACAAGAAAATCATGCATGTGAACCACAGTACTAGGAAAATCAATCAATCAATCGAAAGGCGAAAGAAAAGGAACATTAGGAAGGAAGAAGGATCATGTTAACATATTACTTGTAGTGTCTACTATCTCTAACAAACACTTAACTCTAGCACACTAACAATTTCCTATTCATGTATACTGGTACCCATATCAACTAATCATATATTAATATTCATATCTCCCATCTACAAAAAATTAATCCTCCAAATAATCGTCAAGGTTTAACTTCCCGATCAACTTAAAATAAAATGCATATACCTCCTCAAAATTTGATACTTCACATCAAAATAAAATTTAATCACTTCTAAAATCTTTGTAGCCTTAACTATGTTTAGTGAGTCAAATTTAAATTCTCAATATTTTAATAACATAAAAATCTCAACTCCTTAAAAATTCTGAAAATTTAAAAATTTATTTCCACCCTTTAATTTATAACTCCTCAATGTACATATTAGTGCTCACGGTCTCTGATACTCAAGGTGCACTCAATACCTCTATTGTCTAGAACTGTGTACTAAATTTGTACCGCCCGAATCACTTGCACTATTACCTCCAATGATCAAAGTTATCATCAACTGTGTTTTCTTTCATGATTTCAATTTATGTTAATTGGTATATCATCTAATTATCAACACACAGAGTGCTTACTGTTATTAACGTCATCCTTGACCAATCCTTGGTATAGAATCATTAGCACTCTTGGTATTATATCACTAGCCGCATTAATGGATTATCTCATCAAGCTCATTAGACTCATGATCACCTGTATCCTCTATAACACTCATGTTTATTTACTCTCATGGGTATGTGTATGGTTCCTCATCTCGATGGTTGTATATGTATTTCCTTCAATCCTTTAAAGCCTATTAAACTAATCCGTGATGCTTCACAACTTCCATTACTAATCCTGATATTTCTCTACTTATGACATCTCATTAAACCCTTTATACATATACATTTCTTTACCTTTAACATTTCCGATATCAACCATCAAATTGGACATCATGCTCCATAAATCCTTAACACAATTTCCGGATACTTAATCGTCTACATAGATCACTCAATTACATGATCATGATTATCCAGGACGGGTAATTGGCTCTGATACTAACTCTGAGAACTATCACTGATACTCTATACTCTCCTTAACTCTCAGTCTCTAATGACACTACTCCTAGAATCATTGGTACAAGGTACTATGCTAAGGGCTAACTCTAGATTAAAGCCTACTGCTCACATGCCCAACTAAGAAACACTTACAACTCATTAGCAACACAGTCAATACTAATACAAGACACAAACAAAATTACAAGCCACTAATTATCATACTTAACAAGAAATCCTCAAGGAATAGGAGCTCAAAGACTGACTTGAGGACAGAAGGTATCTTTACTGCTAGTAAAGAAAGAGCGGTGGAACAAAGTCCTGGAATAACAGAAATAGATAAGTCTTGAGATGATATTTTAAGAACCAATTTAGGATACAACCTGATAATCATACACGTCTGTCTGAAATCATGACACTCAGAATCCTCGCCACGCCAGTAAGCATAGATGCGATAAACGACAGGTTCCGTAACTAAGGTATACAACCCTATAATTATGTCATCTAGAATACTCGCCACGCCAACCGGTATGGCTGCGAGAAACTCTAAATCTCATAACTAAAGTATGTACATCCAAGTTAGGTTCCTACGTTCTCGTCACGACAGCTAATATGGCTGCGATAAATTCTAGGTTCCATAACCAAAGTAGACGTTTTACCTTCCTCACTGTCCTCATCAACATATGTCATCAGATGATACCGTAAATTTTAGCCCGTAAAATTCATCTCGATATGAAATCAATTCAACAACGATACCAAGAATTAAAGTTAACAACTGGTCAACAAGAATCAAGCTTAACAATGATACCAAGAATTTAATTTAATAACTGCTCAACAAGAATCAAGTTCAGTAACAACAAGCGAGAGCGAACGGAAACAGGGAAAAGATTTAAATTGTAAATTGTAATAAGATTCTCAAGGGGTCATCCCAGGAAATCTTTCAAGAATTTGTGATTGAGTATCCTCTCTCATCCTAGTATCCTATGTCCTATATTCTATAGCAGGCACGCAGTAGTATAACAAGGATGCCACACTACTACAACCTCGCACAACTCGCGAAGTCTGACCTGCGTGGGCCACCACTAAAAACGTGTCACGACCCGCACCCGGTTTAGGGGCACGAGAGCGTGGGTACGTCCAGCCTACGCCGCAGCATCGGCGGTAGAACGCTGTCTAGGTCAAGTACTATCTAACAATCTCACGCTAGTATCCAACTCCATAAGGAGATTCGGATAATACTATAAAAATATTCACAACATACTCAATCACAACTACAGCACGATAGGAATTGAAGAAATAAAAGAATACAATACAAGTCTAATGACAACATAATCATACCTGCAATCCTTAACTTTCAATCCCCAAGTGTGTCGGAAACCAGTCTACTAAGGTCACAGTCTGGAAAAATATTTTCCAGTCAGGAAGGAGCAAAGTACATCTCTAAATAGCAGTTCTATATAAATGACATAAACTATGTAGCAGTTCTAGATGGAAATATATCAGATGCATGTATAGGTACGAGGAATAAAAGAAATACTGGAAATATTGTAAGTAAATGCAGGAAAAGAAACATATGTCAAAGAGTAAGAATTCTATGACTAAGTGTGTGAGTACTAGCTTTAATATGTGATCGGCTTGGGAACTTGATCAGGCTGGTTACATGTGATTAGCTATGGTTCATATAAAGTCAGGCTAACCGTTGGTTAGCTATGGTTCATATAAAGTCAGGCTAACCGTTGGTTAGCTATGGTGCATGTAGAGATCAGGCTAATCACACGTAACAGCTATGGTTCATATAAGTGGTCAGGCCGCACCCGACGTGAGATGTGGGGTGAGCTATGGTGCATATAAAGTTGGGTATGATCACATATCTACACTAAAGTACTCCCCAAACCCCCGACTGGTATAGTAGATCCAATCATGGTACGCTATGGCACAGGATTCCCTAGGAAGGTAGCAAATCTCCCCGGGAATTAGTGTCTGTACATGCACAAGATATCAAGGAAACAAGTCTCGTACAAGCTACACCATGAATAAGGAATAACATCTCATGACGAGATCCGTGTATACCAATCCGTGTAACCAACGTGTCAAGAACATGTATATTTACACTAGATACAGTGAACATAGGAGATATCATAAATTAGAAACTAATCAGAGAATGTACTTGCCTTGGGTCCTTAGCTGGTGAATACCGAGGTCCTGTTCCATTGTGTCCCCTGGGTAACCCAACAGTCCTATAACATATCACAAGCAAAACCACATTTGCATCAGATGCTACACTACACACACAATCAAATACCTAACTCAGGGCTGTGTCTGGCAGGGCACTAGTCAACTAGGGTCATCTAGTATATTCACCAATTAACGTAGTATTATTAATGATCAAATATAATACATATATTGTTATTCCAAAGTATATACAAGATAGGTATAACTGTATGTACATAAGTGGAAATATATTTTATTTATGAAAAAATGTACATCACCCCTTATTTAAGAATATATACATTTATACATTTATATACACTAAATAAAATATACTCATACCCTATATGTACCCAGATATATATATATATACCAATTATACGTTTAAACATATACCCACACAAAATATATACATATATATATATTTGTACCAAAATAATAATTATACTATATACAGGTAATTGTACCAACTAAATATATATATATAACATTAAATACGAAAACCTACATTAACATATATTATATGTTACAGATAATTTAATACATATATATAAAGTAGAGGTATACGTGAGACATATATACATATATATACTAAGTTAGAATATACTATATACCAAAATACACAATATTTATACATATACACATTATATTAAAATTCACTAAGTATATAAAAATATATATATATACACATGCCAAATTATGTTTTTATTAAACTCATACCAATTTTATATAGTAAAATACATATTAAGTATACCAATAATACATGTAGTAGAATACGTATTTATATATATATTAATCACATTAAATACATTTATAAATTAACATTAATATACTTACACATATATTCATGCACTAAATTAACTACATACCCATTTTATATTTTGAAAATATTTTAAGTACACACGAAATATATATGTGTACATATACCAATATTACCTATACTAGAATACATATATCTATATAATCATATTAATTATATATACACATACATATATTATTCACTAATTATACACACTAATTATATTGATTTACCAGACTAATGCATTTTAATAAAATCCATTTACATAATAACCAAATTACATATTAATACAAACTAATTATATTAATATAACCAAATTACATTAATTAACTAAAAAATAACTAATTATATATATACTAACAGATTATATAATTTAATTAACTAGTTATAAATTAACTAAACAAATTATTAATTTACTAAACTAATTAACTAATTTACTTAACTAATTAACTAATTAATTAATTAACTAATTAATTAATTACTTAACCGTTTCATCTCAGAATAACTCGAAAGAAAGAGGGAAGAGGGAAGAAGGAAAGGGAGAGCTCACCTAGGGATTTCATCGGCGTTGGCGCGGGGTTCGCCGGGGCTGGTCGGCGGCAGCGTCGGTTTCAGCGGCGGCGCGGGGCTCGAGAGCGGCGGTGCTCTGTTCGAGACGGCGGGCGCTCCGCTCGAGGGGACGGCGGCTTCGAGGAGACGGTCGGCGGCTTCGAGGCGGCGGATCTGCTATGGCGGCGGCGGCAGCGGCTCCAGATCCGAGGCGGCGGCTTCGATTCGAGGAGGCGGTCGGCGAGTCTTCGTCCCGAGGAGATCCGAGGCGGTCGGCGTCTGTTCGAGGCCAGCGGCTTCGTCCCAGCGGCCACGGCGAGGCTCGGCTTCAGCGGCGGGCTCGACGACGTCGGCTCCGGCGGCTAGATCTAGGGTTAGGGTTAGGGTGCTGTCGTGTGTCCGGGGTTGGGTCTGTGGATCGTGTCCGGGGCAGGACACGATGGGTGCTTTACTGTGGACGTGTCCGGGTTTGCCGGACACGGAGATGCTGTATACAGGGGTTGATGTGGAGGTGGTGTCCGGGTGTGTCGGACACGGAAAAGCTGGTTGTAAACTGTAAATCTGGACACAGGAAAAGAAATGGATATGGTGGGACACCCGGGGTCGGACCCGAGGCCATCACGGCTGACACGGTGATGCTGGACACACGGACACGAGCACAAAATGGTGATGACGGCTTGTTGGCTTTGTGGGGATTTGTGGGGGCTAGCTAAAAATGAAAATTAGGGTTTCTTGGGAATTGTGAGAATGAGAACTTAAATAGGGAGAAGGGTGTGGGATGAAGGGTTGCGGGTTGGCCCAATGATGAATGGCCCAGAATTAAACATAAAGGGCTTTTCATGTGGGAAGAATGAGGGCGTGAATGGGAGACGGAAAACGGTAAATTAAATAGAAAAGAAATTTAAGAAAAAATGTTTTTAAGAGGCTTTCGATTAGCTACTAATTAAACTCATTTTTCAAAATATTAGAAAGTATGTAATTCATTTATTTACTACCCCAATAAATAAAAATCTATTTTATTTTATCAACTAGTCTTTTAAATAACTATTTAGTTAAAACAATAATTTTATGACTCAAGCCAATAAATATTTGAAACTAGAAATATATGTTATTATTTATTTATTTATTTTGTAATACATCGTCATTTAGGAAAAATGATTTTTATAAAGATTTTTAAATTACCTTCTAAAATCAGACATCGTTCAAAATCAAATAAAAATTTTCAAGGAGAAATATTTTATAAAACTTGATATTTTAAAAAAAATTAAAATCTAATTATTTTGGAAATTGGAAATCGGAGGTTACACACCCTCCCCGAGGTAAAGTGGCCTAATGAAGTCAGCAGTACCAATAACCCTAAGTACTAAATTTTTTATAGGTATATATATCATCCCACAAAGGCGTGTTATGTACTAAAGAGGAAAATCCAAGAGCTGATCAACGCCAAGGCCATCACTCTACGTAATAGCGAGAAGACGGTCACTGCCAACATGATCTCTCTCCAGGTTGGCAATCTGCCTCCTCAAGAAGTTTCGGATGGTGTTGTACCTATTTCTCGGACGATGATAAACATTGTTAATCTCCCACCGGCTAGGAGTCAAAATTATGACCTGGTACCCCTAACTACCCAGCGTGGTGAGATTATGTGGGTTCATCCTGATCTGGTGTCAGAGATTGAGGAAGAGACTCAAGCTGCCAAGGCTAAATCTAAAAAGAACTCAAGACGTTAACCATGCCATATGGTTGCAATATTCTCGACATCAGAAGAAGAGGTTTTGGATACCGAAACCCGTTCAGGGAAAGCCTACCTTAAGGACTATGGAGGAAATAAAGAAGATGCAATGGCAGACACTTCAGCTGCCAAACTTCTAGAGCCTGAACTTGGTATACCCGAAGCAGGTCCTTCTAGACCAACTACGGCGGACAAGGGCAAGCAAAAAGAAGTGCGTTTCGATAAACCTTTGAAGAACATTCAAAACAAGGTTTTGGAGAAACCATATAACTTCGACATCCTGGCCCAGTTGGCTAACACACCAGCCAGATTGTCCATTTTCGAGCTACTCAGGCTTTCCAAAGACACTCATCAATTCATGAGTGAAGCTTTGATGCAGGCGGATGTATGCTTGACTCAGCTAAAGTCCCCCAACAAAGAGCCTGTGGCATGTCCTCAATGCCATAGTGTGATGGAAGTGTCCCTAACATCACTTTCACTCAAGATGACATGCTGTTGAAACATAACAAGCATGACAGGCCCCTCTATTATACCGGATACGTCGGTTCCATAGAGGTAGACCGGATTCACATAGATCCGGGATCGTCGATCATCATTATCCCTCATAGTCTACTCAGACCATTGAGGATTCCTACAAGCAAACTGGCTTATACCACCACTACAATCGTGGGCTTCAACGCCAGGAAAAATAAGCCGTTAGGGAAAATTCATTTGAGGATCCAGATTGGGGACCTTAGATCAGTGGCTACCTGCTACGTCATTGATTCGAAGGTGTCCTACAATATTCTGCTGGACAGACTATGGATCCACGATCATAATATTGTTCCTTCGACTCTACATCAATGCTTCAAATATGTACATGCTCAAGGAACAGTAAAAATAGAGTTTGCTGACCTTAACCCATTCAAAGGAATAGAGTCCTACTATTCTGATGCCATATTGTACATCTAAGACTACATAGAGGAGGTGTCAGGCAAGACGGAGGAGGAAACCCACCGGGAGCCAGGGGAACCATCTGCTGAGCAACCTCTGTCAATCCAAGTGAAAGGGCGGACTACCCATCCGAAATTACTGGAACCCATGACTATCCACTTGGACAAAACCAAATTGGGAGAAGGAAGTGACCCTCTAGTGATCAATTTGAACCACAAGTCTCCACCTTTGGTCATCAACCTCAGGCGTAGCAAACAGTCGACTGATATAAATACAACCGGGAACGTCGTTTCTGGCGATAATAAAGATTCTTTTTTCCAGTATATTGACGCTCAATCTCCAAATCAGGAATCATCCCCTCATAACGATATAGAACCTATAGCACAAAAATTCCTGGAAGCTATAGACTTCTATCATCCGTATGTGTGGGAAGTGGCATCAACATCTAATATCATCATGACATATGGGCCACATGAAGATTCTATCTTTATTATCCCACCCATTCGCAGTAATCAACATCTAATAATCTTCGGTCGCATGTGCAATAAACCGATTGTACAAGAAGATTCTCACGAGCCCGATGCTGGGAAAATGCAAGTTTACAGATATAGTCCACATGCTTTGAAGATTATGCAAAGTATGGGTTATGACTTGAAGCTGAAACCAGGTCTCAACTATGGTAAAGGCAGACGAACACCGTTGCATGGTGATTTCTACTGTCCATAAACTCGTTTTAGGTTAGGGTATACCACATCTTTTGCAAATTCTGAGTCAAGTGAGGATACCTTTTTTTCTTCTCAGGATGGCTCGTCGTCCTACGACTTATATGCTGATCAAGGACGGGTATTACAAGTAAATATGGTGCTGACAGATTCTTTCGAAACAGAGGAACAAAAATATGAACCATTCGAAGATGAATCCGGGGCTCAACAAATGGATACACAATGGGAACTCTAGTTCGACCAGATAGAACCGTCCACAAAAGATAAAGTTATCCAAATCAATGTTGGGGATAAACTTTCACCAAAGCCGATATTTATTAGTAACAATCTTTCCGAAGAAGAAAGAGAAAAAATAATCTAGCTGATAAAAGAATATATCGATGTCTTTGCGTGGAATTATGAGGACATGCCAGGTCTTGATCCAAAAGTGGCTACCCATAAGCTCAACATACTGCCCAATTCGAAGCCGGTGAAGCAACACCAACGTCGGTTCCGTCCAGATATGATGGACGCCATCGAAGCTGAAATTAAGAAGTTGATAGCCTGCGGGTTCATCCGGGAAGAACAACATCCTGACTGGGTCGCCAACGTTGTCCTAGTCAGTCATGAAGAAAAGTGGAAAAGTTCGTATTTGCATCGACTTCCGAGATCTCAATGCGTCCTGCCCCAAGGATGAGTTCCCTCTTCCCATCGTAGACGTCATGATCGATAATACGTATTGTTTTGAGCGTATGTCCTTCATGGAAGGATTCTCAGGATATAATCTGATTAAGATGAATCCTGAAGATGAGAAGCATACTGCCTTCCGGACAACATTGGGGGTATATTGCTACACAGTCATGCCTTTCGGATTGAAGAATGCCGGAGCTACATATCAGAGAGCTATGAATAACATATTCCATGAGCACTTACGCAAAACAGTAGAGTGTTACATAGACGATATTGCTGTCAAAAGCCGCCTCAGGGATAATCACATCCAAGACTTGAAGACAGTATTCGAGTTGATGCGCCAACATCAACTCAAAATAAATCCTACAAAGTCCTTTCTCGGTGTATCCAGTGGCAAATACCTGGGATTTATCATTACCGCTAAAGGCATTCAAGTGGATCCTGATAAAGTGAAGGCTATCCTAGTAATCTGAGGGAACTCAGGGGATTTCAAGGTCGTCTGGCTTATATCAGGAGATTCATATCCAACCTCTCTGGGAGATGTCAACCTCTTTCTTGCCTGATGAAGAAAGGTGTATCATTCGTATGGGATGAAGCCTGTCAGCAAGCGTTTAATGATATCAAACGCTTCCTCACTAATCCTCCAGTTCTGATATCTCCTGTCATAGGAAGACCATTTTTGCTGTATGTTCGAGCAATGTATCATTCTTTAGGAGCTCTCCTCGCACAAAAGAACAATGAGGGTCATGAACAGGCTATCTACTATTTAAGTAGGATGATGGTCGAAGCTGAACACTGGTAAAATCCAGTAGAAAAGGAATGCTTGGCCCTAATATTCGCCATTCATAAGACGCGACATTACGTCACAGGCCAAACTATTCATATCATCTCCAGGATCAATCCTCTTCGAGTATTGATGAACAAGCCGAGTGTTCTCAATTCCCGACTCGTGACTTGGGCGATGTTATTGACACCGTATGATATGGTGTATGTCCCTCAGAAGTTCATAAAAGGTTAAGCCTTGGCTGATTTCTTAGCTGCTCATCCAATTTCGGAAACCTCCAAACAATACGAGGATATTTCCGACGAAGTTGCAGAATATAATTCTGCAATGGAAAGTAATACATGGCATCTATTCTTCGATGGTGCCTCCAGGACTAGTCCTAGGGGAAACGTGGTTTCAGGAGTAGGAATTGTCCTGGTGACTCCTGATAAACTCGTTATCTATCGAGCATATTCTCTTAGCGAACCCTGCTCTAATAATATGGCAGAGTATAACGCTCTCCTAATCGGGCTTCAAGTCGCTAAAGAATTGGATGTTGAATACCTGGAAGCCTTTGGTGATTCTCAGCTGATCGTCAATCAGGTCAGAGGAATATATGAAGTCCGCAATCCAGACCTCATTCCTTATCACCAAACAACGATCGAGATCGCCATGTCTTTCAAAGGATTCTTCTTAGAGCACGTGCCTCGATCTCAAAATTTGGAAGCTGACGCTCTGGCCAGCCTAGCTGCAGATCTAGCTATTCCTATAAGAAGGCAGAGTTCGGTGATCCTTCTTAACAGAGATTTATTCTGTGTGAAAAATAATTTTCACATAGAACGCAGCTACACTGTGAACACGGTTCCTCCTAAGAGAGACTGGGGAAGTCCCTTTATAGACTTCGTATCATACAAAATCTTACCAGAGGATCCTAAAGAAGCAGTGTCTATCAAAAGATGATCATTACGCCTCTATTTTGATACTTCTTCACAATGTCTATATTGCCGAACATACGATGGACTACTGCTACGATATCTTTCCGATGACGATGCAAAGCGGGTTATTCGTGAAGCTCACGACGGTGTATGTGGAGCACATCAACCCGGTCCCAAATTATAGGATCGTATCAGAAGAATGGGCTACTACTGGCCTACTATGATTACAAATACCGTAAAATATGCAAGACAATGCAAAGCCTGCCAAATTTATGGTGATTTTATACATCAGCCTCATGCGCATTTACATTCTATGATTGCAATATGGCCTTTTGAAGCATGAGGTATGGATATCATTGGGCCTATTTACCCGTCTTCTTCTAGAGGACATCAGTTCATATTAGCTATCACGGACTACTTCTCCAAATGGGCAGAGACAATCCCCTTGTCGAGGTGAAGACATCAAATATGATCAGCTTTATCAAGCACCATGTCATTTATCGCTTTGGGATACCCCGAAGGATAATTAATGATAATGGGCCTCAATTCATCAGCCAAGCATTTCACCAATTTTGCGATAAGAATCGAATACAAAATATGGCCTCTACGTCATACAATCCGGCTGCCAATGGTTTGGCAGAAGCCTTCAACAAAACCATTATCAAACTCTTGAAAAAGTTCGTCTCTTCGAACAAAAGAGATTGGAATGAAAAGCTGGGGGAATGCCTCTGGGCATATCGCACAACCGTATGAACATCGACGGGTTGTACCCCATTCTTATTAGTCTATGGGTGTGAAGCAGTTCTTCCCATTGAAATTCAAATTCGATCACTTAGAATAGCAGTGGCTAACGAGTTGACTCAGGAAAATAATGATCAACTACGGCTTCAAGAGCTAGAAGGATTAGACGAGAAACGCCTTCAAACCCAACAGCGCATTGCATTCTACCAGGCACGCATCTCCAGAGCTTTTAATCAAAAAGTGAAGGAAAGATTGTTCAAAGTTGGTGAGCTAGTTTTAGCTATGAAGAGGCCAATAATCATTATGCACAAGAGTAAGGGTAAATTTTAGCCCAAATGGGAGGGCCCTTATGTGATTGAAACGACGTTTTCAAACGGCGCTTACAGATTAGCCAAGCCTAACGGAGATCTGATAATGGCTCCTATCAACGGCAAATTCCTAAAGAGGTACTATGCTTAATCTCTCTTTGCTTAAATGGAGTATGGTGAAGATCTCATTCTGACGATACTACGTACAAAGACTAGTTGGAGCATATTCTATTATGTTATTATGACCTCTGAATAAATATGTTCAACTAATTTGGAACTTCAAAACCAATCACGTCCATATTACCACTGATAGTGTTTTGTATACAAATTTAGTTGGAGCATATTCTATCATGTCCATATAACCTCTGAATAGATATATCCAGCTGAAGCTTACCGAAAGTATATCACGTCCATATTACCTCTGATATTACTTTCACCCTAGTCTATCATTTATATTAAAAAATGATGAGTCCACAAAGTCAGATAAAGTCTCTTTATTATCTCCGGGAAAGAACAAATTACATAGAAAAGCAAAAAGTACATCATTAGGGAGGAGCAGTCAAATCATGAATCTGCTGCGCCAAGGCGGCCATCCTCTCATTTCTGGACTCCAAGATGTTAGCGCGAGCCTATTCCAGTCGTGCCTCGTCATCACTCAGGAGGGATAGTTCAGACCGAGCATGTATAAAATCGGCACGAATGACATCCACATGTGCCAAGTTTCGCTGAGCTGTATCCATTCGGCCCTTCAACACATCTATACCTGTCGATGACTTGAGAAACCACTCCTTCACCTGAGCGAGTTTAGCTTCCAATTTGTGGACCCTCACTTCATTTCCCGCATGTTCAGCCTCGCACTGGGTTATCTGAGGTATAACCTCCTCCAAGATGGCCTGCTCCGCATCCATCTCCTGCTGTTGCGCCTGGATGGATTTGTTTAAGCATTCCATCTATTCAGCAAGCTTCGCGGTCAAGGAGTCATATTCGGCCTGAATCATATCATCGACGTTGCCTCGAGATAGTTATAAATATTCGTTAATGGGTTGTTCTAAACCATTAACTATTTGCTCCAGCGCCTCAGCTCGTCCAGTGTTATTGAAACCTCTGATCGGCGCTATCGTAAGCTGGGAGGACGCCAGCAGATTAGCAAAGCTCATGTTCTTCTCCAGCACCATGGAAATCAACTCCTTCAAACTGCGGTAGAATAGGCTGGTATAATTTTCAATCAGCATATCGAAGACCGGGTGTACGTTAGGAGTAGCTGCGATACCAGAAAATCTCCTTCTAGGGATGACCTTGGAGGATATTGCCACGGCTGTTGCCTCTACAGATGGTGCTATAAAAGAACGAATACGAGCAATGGTTGAAGTTGCTGGCGTACTTAACAAAGGAGGCATAGTCGTGATGATGGGCTCATCCTCCTCTGATGATATCTGGACTGTTGTTGGCGAGACAACATCCAAAAACATTACAGACGAAGGAATAGTAGCTTCAAAGCATGCCCCTTCAGTATCAAATACCGTCGTTTTATCAGCAAGATCCGCATAAAGGTCAAAGGTTGCGTCAACTCCGTCTTCCCCTGTGATGTCTGTACCTGAAGAAGACAAGAGAAAGTTAATATCAATTAGATGTTAATTTTCCTAAAAAGGCGTAAAGACAACATTTATCCATGGTCGATGGTATATATGTCTCATCCGTAGCCTAAATAGCTAAATCATCTCTTAATGATGCTAGACAAGCTATCATACCTGGAGAAGAAGGTGCATCAACTGACACTGGCACGTAGTCTTCCCAGTCATCACCGAGAACCACTCAAGGCTCATTATTTGTCTGGAAATACTTACAGACGAAGTAAGGGTTACTCTCATTATTTTTCTGGATAAAGGTATCCTTAATAGGCTCGGCCTCGAAGGCGATCTCGTAGCACTACCAGAAGCAGTAGTAGCAGCAGCGATCTCGAGCAAAGAATCTCCGGCACTGCAAGCCAGAATTATGGAGGTTCCCTCTCTAAAAGGCGAAGGACCTCTAATTAAAGAATCATCCCCAACAGGGGAAACAACAGGCTCACTCCTTGGAGCCTCCCTGGTGGAAGCCCTTTTCGGACCTCGGGCAACCTTCTTCTTGCGGGGGAAAGGCTCTTTCAAAGTAGAAGCCTTCCGTTTCTAGGGGATAACGAGAGGCTCTGCTGGCGGAGTTATTACGCCACTCGGTATTGTCGTCAAGAACTCGTCTGCCCCGGCGGTGTCCTCATTCTCAACCGAGGAAACAGACGAAACCTCCTCCCTTGCAGTAGACCTATGGGAGGGCATCCTAAAATTTCCATGCACATCAAAATCGTGATGGAAGCTATTTATGGACGCATAGAACTGTGCATATGAGTGAAGGATGCGCAACTCCATAGAGAGGGAAGTCGCGGGCACGGCAAAAGTTGTACCAGTACAGTCCGTGATAAAGTACCGCCATCCTCTGGCTCCATCAATAAGTCTACCTTTAGACATGAAGCTGGTAATGGCATTTCCCACATGCAGTTGATCATACCCAAACTGCCTGGCAAACCGATTGGGCAAATAAGGTTCCAGGTAATAGTAGTCATCGCTCCTGTACAGCAAATGGGAAGGTCTAATGCAGACCAACCAGTAGAAGGCTTCAGGAGAAAGAATGGTCCTCCCATGGCCCTCATTCTTAAGTTTCTTTCCCTGTTGATTGATGTGTACAGGGGGGACGATACAGAAGAGTTTCCAGCGGTAGGCAACATTTAACGCCCGTCGACAATCTATGACGGTCCCCACGTTCCAAGAGAAATTCTTGTAATTCAACAAGAAGTTATTTCCTGAACCGCTGGCAGGACCGGGAGATATCACCCTGATGTTGTGAAGAATTAACCATCCCATCAGATATAGGAATGGTAATTCCATCCTGGGAAAACTTTTACGCTGCATCTCATCTGCGAGCAGCCCATCAGTAAGGGCCCTCAGGCCTGCTTGTATACTACATACCATAGCAGGAAGTAGGCCAAGTCTTGCCCCGAACACCAAACGCACTGCAGGCCATAAGGTATTGCGATGGATGCGGTCTGTAGACACGAGTCCAGGCACTACCCAGCGGCGAAGCCAAACAGAAAGAAAGCCAACCAATTGAGCTTTCCTTATCAGAGGCTTGCGATAATGCCTTATATAACTGTAGGCTTTCGTGCCTGCAGGGTAACCTCCTATCTCCTCGTCAAGAACATAATCTGAAGCCCCTGCGTCTTTAATAAGGTCATCGACCGTGTTAGCATTGAGCATGCTCAGGAGGTTCAAAGGCCTATCTCGGCTATCTACCACCTTGTCCGGCTTAATATTTTGGGCCGGGTGGAAGAAGAGATAAGTTACCCACTTGTTGATGTGAGCCAAATCAGAGGGCTCCTTGTAGAAAATGGTGCAGGCAAGATAGTGGCACATCAACTCCTGATATACTGCTACTGCCCGATGGTTTGTATCCCTTAACTCCCTGTTGGTAGGGACGTACTCTTCATAAGGAACGTCCCCCATCGACAGCTTTGAAATCTCTGCCATCTCGTGAAGGGCTAAGCCCAACTCACCTAGTGGAGTGGCAAAAGTCCCAGTGAGCGAGTTGTATCACTCTATTAAGGCTAAAAATAAGTTAGGGTTGACAGGTAACCCAACACTTGTGGCGCTTACAGCCATGAACAAGCCAATGTTTTCTAGCTCCGTCTGGAAGTTTTTTAGGGCCAAGCAGTCAAACTAGCCCATCGAAGATTTCTCGGACTAAGCCATCCACTGGTCCGAGGGTTGACCCTGGGGTACATTCCTCCCTGCTCCATAAAGTCATTGCAGAAAGTCGATATCTGGACCGGCTGGATCAGCGACGTATCCTCACTCGGGACACTACCCGGAAGTAATCCCCTAAAGGGCATAACAGGGCCCGAGGGACGGCTCATATAGGCTCCTCCATCGTATTCCTTGTTATATAAGATTTTCTACGGTCGGCCGTAAAGATCAGGAGTCAGGGTCCATGTCATCTTTCTTGGATGTTGTGCGTGGAAGAACACAGAGATAGGATAATCCCTGGGCATCCTGGGCAGATACATCACCGTGCCCTCAGCAGTGAACAACCAATTCTCCTTTTTAGGCTTGGTCTGGGATTGTTTGTCGATAATATCCCTGAAAAAGAAGCCAGGTTTCTTATACTCTGTCCCGTCTATGTATGTCAGGGGCTCCCCACTGATCATACTCAGCAGCATGCGTTCTCCCTGGGATGAGATAAGGGTTTCCCTTTCTTCAGGATAATTGGCTCCAGAAATGGTGAATGTCACATGGGACAAGTCCTCCAAGTAGTTTGAGTTCAACATCCCGACAACAGAGCCCATCACCTCAGCAAAAGGAGTGATTTGCAAGTCCACTACAAAATGCAAGAAAATAAGTTAGTTTCTACACTAAACGTTATACTCTTGCAGTTTACGCAAACGATTATCAGTCTGTGCTTTTACGTCAAGACTGCAAAAATTTTAGTTTTACGCTGGAACTTATGTTCGAGGCATAAAATTCAAGGTTGGCAGTAGACACCAAAATCTAACAGTCTGAGCTTTTACGCCAGATTGACAAAATTTGAGTTTTTTGTGCCGGAATTCATATCCGGCGCATAAAATTCAAAGTTTTCAGTTCTTCGCCAAATTTTGACAGTCTGAGTTTTTACGCCCAGACTGCAAAAATATGGAGTTTTTACACCGACACATTAGGAATGTGCGCGTAAACAATAAAACATCTCCGTGCATCGTCCTCCTCGAAGAGGCTTTCAGCACAAAAGATGACCTTGCACGTGCACGTACAACGTGTGCGAAAGATTTTTCCCGAAGTCTTTTACCTGTAATATCCGTAGCACAGCTCGACGGAGGAGCACTGCGTTCCGATAGAGGCTCGTTCATCCTAATGGGAGTTGCTCGTGCTTGAGCAGTGGAGCTGGAAGAGGAAGCGACCTTCTTTTCCTTGGCAGTGGAAGCTTGTTTGGGTGCCATGGCGATTCTAAGTTCTCAGAGAAAGAGACGAAGAGGAAGGGTTCTTGAAAAGCTAGGGTTTCGTAAAAATAGATAAAAGTTTTCTCTCTCAGGACCTTGGGCTATTTATAGAGTTCGGATAACTCTTCAAATCCCTAACCAAATTCGATATTTAATATTCGATTATGATTTGGGACCACGTCAGCCTATCATTTAGGAAAGACGGACAGTCAGTGGATCCAGATTTTACGCCCAGAGCAGATCTATGATTTTATACTAAGGAGCTTTTACGCTCGAGAGGCTATAAATCTACGATTTTATGCACAGAGGCTAAAAGTCTATTGTTTTACGCTCAGATGCTTTTACGCTCATGAGCTTTTACGCTCAAGAGGCTACAAACCTACGATTTTACGCTCAGAGGCTACAAATCTATGATTTCATGCTCGAAAGTTTTTTACGCTCAGAGGCTACAAATCTACGATTCCACGCTCGAAAGCTACAAATGGCCAATTGTAAGGGTTTATGCAGAAAAGGCGCCTTCTTGGCTACAAAATATTCTAAGTACCCAAAACATACAGAGTTCAGCATTGAAGATGACTCTTCTTCTTAGGCCATTTGGAAGTTCATCCAAAGTCCAGTCAGAATACTTTACCAAAAGTTCAAGTATGGCTTGGTCGACAGAAATTTCTTGTCCTATTTCAAGGGATTTTCGAGAAACCATTCATGAAGATGTTGATCTGAACAAGAACTCTTCGTATAAGAGAAGTGACAGTTCAGGAATTCTACGCGACTCCTCATTTAAAAACAACATGACCGTTTGGATCTTCAAAGACGACTTAATACTAAGTAGCTTTCTACGCGTCTTCTGTTACGCGTAAAAGATGGGACGAGATCATATACTCTTTTATCAGAGTCGGCGTAAAATTACTCAGACGTGCTGAAGCTGCACATCGACTTCATCACAGTAAAATATGGCAAATCATCAGATGCGTAAAACAAGACAAATCATATAAAATAATAATTACATATGATGGAAATCCAGTTTACAAAGGGTTTTTTCATCTTCATGATTACATATGATGAAAATCCTTTTTCTACAAAGGGTTCCTTATTTTCACTTAAGATCACGCCAAGAATCTGTTGTGCCAGGTTCTCATATTGGTGGAGATCTTTTTCGTCTTCTACAGCAGTTCATCGGCTTCCACGGCCGATTAACAAAAAAATGATTAATGGCGGGGGGATACATAATTGGGCATGTATCAATTTTGTAAGCCCACTCTCCATACGCCATGGCAGGCATGCCCTAGAAATTGTGTTGGGGGTTCAGACCCAACTAAATACTGGAAGACAGGGCCAGACAGCCTACCATCGTCCAGCACCATAATGGGAGAAAATACAGCTTGCAAGCTGTATAGTCCAATACGACCCTTTCTCTCTCTTGGACGAATCGCCATATGAAATTGCTGATCATCCTGAGCAAAGGAAGCTATGATATCCTTCTATGATCCATCATTGCAGAAGACATTTGCTTGAAGATGCCTATTTTTACGGCTCCTTACATGTTGGAAGAACATGATCTTCTTCTTCCTCAAGCCAAACCGACGAAGCTTGGCAACCATCTCTTTGTGGTGAAAGAAGTATGGAAAAAATAGGTTAACTCAGTCACCTTTATATAGGCAGAGGAGATCACACCAAATCCCAACAAACTCCTAAAAATTTGCCGTGAAATCAGCCTCGCGAAACGAGTCAAACTTGACCGTTTCATGCTTCATTCAAAGTATTTCAAATTACGAGGAATTTGAAAACTTTGAAGGGGGTCTTGTAGAAGCATGAAAAATACGCCGAGGAAGTATACGCGTAAACCCTCAACATGCAGGAAGCCCGCATAAAATAGAGCTCCAGCATTGGGAGGCATAAGACATGACTTCAGAACCATTGGCGTACAGCAGAGCTTCAACGCTATTCAGCATAAAATATAGCTCCAGTGCAACCCGTGTAATGCAGTGTTTCTAGACTTCTTCAGCATAAAAATGTTGCTACATCACCACTTTGGCGTAAAACCTATCTGCTTTTAATGCAGCAGGAAGTTGTACGAGGAACCCATCGTATTCCTCGAATGAACCTGTCAGACAAAGCAGTGAACCTGACTCCTGACAAAGAGTACTGCACGACTATCAAGAGGACGGTTGTAATGATAATTCTGCACAGAGCCCCAGACTATCGTATAGTGACAAAGCCTTGATAAAAGATGTCGTTTACGCATTCAAGGAATACGCTGCCTATTATACCCAGGCAAACATGAGCTTTTATGCTCAAGATAAGATGATACCAACCGCCACATCAAAAGCTGTTTTTTTTACAGAACTCGAGGCACGTCTCTGCAGTTAATGCGCAAGATGGGGGCTGATCTCTGCATCTAATGCACGAGATTTGGTTCTACTTTTAATGACTGGGCGAGCCATAATTAGGGCTAATATGTCCATATCACCATCCCTGGATATTACGCTATCAGGCTATTTTCAGCCGTAGGAGTACGCCGTATGTTATCTCCTCGAAAGATGCCGACTGGCTATTTTCAACTATAGGAGTACGCCTATGATATCTCCTCAAAATACGGCAACTCAGGCTATATTGGCAAAGGTGCGTCATAAGGCTATTTGGCTCAGAATACGCTCAAGACCTCACTCAAGGAAGGATAATCGGCTATTTTTTTGCCTGCTACCTATCCATGCGGCATCAAGCTTTACGCCTACTTGGCTTCTACGCCAACATGATAGCTATTTGGCTTCTGCGCCAATCTGACAGCTATTTGGCTTCTACGCCAACCTGACAGCTATTCGGCTTTTATGCCAACCTGACAGCTACTTGGCTTCTACGCCAATATGACAGCTACTCGGCTTCTACGCCTACCTGGCTTCTACGCTAACAAGATAACTATTTTGGCTTTTACGCCAACGTGACAGTTATTTGGCTTTTATGCCAACCTTCTCTACGCGAGGGATAGTTACCTATGTTGCTTGCATGCCGTGGTCTTCGATGAGCAGTTATACGTATTATCTCATAATGGGACACGCGTCACACGCCTATTCAGAAGATCATTCATAAGTAGGTGGCAGTTATCCTAACCGCCGCGTAAAAGGTGCAGCTCTCTTCGCTGTTCGGTTTCTACGCCGATAATGACCAAACCATATAAATAGGGACCTCCGAATATGGAGGTCCGGGGTGGAGAAAAAGGGGTCAAAGATTTTTGGAGGTAGAGAAAAGAGGTCAAATTCAAGGAAGAAAAGAGAGTACATCCAGAGAGTGTTGATTGACTACTTTGGCAATGAGAGTTCAATCCCTCCTGCAGTCTTTGAAGCTTCTTCTCCGTCTTCTACAGCACTTTTTCGTCATCATGTGGTCCAAGGGACAAAGTGATTGACCGCAGATCAGACTCCTATAGCAATATTTCCCCAGAATTAAATTTTTGTACTTAACATCCTCGTATTGGATTAATTGTACTTCTTTTTCTTGTTTGTAAACCAAAAAAAGGGTTTCGTATAAACCTAGTTTCAATTTCTTTCGTTTATTATCAAATACACCATCGTTTCTTCCGCTGACGATGCCATGGGGACCGAGGAGCAGATGGTCGAGGCCCAGCTGACTGCGCCTTTGTCTTCTTTATTCAGAGTGATCCTCCGTGTGCTCCTCCGGACGAGACGATAATAGAGATTTGGGTCGACGGACCTACAAAGTAAGTTAATTAATTTTAGTTTCTTATGCATATATGAATATATTCACTTTTCTTTAATATAATTATCTATGTATAGATATTGCCCCTCGTCGATAAATAGATCATTGGGGCATTTTTTAAGGTACGACTATGGTGGTCCATAGATCAACTACTCGGATGTCCCAGACGAGAGAAAGGCATTCTGGTTTGTGCACTTCAAGGTAAAAGTAAATTTGGTTTTAATATCAATCATCTAATTTGGTCTTATTTTATATAACTTACTATATTACTTCTTGTAGAAAACGTATTTCTATTCGCCACACCTGGCTGAGGTGATCTAGCAACACTTTTTTGCCATCGCCGCAAAACTTATCCATGATGCGATCCACGACAAGAAGGATCATGATAGTTTGGGATAACCAATCTAAGGTTGGATCACGCCTGAGCAGTGGACTGCGACGACAGCCATATTCAACATCCCAGGTATGAGAAAATGTCGAAGAAAGCGAAGGCTAGGAAGAAGGCGGGAAAGTGGTGGTGTGGGTCGATTCCGATAACGGAATTTTTTTCGCATGGTGTCAGACCCTTACCCCGGAGTACATTTTTGGCACATATTTTTGGTCTTAGATTTGACCCTGGGGGTATAATGTTACGCATTTTTCTTCCCTTGATTGGCCATCCTGGTGCAATTTTGCTTGTCCATGTTTGCTTGAGTTTCTCATTTTGGCGCACTCCTGGTGTGTTTGCTTCTTGGCGCACTTTTGTGTATTTTGTTTAGCTCGCTCACTTTGAGCGCAGTCCCTTTGTGCATGGTTGGCTAGAGACCAGTGCACTTCCTTGTTTTGGTGATTCGGTTGCCATTGTGATTGTGTGGCTTGGATCGGTTAGGTAGAATCCAACGGTTCACAATCCAACCTTTATTATATATTTTTTGTCTCCCTCTCTCTCTTCCATCATTATGTTCTTGTTCTCTTTCCATTTTTTCTTCACAGGCAAGTATATCTTGCTTGAAATGAAGAAACATGGATCATGCATGGATTTATTTCTCCATTAGTTCTTTGATTTTATTAGCTTATATTTTTGGGACTGAGTTACTCTTGATCTTTAGTGCTTGCTGTTTAAATTTTCATGGCTAGGATCTTTAGATCTGAGTTCCTATTTTATGGACTTCTAGATATTTTGAGCGAATGATCTCCCAAAACATAGTATTTTGGAAAACTACTTGGCGTATAGTGATGAATATCCTATATTATATAGATTTGCTTTTGGCATTTGTGATTTGAAGCATTGTCATAGTCTAGATTTTGAGCTCTGAGTGCATCAATGGTGGGTCGGTTGGAGAAGAAGAACAGTGACAAGAAGGACACAGGAGGATTTGCATCATGGGCGCATGTTGAGTGTGATCCGCAGTCAATAGACGCATGTTGAGTATGATTGTTTTCAGGCGAGTACATTTCTTTGATTGTTTTCAATTCATAATATTGTATATATGCATGTTCTAGATTAGTATACATTGATTCCCGACACAGTGTTTTTATGGACTGGTGCTATATGGATCTCGTCAGGAGGTGTTATCCCCTACCGTGTGAAACGGGTACCTAATGACATATACTTCATCGTGTTCATCGGGTATTGACTTTTATGTGCTTCTTGTGCATCCACTATTTCGTGTGCTAGTGTGACTATCGTAATCATGTACGTAACGTATCGTGATTGGATCCATGAGTATTGGTTAGGGAGGGAGAGTAGGAGTTGGTTATGTGATCAAAGCCCTCTTGATCTCATGTACATGTCGATTATACACCTCACGTATAATGGAGTTACCTATATACCTCATATGCAACCTAAACCGATCATATAACGAACTCGCACTCTAAAACACATAGTTAGTATTTCTTGTTCTCTACTTGAAGTTATTCTTGTATTTACTTCCAGCTTTATTGTGCCTATTGCTTGTTCACTTGTATTGTATATTCTTTCTACTTATGCATCTTGTATCTTTTTCTATTGCTTGTTATATATGCTCGATTATGTTATTGGAACTGTTTTCAGAGGTATGTACTTCACTCCAATCCTGACTGGATATATTTTTCCAGATGATTGGCTAGAGGAGCTGTGTTCCACACATTATGGACCTCAGGAGGGTGAGACTTTAGGGGACACTCCCCTAGAGCCAGAGGATATAGTACCAGTGACCGAGTAGGTCTAGTTTTGTTTAGTAATTTTATATTAGGCTATTATTTTTGAGGAGATTCACAGATGTACTATTATTTCATATTGTGGATTGTATCTTTCTTTCCTTCGCTATTTCCATTCGTGTATTATTTCCTCCTTAGTTTGTTTTGTGATTGAGATTGATATATTTGTGAGATACCATATTGCTCCTCCGATTTGGAGTTGAGATGATTGACAGGTACATATTATATTGTTAAGATGTTAGATAGTTAGAAATGACTCAAACAGCGTTCTACCGCCGATTTTGTGGCGTAGGCTGGGCGTAACCACGTACCCGTGTCTGAATATCCGGGTGCGGGTCGTGACACGTTTTTAGTGGTGGCCCATGCCGGTCTAGATAGATATCGTAGTTGTGCTCGACTAGAGTATTGCTACGAGCCTGCTTTAGAATACAGGATTTAGGCTGAGAGTTACTCAATCACAACTAGGAAAACTCTAATATCTGTTCTACAAATCTTTATCTATTTGATATTGTCTTTCATTTTAAATTAAGTTCTTTCCTTCTTTGATGATATCGCACTATATTCAATATTGATTTCGTATTTACAATCTGACTTCAGGATGCCTCCGAAGGTCAGATTTTATTGCTCAGGAGCAGCGACAGCTTCCTCAGCTACTTCCCAGCCTGCTGCTGATAGAGTAGCAGCTGCTACTGTTTCATCTCCAGTCGAGAGGATCGCCTTACCAGTCCAGGTAGGAGTCTCAGCAGCCGCTTTTGTGGGTGCTCCTCCCCCGGTTCAGAGGGTTGCCCCAGTTATTCCAGAGGATCTTCCGCCACCACCGCCAGTACCAGCTAATGCTACACAGCTGTTTGCACTTTTCCAGATGATGATGGAGGCCCAGAGAGCCCAGGCCGAGGTGCAGCACCGACAGACCGAGGTGATGAGATAGGACATCGAGAGTGCTCACCAGGTGGCCATTACCACCGTAGAGAGGACCGCACCACCACAACCACGGGAGGTACAGCCCAGGCCCAGCCCTATTCAGGACTTCAAGAAGTTGGATCCCCGACTTTTTAAGGGGACATAGTGCATCATCTATGCGGATGATTGGTTGGAGAGCATGGAGCGCGTCATGCGCTTATCCCGTCTTGCGGAGGACCTGATGGTGGAGGCAGCGGGATTGCAGATGATGGACATTGCCAGCATGTGGTTCCGGAATGAGCCACAAAGTGTCGATCCAGGATTGACATGGGGTGAGTTCAGGGACTTGTTCAGAAGAAAGTTCTTCCCGCCTACTAAGAGACTTGATCTGGAGCGATAGTTCCAGAACCTTTACCAGGAAAACATGTCGGTGGAGGAGTATGCCGCCGGATTTAGTAGGTTGAGCAGGTATGCCGACTATATGGTGAGAGACCCAGAGAACCGGGCTAGTAGATTCAAAGAGGGCCTGAACTGGGAAGTGAAGGCTCTCATTTCTTCTTACCACGAGACGTATACAGACATCTTGAGGAAGGCTCACAAGGTCGAGAGAGACCTGAGTGGGAGGCACAAGTGGGACCGAGATGTTTATGGTGGCAGCAGCAGCACAGGTCCAGCTAAGAAGCTATATTCCTAGCAGCAGAGGCAGCAGTTTAATGCGCCTAACCGAGCACCTGTACAGCAGATATACCAGATGCAGAGACCAGCCCAGACAGCTCATGCTTGCCCCTTCTGTAAGAAGGCAGGGCCCGGATGGGATATTTGCAGGAAGAGACTGGGGCAGTATTTGTTTTATGGATCGTCAGATCACCAGCTAAGGGATTTCCCTAAGACCTTAGCTCGTACAGTTCAGGATGTAGCCCCTATCCAGAGGATACCAGCTAGACGCCCAGTGGAACAGCCGAGAGGACCTCTTTTACAGCCACAGCAGCAGAAGTTTGTGCAACACTAGCACCAATAGAGGGATGCACATCAGGGGCGAGCTTTTGCCCTGACCGTGGAGGAGTCAGAGCCAGTCGACGATGTAATATCAGGTCCAGTCTTACTCGATGCTTTTCCAGCTCATGCCTTATTTGATTCTGGAGCATCTCATAGCTTTGTATCTATATCTTTTGCTTTGAGACATCGTCTTGAGTCTGAACCTTTAGCGCGGACTTGCAAGATCATGACCGGGGGTAGCATCATCCTGGTCAGTGATGTCTGCAAGAACCAGAGGGTTTATGTCGGAGGCCGTGAGCTGAGTGTATGTTTAATTTTAATGCCACTTCCGAGTTACGATATAGTACTCGGGATAGATTGGTTGAGTAGACATCACGTTAGTATCGATTGTCGTAGAGGCAGAGTTTTATTTCACTCACCAGGAGAGCCGGAGTTCGAGTTCATCCGAGGAGCAGAGCAGAGTGAGGGCAATTTCTGTGGGGCTTTGGTAGAAGTGCGGGAGACAGCACATCCGTTGATTGTAGAGTTCTTGGATGTCTTTCCAGAGGATTTGCCGGGGTTGCCACTGTACAAAGATGTGGAGTTCTCTATAGACTTAGTGCCAGGCACAGAGCCAATCTCTCAGCACGTCTATAGAGTAAACAACAGTGAACTGGCGGAGTTAAAGAAGCAGGTGAATGAGTTACAAGATAAAGGCTTTATCCATTCCAGTTCATCACCATGGGGTGCTCCGGTACTGTTTGTACCCAAGAAGGATGGGTCGGTACATATGTGTATCGACTACAGGATACTTAATAACCTCACTATCAAGAACAAATGCCCGTTGTCGCAGATTGATGACTTGTTCGACCAGTTGAGCGGAGTGAAGGTATTCTCGAAGATAGACTTGAGGTCAGGGTACCACCAGGTGAAGGTGAAGAGGTAAGACATCCCAAAGACGGCTTTCAGGACTCGTTATGGACAGTTCGAGTTCTTGTGACGCCGTTTGGGTTGACCAATGTCCCGACAGTGTTCATGAACCTGATGAACAAGGTATTTCATCAGTATCTGGACCAGTTTGTTGTAGACTTCATAGATAATATTCTGATATATTCGAAGACCCCAGAGGAGCATGAGCAGTACTTGAGGATTGTTTTGGAGACCCTCAGGAAGGAGAAGTTGTATGGCAAGTTGTCGAAGTATGAATTCTTCCTTGATAAGGTTGAATTCCTTGGGCATGTTATTACAGGAGATGGGAAATCGGTGGACCCAAAGAAGATCTCAGCAGTTGAATTGTGGTCTACCCCGAGTTCAATAGCAGAGATCAGGAGCTTCCTAGGATTAGCAGGCTACGACCGGAGGTTTGTTCAGGACTTTTCCAGACTAGCAGAGCCGATAACTAGGCTGACCAGGAAGGACGTGGAATTCGTCTGGACTGAGGATTGCCAGTCAGCATTTGAGGAGCTGAAGAGGAGATTGACTACAGCTCCCATCTTGACACTACCATCAGGAGCAGGAGGATTTTCCATTTACAGTGATGCATCAGGAAAGAGTTTGGGTTGTGTACTATAGCAGTACGGGAAGGTAATTGTCTATGCTTCCAGGCAATTACGTCCGCATGAGAAGAACTACCCTACCCATGATTTGGAGCTTGTAGCAGTTATCTTTGCTCTCAAATTATGGAAATACTATCTATATGGAGAGAGAGTAAAGATCTTCATAGACCATACGAGCTTAAAGTATGTATTTACACAGAAGGAGCTCAACATGAGGCAGCGACGATGGTTGGAGCTGATGAAGGACTTCGACATATATTTGTAGTACCATCCTGGGAAGGCCAATATAGTCGCGGATGCTTTGAGCAGGTATCCCGTGGCTATGTACTTGACTAGAGACAGGCATCTATTGGCAGACCTCGATAGTTTGGGCATTGAGGTATTGATTCCGAGAGTTGTAGTGCAGATGTGGGGACTTCAGGTTCAGTCAGAGCTGATAGACCGAGTCAAAGCCGGACAGTATGAGGATGAGTCTCTGAGGAGAATCAGAGCACAGGTTCTGGTCGGACTGGCAGAGGACTTTACTGTCGCAGATGATGGATCATTGTGACACGGTACCAGGTTGTGCGTACCGAATGGAGCATTGTGCGAGAAGATAATGCAGGAGGTGCATCGTTCCCAATACTCTATGCATCCCGGTGCCAACAAGATGTATAGAGACATGTAGGAGCATGTATGGTGGTATGGCATGAAGCGAGAGGTAGCTAGCTTCGTGTCCAGATGCTTAGTTTGCCAGCAGGTCAAGGCGGAGAGACAGAGACCAGGAGGATTGCTTCAGCCTTTGCCCATTTCAGACTGGAAATAGGAGCATGTCACTATAGATTTTGTATCGGGGCTTCCGCGTTCTGCAGGTGGCAAGGATGCGATTTGGGTCATCGTGGACAGGTTGACCAAATCAGCCCATATTCTGCCATTTAAAGTGGATACATCTACGAAGAGACTTGCAGAGATATATGTGCACCAGTTTGTCAGATTGTACGGTGTTCCAGTGAGCATTGTCTTGGATTGGGATAGCCGCTTCATGTCCCATTTCTGGAGGAGTTTGCAGGCTAGCTTGGGCACTCATCTCAAGTTCAGTACCGCTTATCACCCGCAGACGGACGGACAGTCGGAGAGAACTATTCAGACTCTCGACGACATGCTACGCACCTGTGTTTTGGATCTTGGAGGTTCTTGGGAGGATCACCTTCACTTGGTAGAGTTTTTATACAACAACAGCTACCAAGCCAGCATTGAGATATCACCATTCAAGGTGTTGTATGGACGGAGGTGCCGCACTCCTTTGTCCTGGAATGATGTTGGTGACAGGGCTTTTTTTGGACCAGAGATGGTAGTGGATGCAGCAGAGAAGGTGAAGTTTATCAGGGACAGACTTCGAGTGGCGCAGGACAGGCAACGGCATTGGGCCGATAGCCACCGGAGACCTCTGGAGTTTGAGGTATAGCTTTAGTTTTGTCTTCTTGGTGTTTGATTTTTGCTTGTTAGAGTGATAAGTTTGTGTTTCGTGCTAGGTTGGCGGTCTAGTTTTCTTGAGGATTTCTCCGACATGTGGCACAATTCATTTCGGTGGACGTGGCAAGCTTAGTCCGTGATTCATCGATCCTTTCAGCATTCTTGAGAGGGTCGATTTAGTCGCTTACAGACTAGACTTACCACCTGCATTGGAAGGAGTGCACAACATGTTTCATGTGTCACAATTGAGACAGTACGTGGCAGATCCCAGTCATGTGTTGGATCATTATGAGATAGAGGTGGGCCCTACTCTCAGCTATCTAGAGCAGCCAGTGGAGATTCTGGATCGGAGAGAGAAGATGCTGAGGAACCAGACGATTCCTTTGGTGCGTGTTGCGTGGAGGCATCACTCGCCAGGAGAGATGTGCGAGCGATATCCGTATCTTTTCGAGCCATGAGGTATAATTCCTTCTTGCATTATATTGTTTGTTTTGGTAGATAGTTTCTTCCTTAATTTCGAGGACAAATTTTTCTAAGGTCGGTAGGTTTGTCACCATCACATTTCCATCCAAGGGTAGTTTGGTAATTATCATGGGTATTAAATATTTTAGGATTAATTGTTATATTAATATTTGTGCATGACATGATTTATTTATTATTGTATTATTAATTGTGGAGAGTGTAGACTTATTTGGACTTGTGTAGTGGACCTAACCATTTAATTAGAGAACATGAACAAACTTTTGGACTAGTCTAAGTTGAGCCCATGAATTAGGCCCATGGTTTAAGAAACATGATTAATTAGTGAAACCATTGGGCTATAACCTTCCCTCCGTAATTATTTCTTCATGAGAGGCCCCAAGGGGTATTTGTGACTTCGTATATTGCTTGGAGAGGGGTTTATGACCAGCCAAAATTGAGAGGAGAGAGAGTGCTCTTATTTTAATTCTTCCCCAAATTTCTAGATCTATATTTCCCCCTTCCATTTTCCGTCCATTCCCTCATCATTTCTCCACCAAATCTTTACCAAACTCATTCTAAATTCATCATTGAAGTCTCTACATCCAGGATCTACAAGCAAGGAGCAAGGAGCAAGGAGCAAGGAGGAGGAGGCCAAGATCTACAAGGAGAGGAGCTACTTGCCATTTGGGACCTTTTCATTGGGAATTTATCTCCTAATAGATTCAAATCAGTTTTCCCCCTTCCTATAGACTATAGATCTAAGATTTTACCATGAGAAACCACTTCACATGCATAGGCTACCCATAGGATTTGATTTGGAATCATTTGGAGACCTACGGTGGAAGTTATAACCATTTTTAATGCCAATTTTGGGAGAATTTCGAGATTGGCACATGTAGTGCTTGTCAATGGATCTAATAGATCTATTTGACCCTTGATTGTTTGTTTGTAGCTTGTGTCGTATCCACAATTGGATACGTATGGGCCAAATCTTGTCATTTTGATGAAATAGTGGATTTTAGGGGTTTTCCTCCGACACGGGGCCATGTACATATCATATGGTGACACGAACACGTAGACACTCTAATTACTATGCGTGTTGTTCATAATTTATCTATTGGATGTGTTCGTGTCCTCCGGGATACGTTTGGTTGTGTGTTGGGGGCCGTATCATAAGCATATCATAGAAAAGTGTGATACGGGTGCGATGCGCCCCATGTGTTTGATTTTTGTCCTTCACATTATACGTACGTATGTAAATGTATATTTATGAGCTATTGATATATTACATAGTATATATATTAGTGTATTTTGAGTTATGTATATATGTGTACCTATAAGTGTGTGTTATATGTTTCATAGATATGTATATCTTTAGGTGTTAGTTTATATATAGATATATGTGTTGGCTCATATGGTTATATGTATTATGTGTGTGATAATATATCTAACTATATATAGTAGGGAGAGGTTTTTGCATGTACACATTTGTGTCAGTGTAGTATTGTGTGTTGTGGCATGTGGTGTGTAAGGGTCTTAGACTTGTGGGGAGTCCTTGTACAGACAGTGCACACAAGTAGAGCAACATAGTGGCACTGTGTCACAGTGCATAGAGGAGGTGAAAACAGCTGTGCATTTGAGAGTGCACAGCAAGTAAAGACAGAGTTCAGCGTTCATGCAGTCCCTGTAAATAGCAAGAGTTTAAGGAGTTTATTGCAGAGTTATGAATAACAAGAGTTCAAGGATTTTACTGCAGAGTTATGAATAACAAGAGTTTAAAGAGTTCACTGCAGAGTTGTGAATAGCAAGAGTTCAAGGAGTTCACTGCAGATTTGTGAATAGCAAGAGTTTAAAGAATTCACTGCCAAGATATGAGTAGTAGGGAGTTTAGGGAGTTTACTGCACAGTATTTTGGAACATTGCTGTGCTTAGCAGCCAGGGTACGAGGGACCTCGAGCCAGCAAGTGCAGAAACTACACAAACAGCTACTGTACAATTGTGCAGTTCCTATACGCATTACTGTGCATATATCAGTGAATTTCAATCCAACTACAAGTGCATCAATACCTGTTTAGTAGCTGTTGCACAGGTATATGAAGAGAGCAGTAGCAGCAGTTTGGATGTGGGGAAGAAACCTAACTACCAGTGCAGCAGTACCTATGGGTTCAGCAGCGTATCAGCCTATGTACAGTCTCCATTTTTCACACAGGAACTCAGGAAGGGGTAGACTAACCTGTGCAGATACCGAGCACAGTACTAGTGGGTGTTTGCACTGTTCAGGTATCATTTCCTGTATTTCAGTTAGTTTAGAGATGGATTTTAGTTTATTGTTCAGGTAAATAGGATTTTAGTTTACTGTGCAGATACTCGAGCAGTAGCAGCGGTTGGTTTAGAGATGGATTTTAGGTATCATTGAACCTTGTATTGATACAACATACCATATATAGGTTGTGAGATACCAGCTTGGGCATCGAGAGACATACTTTGCTCAGGACTTCAGGCGGGTACATTTCTTTGATTGTTTTTAATTCATAATATTATATATATGCATGTTTTAGATTAGTATACATTGATTCCCGACACAGTATTTTCACGGACTGGTGCTATATGCATCCTGTCAGGAGGTGTTATCCCCTACCATGTGCAACGGGTACCTAATGACATGTATTTTATCGTGTGCATCGACTATTGACTTTCATATGCTTCTTGTGCATCCACTATTTCGTGTGCTAGTGTGACTATCATGATCAGGTACGTAACGTGTCATTATTGGATCCATGAGTATTAGTTGGGGAGGGGGAGTAGGAGTTGGTTATGTGATCAAAGCCCTCTTGATCTCATGTGCATGTTGATTATACACCTCACGTATAATGGAGTTACCTATATACCTCATGTGCAGCCTAAATCGATCACATAACGAACTCGCACTCTAAAACACATAGTTAGTATTTCTTGTTCTCTACTTGCAGTTATTCTTGTATTTACTTCCAGTTTTATTGTGCCTATTGCCTGTTCACTTGTATTGTATATTCTTTCTACTTGTGCATCTTGTATCTTTTTCTATTGCTTGTTATATATGCTCGATTATGTTATTGGAACTGCTTTCAGAGGTATGTACTTTGCTCCAATCCTGACTGGATATATTTTTCCAGATGATTGGCTAGAGGAGCTGTGTTCCACATATTATGGACCTCAGAAGGGTGAGACTTTAGAGGACACTTCTCTAGAGCCAGAGGACATAGTACCAGTGACCGAGGAGGTTTAGTTTTGTTTAGTGACTTTGTATTCGGCTATTATTTTTGAGGAGATTCACAGATGTACTATTATTTCATATTATAGATTGTATCTTTCTTCCCTTCGCTATTTCCATTCGTGCATTATTTCCTCCTTAGTTTATTTTGTGATTGAGATTGATATATTTATGAGATACCATATTGCTCCTCCGATTTGGAGTTGAGATGATTGACAGGTATATTTTATATTGTTGAGATGTTAGATAGTTAGAAATGACCCAGACAGCGTTCTACCGTCGATTCTGCAGCGTAGGCTGGCGTAACCACGTACCTGTGCCCGAATATCCGGGTACGGGTTATGACAGCTTGGGAACTTGCACAAGAGTAATGGCCTAGCTGATCATACGTGAGGTGTATGATCAACACTCACACGGAACAAGACATGCACTAGAAGGGTATGATCATATATCTACACTAAAGTACTCTCCACCCCCGACTGGTATAATAGATCCAACCATGGTATGCTATGGCACGAGATTATCTAGGAAGGTAGTAAATCTCCCCGAGAATCAGTGTTTGTACATGCACAAGATAATCAATAAAATAAGACTTGCACAAGATACACCATATACAAGGAATAGCACATCTCATGACGAGATCCGGATATACCAATCCGTGTAACCATCGTGTCGAGAAAACATGGCTATCTACACTAGATACAATAAACATAGAGGATATTATAAATAAGAAACTATCAGAGAATGTTCTCGTCTGAAGTCCAATGAATAGCCTCACCGATGTCTGATACGGTGCCTCGGAGACCTAGATATGGAATACAACATCAATACGAGATTCCGGAACAAAAATAAGTTAAACTGGTCAACTTCTAGGTCAATAAGTCAATTATAAGTTAAAAGTCAAACTATAATCAACTATGGTCAACTATAGTCAAACTATGGTCAACTATGGTCAACTACCTATTTCTAGGTTGCACAAGTCTAACACAAAATATTTGGTTTAAATACTAAAGTCTAAGTCAGAAAAACCCATATCTTAAATACAAGGATACCGTATCTCCAGATACGTAAATCCATAGGTAAAATATCACATACAAAGCCAAAACCATATTATTAAATAAATCTTAAAGACAAACATCAAAAAAGTATCTTGGTTTTGAACCAACTTGGTATCACAACATAAAACCATAATCTTGATACCCCAAATCCAATACCTTGGGTATTCCCAATTACCTTGGTATTTACCTTAGTATCTCAAGGTAATATCCCAAACTCGTTTATACTAACTACCCGTAATATACATATGCTATACTAATTATACTTATACTACAAAAAAATTAGCAATTTAAGAATACATTTACTTATATATTAAATACCAACATATACATATATATCTAATTTATATCTATATAAGTATTATATAGAAATCTGCCAACTGTCACTAAAAATAGTCTCTGAAATTCTGATACGCTGCTCCTTTAGTGACGATTCTGCCCGTGGCTAAATCTGCTGTCGCTGCTGCTGCTGACTGTTCCCGTTGCTGCTGCTGATTTGGCGATGGGTTGCGGCCATCACTAAACTGCTGTCGCCGCTGCTGCTGACTGTTCCCGCTGCTGCTGCTGTTGCTTTGGTAACGGCTGCTGTCACCCTTTGCAGCTGTTGCTGCTACAGCGGCGGCTGCTGCTTGTTGTGACGCGGCTGCTGTCACCCTTTGCAGCTGTCGCTAAAACCATTATATATATATATATATATATATATATATATATATATATATATATATATATATATATATATCCTCATATATACATACCACTATTTAATATATACTTACCCTAATACATGCAACTATTACATATAAATATACATACACTCTTACCCCTCACATACACATATATAAATAGTAATATATGTATATACATAACACCATATTTAATTACATATACATATAGCTTATACATAGGATATATATATATACACAAAATATTTTATATTACCATATAGTATCATAAATATACATAGCTATCCTCAAAATAAATATGTACATAATAAATACATGGTACCATACACACATAGATAGTATTATGTATATATATAATTATACATATATGTTTACCTATACATAATCATACAATAATATGTCACACACATATATAAATAGGACTATAACAACATATAATTATCTATTGAACATATCCATACCTATACATACTAATATATATAATTATACTTACAATTAGAAGAATAGCCCCCTAACAATATATACACTTATAATATATACATAGATACATAGATCTAAGACACAATATTACATAAATATAATTACACAACAATATATATATATATATATATATATATATATATATATATATAATACATCACAATGATAAGAGAACTAGATCTACAATTTATATTACACAGCTATATGGATCGTATCACCCCGTATCCCACTAGATCTAGGATACGCTGGCGACACGAGTCCTCCAGACATCCAAACGTATCCCAAAGAACACGGATAAGTCACATATATTATTTATGAATAATACGAACAGTCAAATATAGATCTACGTGTCTGTGTCAAAATGTGACATGTACAAAGTCCCGTGTCGGAGGGAAAACTACCAAATCAATACGTATCACCAAATTATTGGGATACGGCCTACACGTACCCAATTATGGACACGACACTAGCCTCAAACACACAAGCACATGCCAAATTGATCTATAGGACCAATTGACACACACAACAAATATTATTCTCGGAATTCCCCCAAAATTGACACAAAATTTTTTATAACTTTCTCAATAGGCCTCGTATGAACACAAAACCAAATCCTATGAGTAGCCTATGCATATGGATTAATTTTCCATGGTTAAATCTCAGATTTAGAACCTAAATTAAGGGAAAAAACTGAATTGTACCTATTAGGAGATGGATTCCCAATGAAACCTCTAAATATGATGAAATTGGCCTCCAACTTGTAGATCCTTGCTCCTCTTTGTAGATCCTAGCTTCCTCCTTCTAAATCCTTGCTTCTCTAGTCTCCAATGGTGATTTGGGAAGGAATTAAGATAAAATTTGGTAGGGAAATAAAGTGGAAATGAAGGAATTTGGTTGAGGGAAATTCTAGATCTAGTTTTAAAATGAAAAGAGGAGAGAAAAATTTCCCCCCTCTTTTATAATAGGCCGGCCCCTATTTTCCCTTCCTCAAGCTACAATGTAATGTCCAATATACCCCTTAGGGCCTCTCATGAAGAAATAATTAAGGAAGAAAGCTTCTAGTCTAATGGTTTAATTAATTTAATCCATCTCCTTAATCATTGGGCTTTTCTAATGGGCTCAAATCCTAATAATTAATTCATGTTGGTCCATGGTCTAAACTAAACTAGCTAGGTCTACTAACATAATTTCAAAATAAATAACTAACATCTAAAAATAATTAAATAATACAATAAATAATTATTATCATGCACAATATTTAAATAAATTATAAAATTACTAAAATACCATTTCTTAGAAAATGTGGTAGTGACAAGTCTCTTTGTTAGTTGTTTAGTTAAGTGTTTGAGTTATAGTTTAGGTTTTAGTCCAGGTATAAGAAGGATTTGTTAGTTAAGGTATTGTAGTAGTTAGTGATATACTTTGTTTATATATAGTTAGCTATATGTAATGTGTATTGTGTATATATGTTAGTTGGGTTGTTTATGTTAGTATTATAGTTAGTTCTATATTATATTGAGATGTATATATTAGTGTTAGTTTATTGTTAGTATATTAGTTGGGGAATTATATATGTATTAGAATATTAGCTTGGGGTATCATATGTGTTAGCTATTATGTTAGTATTTGGGTTATCTTGGGATACCAAGGTATTGGGTCGATACCCAAGGTATTGAGTTTGGATATCGAGATAGGTGCGATACGCATTGGTGCAAGGCCAATGTATCTTATTTTAATTGATTTGTTATAGTATTATAATATTTGACTAGTATATATATATATAAAATACTATTTTCGTATACGAAAACTTGCGTATCTTGGGATATGGCTCTTTGAGTGCCTTGTTGTTTCTTAGCTTAGCAAGTATAGCTTAGCTTCATAGTTTATCGACTTAGTGACTTAGTATTAGACTCTTGAAACCTAGATTTCATTTTTTTGACTTTGAAATGGCGTATCGACCTAGAATTGTATTAACTTCTCTTATTTTTATTCTTGAACCTTGTATTGATGCAACGTACCATATATAGGTTGTGTGACACCGGCTTGGGCTTCGAGAGACACACCTTGCTCAGGACTTCAAGCGAGTATATTTCTCTGATATTTTTTAATTCATAATATTGTATATATGCATGTTCTAGAAGTGTATACATTGATCCCATTACAGTGATTTCACGGACTGGTACTATATGGATCCCGTCAGGAGATGTTATCCCCTGCCGTGTTCAGTGGGTACTCGTGTACATTGTATCTCATCGTATATTTTGGTTATTGATTATATTTCGTGTTCACACACTGTTCGTGTTCAGTGTGCTTATTCATGTACACCCACCGCTCGTGTTCGGTGGTTATAATATTCGTGTACACCTAATGCTCGTGTTCAATGGTTATATTTTGTATTTGTAGCGTGTCGTGATTGGATCCATCAGTATTAGTTAGGGGTAGGAGAGTAGGAGTTGATTATGTGATCAAATCCCTATTGTTACATCGTGTACATTCTAGTTACATACCTCACTTGTAATTATCTTACCTAATTATGTTCACCTAACCCGATCACATAATGAACTTGTATTCTGAGGCACATTAGTTAGTTTAGATTACAGTTATTTAATCATATTATGATATTCATATTGTTGAACTATATTCTCGTACATTACTTGTATATCTTGTTCATTCATTCATATTTTTAGTGATCTTGTATTTTATTTCTATATATGTTTATATGTTCGATTATGCTATTAAAACTGCTTTCAGAGGTATGTACTTTGCTCCAGTCCTGACTGGATATATTTTTCTAGATAACTGTCTTATAGAGCAGTGTCCAACATTCTACGGGCCGCGGGACGACGTACCTATAGAGGATTCTCCTATAGACTAGGAGGACTTAGTTGCAGAGCCTGAGGAAGTCTAGATTATATTTGTGTTGGATTGTATTAAACTATTCTTTTGGTGGATTCATATTTTTTATATTATTTCAGATTATGGATTGTATTCTTATTCTTTCCTTCGCTATTCCATTCGTGTATTATTCTTTCTTATTTTGTTTTGTGATTGAGATTAGATATACTTGTGAGATACCATATTGCTCCTCCGTTTGGAGTTGAGATGATTGACAGGTACCATATTATATTGTTAAGATATTAGATAGTTAAAAATGACCCAGACAATGTTCTACCGCTGATTCTGCGGTGTAGGCTGGGCGTAACCACGTACTCGTGCCCGAATATTCGGGTACGGGTTATGACAATCTCTTATGCCGAGTTATTGACATAGGCTAGGATCTAGAAGGCCATTAGCAAGGGAAAAGGAAATCAACAGAGAATTCACCAAGGACCAACAAAGATGCAACAAGGATGGCCTATCAAACGCCCTGTGGCACACCAACAACCATATAGGGCCGCACTATATTTAACCAAGGAGCTATATATGTGTCACTTTTGTGGTAGGATAGGTCATATTCAAAGAGATTATCGTCGTCTATTGGGGCAGTGCATGTTATGTGGCTCAAGTCACCACCAAACCCGAGAATGTTCTCAGCAGATCTAGAGGTCAATGGCATTAGAATCAGGGTCACCGCATACACCCTCAAATATAGGATACCAAAGGGACCCACCACTGCTTCCATAGTCTGCCCAGATTGAGAAGGCTAGACCCCAACTGAACAACCAAGGACAAGCATTCATTATGACGAATATGGGAGCGCAGGCACATGAAGTCGTAGATACAAGTATGACCTTTTAGTTATAATTGCCATTAGATAATCATGACCCCATTATGACACGAGATCTTAGGAGTATAAATAGATATAGAATTATATATATAGGGTGGTTTAGCAGTTATGAGGATACATTGAAATTTTAACTAGATGGTATACCCACGACACTAGTGGATGACACGGGTAGTAGTAGTATTCTCTTTTCTATCACCATCTCGTCTACTTAGGTTACTCATCTTCTCTTCTATATCCATTTCATGTCCTATGCTTAATTATTCCTATCGTAGTTGAATCTTTTTGTGATATCATGAATGGTTTGATTTACTTTAACCTCACCCTTTATTTTGTTAGTTAAAACATAAATGGGTTAGTAATGATTAATAACTAAAAGATGAGTTCATAATAACCCTTATGTATATGTACTATAACAATATATGTATTCTCTTATTACTTTTAACCCATGAGTAGCATCCTTTAGTCTAACAGGAATAAGTTGGATTGTTGAAATGGTTCATACTTCTAAATAGTTTTATAAAGTTATTCAAGACCTTAATTGTTGCCCTAAAAATTAGACTAAGCTTAGGAAAGAATTGAAGGCACTTGTTACGAACTGATAACTATGACAAATCGCTGGCGAGGTAGCGACAGCAGCAACTAGACGATTATGGTAGAGTAGTCAAATTATTTGTAGCTATGGTTTCAGACAAGTATCCTAAAATTCTTGACTCAATGAATAAACTCGTCCTACAACCTAGACAATAGCCTCAAAAACTTTAACTACTAGTAGAATTCTTGTAAGTTGGGTAGTATAGACGAGTTAGAGGATAAAAGAATAGTTAGAGACAATAAGGAAGAAAAGTGATAGGATGGTTGACCACGACATTTTAGAAGAACTGCAAGTAGACAATAAAGTATTGGCGACTATAGTAAATTGTTGCAAATAGGGGATAGTTTTAATTTTGAGGATAAAATTCTTGTAAGTTGGGTAGGATATAAAATCCTCTAAATTTTAATTTTTTTTTTTAGTATTTTCTTAAATTATTGAAATTCTTTAGGTTATTCCTCATTAATTAGAAAATAGGTTTATTTGATTTTAGTACTTATATAAATAACCTATTTGGAAATATTACACAAAACTATATTTTTATCTCCTAAGAATTATTATTAATTTTCTAATTGTGCAAATATTTTTTTTCTGATTTTTTATACTCTAGTATATATAATAGTGTGTGTGTATATATATATATATATATATATATATATAAATATAATAATAATAATAGTAATAATACTAATAATTGTTTTTTATGATATATAATAAAAATAATAATTATTTTTTATAATAATAATAATAAGATAATAAAATAAAAGAGAAAGAAAAATACTCTTAGTGGATCCGGGTCGGATCCAATCTAGACCCGACCCAGGACCCGAATCCACTAGCCTTGCAAGCAAACCGCGGACAGGCTGACCCCGCGACTCTCAGAATATATATATAACGCTTGAAAATAATAATTATGTGTGTGTGTGTGTGTGTGTATGTATAACGCTTGAAAATCCTAACCCTACCCTAATTCTCTTCTTCTCTTTCCTCCCAACTCGAAAATCCTAACCCTACCCTAATTCTCTTCTTCTCCTTCCTTCCAACCCCTGCGCGACCGCCGGAGCACCTCCAGCCGCCTTTTGACCACCGGATCCGGCCGATCACCCTTACCCGCAACCTCACATGGAGCGACCCCCCTCTCTTTCAGGTAACGTATCTCATTTGACTCCGCTTCGTTTCATGAACCGTATTTTGTGTTGGTTCAATACATGACCAATTTGGACCCCTTCAAATAGAATGAATTTAGGTTCCCTGGATTGAGAGAAAAATTAACCCAAAGTTGGACAAAAAACTGTCAAATATAGTTCAGAAAGAATAGTTCAACTACCCCTGTTCACGAACAGTTTGCGACTAACTCGTTTAGAATTTCTAAAATCTATTTGAAGGCATTTATTAGCAACATATAGGAAAGAAAAACCTTTTTTTAGTTTTAATTAATTTGCATTAATTATCTAGTTATTTTTGTTAGAAGTTGACCAAAAAAATTGTTTTCTAAAACCCAAAAACTTGTGATACGGAGTGCGTCCTGCCAAATGGGACCGCCACATCGTGTACCAATAGCACCACAAGGGGCGTATGGTATAACCGGACGTGTGGGTTTTCGTAAAAGTTGATTCGAACGTGTGTGCGCGACGGAATCAACCCGTATCCATAAAAAGTTTTCTTATCGCGACTTTTGCAAATAATCACCCTACTTTGTGTATGCTCGTCGGAACGCAACAAAACTTGCTCTATTGGATTCGTGATATCTTGTTGGTCCTGTGAACCAAATTTTACGCTGCCTATTCGCGTACCCCACGGTTTGACTTGAAGGACGATTTTGTGATCGGCTTACCGAAATCTAAAATTGGATATACCCTTGAGTTTGTATCATTGTTTAGAATTTATTTGACCTATAATTTGTCCCATTTGGAGACCTTTACCCTTGACCCGTATTTCGGTATAAAGTGGCCCACATATGGACCCCGTTTTGACCCAAAATTATTGTTTTGCCCTTGTGTCCAAATTGGACGAAAGGGTAGAGTTTTTGGACTATCTCGCTTATTCCAGGAATGTAGCATCCGGAGACGTTCTTACATCTTCCTCTCTTTGTGCTACCGTGACTTGACGTGTTTGCAGCTATAATATTTTCTAAACTTTGCTTCGACACCAAGCAAGATATCATGCCAAATTTCTTATAGTACTTTACATGCTTATCATATTTTTATAAATTAATTCTATATTTATTTTCTTTCAGTCATAATTATATATTATATATGTTGACACAAACTTGACACATAGTATCATGGGAGGGGAGAAAAGTCAGTAGGCGTATGGGCTACCCACTTTGGTAAACAATAGTAACTAGACGCACTATGGTATTTGTGTCGCGATGGTCGCTACCCTCGATGTATGTTGATTTGGTGTTACAATTGTCCCTACCCTCGAGGTATGTCGATTAATGGTACATTTATATTTGTGTATTCATGAGTTATGAGATAGCGTGTGTATTATAGTAGCCTACACCTGCCCATAGGTTGAAAATTTATCCTCATTATGCATTTTCATATAGATTGTCTAGTGCTGCATACTTGTATATTTTTTGTCTATTCTTTATGCATGTTTTACTGTATTTAATTGGCATGCTATTTTCTCTATCTTGTTACGTCCCTCTGAGGATATAGTCCCTTTTCAGGTATAGACGATCAGGAGTATCTGCAGGAGTATGGGCCAGGACCTGATGCATTATTTTCTGTCGAGGAGGTTTTACCTTCTGAGAATCTTTGATTATCTCTAACAATGGATCTCTTAGTTAATACTATTCTATCATCATCTTATTTTATATTGGAGTTTCTTCATTCTCTCTCATTTTAGTTTTTGATATAGTTATTGTTAGTGGATTTGACCCGACTATTATTTTCGGATTATTCAGACTCATTATTTTGGTTTAGTTATTTCTTTACTATGACTTATTATGTAGATGAGATTCGTATTCCCTGTGACTTGTGACAATATATTTACCACCTATGAATTAATATTCATATTATAACATATGTGTGTATTATTGTATCCATATATTGGAGTTGCCATATACATACGGCTGGCATACTTACGTATTCCTAGTCCTATGTATTTTGGGACTGGGCATGACAACCTCCTCAACAGAGAATGATGCGTCAAGTTCTAGTTCATACTCCTGCGGATAATCCTACTCGTCGATACCTGGGAAGGGACCTGGTCCTCAGAGGGATGTAACAAGATACTTAGAAACATGCGAATAAAGTACTGAAAGTAAAATATCCAACATGGTCGCCTAACCAGTCTAAGTGATATGCAATTTAAGAATAACTTTTCGTGTATGGACTATCTAGCTAAAATAATAGGATGGTCATAGTTCTCTTGGAGATCCAGGGGCCACGTGCATGACGTCACAGACGTCAGAGGCCGTAAGTAAATATAGGGTCATAAATCTCGCGTATCCAACGGAGCGTACGGGTGAATAAGAAAAAGTGTAAAGGAGTCACATACGCTTACTCATTTTTTTTTCCACCCAATGCTACTAATGTGTCAAATCCATAACACACAACACCTCTAGTATTTGCTAAGTCCGCTAAACATGTTAATTTTATTAGCAGTTATTCCTTATCCGTCGTATGACCTTTACGTACTGGTGGCCAGCCTAATACGCAAGTCCGTGTCCTACATAAAACTCATAACTCGTGTAACAAATATGTCACGGCCAAGGAAACATAATGATGCCTCAAAATTATGGAGTGGTTACATAAAACGAGGTCAATTTGCATAATATAAATAAAAGACAAAAGATACGACACAACTGTCGTTGTACCCAAGTCTTTCTTGGATGCGCAGGTTTATATAGCAAAATAAATATAAATAAATGACACAAAATAAATATGCAATAAAGGAATGTAATTAAGCAGTACTATGGCAAGGTATACTTGCCTGGCAAGCAATCTGTATAGTGTAGGCGTCCAGACGTCAAGCACAAAGAATCAGAATCTATGGCCTCCGAACGAACATCTCCAGATGCTGAAATAAATATCACCGACGTCTTCGAAAATAACAAGATAGTAAAAAACTCTACCCTTTCGTCTAATTTGGATATAGGGGCAAAAAGGTAATTTCGGGTCAAAGCGGGGTCCATAGGTGGCCCATTTTGCACCTAAATGTGTGCCAGGGGTAAAGGTCTCTAAATAAAACAAATTATATGTCAAACCAATCCTAAACGATGATACGAACTCAACCATATGTCCAATTTTGGATTCCGGTAAGCCAATCACAAATTTGCCCTTCAAGTCAAACTGTGGGGCCCGCGAATATACGGCTCGGTCAGATGCCTCAGAATTGCATAAAATATAGGTCACAGGACCAGCGTGATACCACAAATCCAATGGGATAAGTTTTATCGCATTTCGATGAGCATGCATACACTAATATTGAAATTTGCAAAATATCGATACGAGAAAACTTTTACGGATACAGGTTGATTTTGACGCGTACAATGGTCCAAATCAACTTCCGTAAAAGTTCATACGTCAGAAAATACCATACACACCATTAGGTGCATTTGGTATGGGATGTGGTGGTCTGGTTTGTCAGGATACACTCCGTATCGTAAGTTTTCTAAGTTTTTGAAAGCTATTTTTTATAATTTCTAAACAATAATTTCTCACAGAATTATTGATCAAATATATGCAACCAATAGATTATTTTGAGCCTGATTATGTTTTCATCATGATTGTTTAAGTGGTTTTCCATCTTACCTAATAATTTGGCCTTTATCCGCCTTCCAAAACATGGGAACAATCTAAGAAAATTGTCATGATATATACATTGAATTCATGGGTTTTTCGAGATATCTATCAAAATTTTAATGTCGATTTAAACATGATTTCTTATCAAGGATTACATAATCATAAACTAGGTTAAGTGGTCTATCCATAGAATTTTATAGATCAAAATTCCATTGAGTTGATTAGGAGAACACAGACGAAGAAGAGTACTTTGAGTTATTGTGCTGTCGGGTGCCTGGGTCAGCGAAGTCGCGGCGGTCGGACGCCCGGTGTTGGCGGTTGTCAGGCGGCGCAGGGTCATAGAGGGTTGGAGAAGATGACACAGAGGCAGGGGTAGGGCAGGGTTAGAAATTTAGAGGAAGAGATTAGGGTTAGGGTTAGGGTTAGGAGTTTAAGTAGTATTTATAGCCAATAGAAGGGGTTCGATCGCGGGTCGGTCGAGCGGGGGAAGGGAGTTTCAGCCTAGGTGTGTGGTGATGCTGCTGCTGTTGTATAGTTGTGTTAGGCTTTGGTTATTATTATTATTATTATATATATATATATATATATATATATATATATATATATATATATATATATATATATATATATATACCTTTGTGTATAACATTAATGTATTAGCACATGGATAAAATTCTAAGAAAATTTTACAATACCCTTAAGAAATAAGAGAATATTTTTATGAAATAAAATTTAATTACATAAAAGAGTTTAGTTATTATTTAGAAAGGTAATTAATAAAAATCAATTAAGTAAATAAATAAAAAATACTTAAAATTAAAAATTAAGTTTAGGGGGTTTACATATATAGTAAGTAGTTGTGCGACATAATCCTGCTACGTGATATATATAATTATTTCCATGTATGGATATGGTAGTTGGACAGTGACTTTAGCCATGGCTAGATAGTATTGATTGTTGTATCACACTTGGGTGAGACTAGATTTAACTTTCGAGTAATAATATGGGTTCATATCAAGACTGCCCGTACTTAAGGTATGACATCTAAGAAGAAATATTGAAATGACCACGACATGAGATTCTAATTAACCTAGGGTTAGCTAAGCAACTTAATTGGCAGAGCATTGGAAGAGAATGGTATCTCGAGATCGTGCATGTCGAGCCACCCTAAATTAGTTGGGAGTAAAGGCTGGCCACCACGGATATTGTATATCATCCACATGTAGTAGAGTATAATATCCGACTTTTTATATTTAAGATCGAGCCAATATTTTCTCTATTGAAAGCTTGGAACTGTTACTGAACAATTAGCGGGGTGGCCCTATGGGGGACTCGTGCGATAGTTAGCGCGGTGGCCCTACGGGGGACTGGTGCGATCATAATTTTTTACATGTATAATATTAGTTCAGCCAGTCCTGCTCGACATGGCGCGATCTGAGGATGCTTATTATTAATATTATATCGGAGATAATATCAGACTCCACATAATAAGCCGTAATATTGATTAGCCATTCTAACCTGAATTGTAACTCTGCTAGTAAATTAGGGACATGGACTATCATAGTCTGGTATTCAACTTCTATCCTTATTTGGTTGGGGAGTTAGGTCATTATGATATGATGGAATATGGATCGAGCTACGACATAGAATCCTAGCTTGACCATAATCATAGGACGTACCTTATTTTGGATAGCATGGCATTTTTTATCCTTCTTTGGTAAAAAAGTATCATGTTATCCCAAAGATGGGATATATGCCATTGATTGTTGGCTCATGTATCTCATGCTAAAGATCTGGTTTTGTTTCTTCATGTCATGCTTCCTTTGTGGTAATTGCTATTTGGGGTCTGACCCGACTGGTTTTGCATGGATAGGTTTAGAGCCAGCATCTGAGGATCATGCTTATCTCACCCTCACTGATGGAACGCACCAGAAGGATAGCTGCTGTGGGATACGAGTGGATTCCTTTATTCGTTGCTCGTCTTTTGTAAACTATGTTCTTTTAGACGTTTAGCCAACCAGCACCTGTTAGCCTGCAAATTTGGATATTTGTTCCTTACATGAATGTATATATTCAGACTACAGCTGACTCATTTTGATCTTGCATCTGGCATATCATTCTATACCGCCAGATCTTTAAAGAATATTCAGATGTAGCATTTGATATGCCTTACTGCTTATTCTGAAATATTCTATGTTATTGCTATTTGTTTGAATGATTTAGACATAAAAGTTCTTGACCCTAGGAGACTTGATTATAGTATGCACCCCATTGTCTCTAGACAGCTTTAACATATTGTAGGTTAATTCGATATTTCGTAAGGTATGGATGGCTGAGTCATTCCCTTGCTATCCATTATTCTCGATCTGGGACATGATAATGTTTTAGTGGTAGCCCATGTAAGGTCTGTCTTTTTAGACTTGTGGGGTGACTTGTTCATAGGATGTCTTAATCCACTATGTTCCTTCTTAAAATCCTACATTCGTCTTCCTCGATATCGAGCTTGAACTTTTTTACTAATTGGTTTCCTCTTTTCATTCTCATCTTGTTCTTGATTTATCTTGTTTATTGTGTCCTTTCTTTAGGGCTTCTCTACCCTCGGTTGTTGGTGCACCAACAGTTTCAGCAGAGCAAGGCTCCATTGGTCCACAACTAGAGGCATCACATATTCGTGATGAGATCGGAGTAGAGCCCGTGGGAGAATATGAAGAGCAACATATACCAGAGATACCAGTTCCTCCGGTTGTACTAGCAGCACCTGTGACGTTAGATGCACAAGTTTTACAAGAGATTATAAGAGGGATGATGGCTACACATCAACAACAACAGCTTCAGCAGATTGAGTAGTATGTTCGGCTAAACCAGTGATTGCATACAGCCTTGGAGAGAAGTGCCATAATAGATTCTGGGGCATCTGTCAGATTTTACAAATTGAACCCTAGATATTTTGATGGCATAGAGGACACTATTACAGTAGATGACTGGCTCCAAGACATTGAGATAATATTGACAATAGCAAAGGTCCTAACTAACGAGCAAGTTGATCAAGTTAGATTGCAACTCTATGATCTTGCACGAGATTGGTGGGCAACATAAGAAGTTGGCATGAGACATCCTATCTCTTGGGACGATTTCAGGGCCCATTTCAGGATAAAGTATTTTGTAATAGTGGCAGGGTATGTGCTACAAAAACGGTTAATTGATCTTTGGTAAGCAGGCCAAACCATAAACGGATATGCAGCGAAGTTCTGCAAATTGAGCAGATTTTCTCCAGCCATGGTAGCCATATAGGCGGAAAGAGCAAGGAGGTTCCAGTACGGACTTTATCTCGAGATATTATGATTGGTGGCGGGACATGATTTCCAAACCTTTGATAAAGTATTGATAGCATCTAGGAGATGCGAGCTGACTACACAAAGATTCACAGTCAGGACAGGAGGTCAGAAGAGGTCTTATGCCCGGAATATAGGAGAAAGGCCAGCACCTCTGAATTCAGCACCAGCACCCGGTGCTTATATTAGTGATACAATACAACAAGGGCTAGTGGCATCAGTTGCAACGACACCATCTTGACAGCGACTGCTAATGCAACATCAACATCACTCGGGGGACCTAGTAGGTTAAACTTATTGTAGCAAGGGAGGTCACACCCAAGACGTATATAGAATGGCAAGTGGAATAATTTTACAATATGGTGGTTCAGACCACATGATAGCTACTTGCCCACAAATTTAGAGGCAAGGAGGACCACTTCAGCAATTCTTCGTATTAGTAGCTCCAGGGGCATTTACTTATCAAGAGATAGTACTAGTAGTACAACCATAAGCCCAATGTCCATTGTTTACACAAGCTCAGATATATCAGCAGGGTAAATGTCATATTAGTCAATAGAGGTCACGAAGACAGTGTCACCCTCATGACAAAGTTGTAGTAGCACCAAGACACAATCAACCATAGTTTTACGTGCTGGAACAGATCTTGGCTGATGGCGGTCCAGTGGAGGGTACTTTGTGGGCTTCTTTAGTCGTATTCTTGGGTTCCATATTCGGCGAGTGAAGATAAGTTTCTTGTCTCGCTCTTCCGCCTCCGTAACTCGTGATACATGATGGATATCATATATCCCGACTACGAAGGTATGTCCTGGACAAAGTCAAGTCTTGGGTTGAGTCATTGGTACCGAATCAACTTGACACTTGACCCTTGTTTATTTTAGGAATCAGCGTGGGACGAGTTCCTATTTTAGCATGACTTAGGGGGCACATTATTTCATATGCCCTCATATCCAGAACTTCTTGATCCGTGCTCTTTTATTTGTGATGTGATATTATATTTCTTCGCTATATTTGCTTACGTGTAAGTGTAGATTGCTTTTAGTTAGTTTTTTCTTGCCCTGATATCTCTAGCTAGCCTTGATCTTGAATTCCGAGGACGAAATTATTTTAAGGTGGGTAGAGATGTCAGACCCCTTCCCCGGCGTACATTTTGGTACGTATTTTTTGTCTTAGCTTTGACCCTGGCATAAATTGTTACGCATTTTTCTTCTCTTGATTGGCCATCCTGGTGCACTTTTGCTTGTGTACTTTTGCTTGAGTTTCTCATCTTGGCGAACTCCTGGTGCGTTTGCTTCTTGGCACACTTTTGTATATTTTATTTACCTCGCGTACTTTGAGCGTATTCTCCTGGTGCACGGTTGGTTAGAGACCAGCGCACTTCCTTGTTTGTTGATTCGGTTGGGATTGTGATTATGTGGATCCAACTGTTCTCAATCCAACCTTTGCTATATATATTCTTGTCTTCCCTCTCTCTCTTTCATTATTGTGTTCTTGTTCTCTTTCCATCTTTTCTTCACAGGCAAGTACATCTTGCTTGGAATAAAGAACGTGGATCATGCATGGATTTATTTCTCCATTAGTTCTTTTATTTTATTAGCTTATGTTGTTGGGACTGATTTCCTATTGATCTTTAGTGCTTGTTGTTTTAGATTTCCTTGGCTAGGATCTTGTAGATCTCAGTTCTTATTTTAGGGTTCTTCTTAATATTTTGATGGAATGATTTCACAAAAACTTAGTATTTTGGAAAACCACTTGGCTCATAATGATGAGCATCATATATTATGAAGCTTTGTTTATTGGCATTTGTAATTTGGAGCAATATCACAGTCTCGATCTTGAGATCCGACTGGATCAATAGTTGGTCGATTGGAGAAGAAGAACAGTGAAAAGAAGTACAAAAGAGTATTTGCATCATGGGCGTATGTTGATTGTGACCTACAGTCGATGGGCGCATGTTGAGTGTGACCCGCATTCCATAACTAGTGCGTACTTTAAGAGTACTGCCAATTCCTTGCAAAAGTATGTCAAGGAGATAAATTTTGGAAAATATCCTTCTTGACGCACATTTGGGAGACTTCAGCCATCGGCGCACAATTGATGTACTAACGAATAAACCAAGCAAAAGTGCGCCAATCTACCTTTCAGCACACTTTGGACCAACTTTCTATTGATTGGCTCACTTTTAACCAAATTAATAGACCGGCCCACAATTGACACATTGTGCATTAGCTATCAAAAGTGCGTCGCTCCGATATAACCCTTGGTGCACTTTCTTGACGCTCAACGGTTGTCACACTTTTAATAGATTAATGACCTTGCGTACTTGTTATCTCTTGGCACACTCTTGCTCGGTTCAGCCTTGATAAGCGAGCTCTGACTTTGGCTTCCCTTAATTTTTTGAGTCCTCAACTATCGTGCCATTGACTGTCGCACCAGCCTTGGAACTTGTATTTTATCTTTTAGTTCTTGTCGTCTTTTAGCTCCCTCACTTTGCTGAATATACCACTCCATGTTGCAGGCATACTTCAACAAAATGTGCCGAATGTCTTGCTTGTGCACTTTTGTGAGAGTGAGCCGAGTTGTTAGTTTGTTGGCCTTGAGTGCCTAGACCCCTGTGGCTTGCGTACTTTTGGAGAAGTGGCCAAGTCTGTCTGCCTAGCTTTATGCGCCTACCTTTCTTCTCTTGTAGAGTGCGCACTTTTGTGAGAGTGTGCCACTGTCTGTTTGTTAGTTGTTATGTGCCAACACTGTTTTGCCTAGCTCGTATACTTTTGCAAAGTACGCCAATGCTTGTTTCCCAGGCAATTATGCGGTACTTGCCTATTTTGTGATTTTTTGTTGCCTTGAGCATATTATTGAGTGATGTTAAGGACTATTGCCTTATTGATACTTGCATGAGGTTCTTGGCCATAATGTACGACTCCCAGTATGGACTTATTATTTTGAGAGCCCTGTAGATGTGGTTCTAATTGTGATTTATGTTTCCTTTATAACTTCATTCTTATGCGTTTAATAGGATAAGGAGTATAGTTCAACTATGCTGAGGATCTGCAATACCGGTCCTTGTTTGGTTTAATGATTGTAGATATGATCTCGCGGGGTTCATGTAGCTCCCTTACTTATTTTCTTTAGCATTTATTTATTTTTTATTATTCATTGATTTGTGTGATTATCCTGATCACGATGAGTGGCACTTAAACCAGGACTTGATAATTATATTGCATTCTGGGATCATCTTATTATACGTTGCATAGAATAAGAGGTGTAGTTCAACTCGGATGATGTTCTGCAACCCCGATCCTTGTTTGATTTAAGGGTTGTGGCTCAGATCTCGAGGGGTTCTTATCCTCATTCATCGATATAATAAAGTGATAAATTAATGTGACCAGTATTAGACTATCCTGTCCTGAATAACTTGCTACCTGATAACTTGTCCATGATCTTGATACTATAACTTGTTCCTGCCAGCACTATTGTATCCGTACTGATACACTTGATCACACTAATAGTGCTACTTGATATATAGTTAGCCATCGTGCCACACACTCCTGCTACGTGATATATGTAATTATTTGCATACACGGATCTGGTAGTTGGATAGTGACTTTAGCCGTGGCTAGATAGTATTGATTGTTTCATCATACTTGGGTGAATCAATATTTAACTTTCGAGTGATAATATGGGTTCGTATCAAGAATGTCCGTACTTAAAGTACGATATCTAAAAAGGAATATTCAAGTGACCACGGCATGATATTCTAATTAACCTAGGATTAACTAAAAAACTTAATTGGTAGAGTATTAGGTGGGAATAGTATCCCGAGATTGTGCATGTCGAGCTACCCTAAATTAGCTGAGATTAAAGGCTGGCAACCACCAATATTATATATCATCCATATGTAGTGGAGTACAATATTTGACTTTTATATTTAAGACCGAGCCAACAGTTTTCCGATAGGAAGGTTGGAACTATTACTGAACAAATAATGCGGTGGCCCTACGGGGACTGCTGAAATATTGATTTTATGCCTGTATAATATTGGTTCAGCTAATCCTGCTCAACATGGCACAATCTGATGATGATTATTATTATTATTATTATTATTATTATTATTATTATCATATCTGGGATAACCTAGACTCCATATAACAAGATGTAACATTGATTGGTCGTTCTAACATGATTTGTTTGTGATTGTAACTCTGCTAGTAGCTTAGGGACATGGACTATCATAGTATGGTGTTCAACTTCTGTCCTTGTTTGGTTGGAGAGTTGGGTCATTATGCTATGATGGAATATGGACCGACCTATGACACAGAATCCTAGCTTAACCATAATCATGGAACGTACCTTATCTTGGATTGCATGGCATTTTTTGTCCTTGTTTGGTGAAGAAGTGTTATGTTATCCCCAAGATGGGATATATGCCATTGATTGTTGGCTCATGCATCTCATGCTATAGATCTGGTCTTATTGTTTTATTTTGTGCTTTATTTTTTGTACTTGTTATTTGGGGTCTAACCCCACAGGTTTTGCATGGCCAAGTTTAGAGCACATACCCGAGGATCAAGTTTATCTCACCCTCATTGATGGCACACACCAGAAGGATGGTTGTTGAGGGATAATAGTGGGTTTCTTTATTCACTTGTCGTCTTTTGTAAACTATATTCTTTTGGTCGTTTAGCCAACTGGCACCTGTTAGCCGACAAACCTAGACATTTATTCCTTATATAACTGTATATATTTAGACTACAGCTGACTCACTGTCATGTATACTTTGATCTTACGTCTGGCATATTATTATGTACCACCAGATCTCTAAAGAATATTCTGATTTGGCATTTGGGATTCCTTACTGCTTATTATGAAATTTTCTATATTATTGCTATATTTTTGAATGATTGAAACATAGAAGTTCTTGACCCTTGTTGACTTAATTTTAGTATGCACCCGCTTGTCTCTAGACAACCTAAATATATTACGGGTTGCTTCGGTATTCCGCAAGGTATGGTTGGCTGAGTCATTCCCCCGCTCTCCAGTATTCTAGATCTGTGATGTGACACATGATACATATTTTATTGTAAACATAGTATTTAGTCAAAGTAGGATAAAATATTTAATTTTAGTAACATACAGTATTTTTTAATAGGTCCATAGGGGTGAGGACGCTAACATGGTGACCATCTTCTTTACCACCTATAGGAAGGGAAGATAGCTCATCGATGAGGGGGCCACGCAGAACTACGTAAGTATTACTTTATGTTTGGTTAATTTTACTATAATTTAAAAAATGTACAAATAAATATCCATGTCGTAGTAATGAGTACCTTAGATATATATTAACAATTATTTGCATGACGAATGGATACTAAGTAGTACGCTTATCGAGAGATACGTATTTTTTAGGATGAGTATCTTAGGCTCCGTGAGCGATCAACCCAACCCACATAGGGAGTAAACGGTAGTTTCTCGCAACCCCTCGCACACCCAACTCCATCAACAAAAGAGCTATGGATGATCGTCATTGGTGGTCTACAGAGGGGTACGTACTACAATACAAAATCCTACAGCGCCTATGTTACATCACAGTCCTCTAGGACCCCCTCTGCCATTGTGCATACCCCACAGCCCTCCCCGGATTCGTTTCGAGCCCAGTAGGAGAGAGTTGACCATCGATTTGCGTCTCTGGGAGATGAGTTGCTACAGAGAATTAGGTCACAGCCCACACCGTAGACAAAAGATTCAACGATCATAGCATATTTTGATTCACTTGAGCGTAGCATGACGAAGCTGAGGGATCTGGTAACGTTGACAAAGCACAATGCGATGGTACTAATGGGTCACATGTAGCCATGGGCGATGCACTAACGAGGCTACAGATGACATAGGTTCAGATGAGTCAGTCAGTGGAGCAGAGTGCTATGAGGAAGTTATTTGTCATTGATACTTGCAATGCTAGACTGACAGCGTAAGAGAAGATACGTCATTCTGGTCCTCCGACATCGATACCTACATCGACTGCACATACTCCTCCATCGGGTACCGTGATACTTTTATCAAAGCAGTGGACCGCGCTGATATTCCAGATTTGCGGCGGTACTCCTCCTCATCCTCCTGATCAGCAGTAGTTCCTTGGACATTTGTGTATATTGACCCATTCATGCGTATTTTTTGATTTTTTTATATACTTTTATTGTGTGACTAGATACTTTGATTATGTGACTAGATGGGGATATTTTTTTCATACTTCTATCCATTTATTTTAAATTTTTATCTAATTTATTCAAATACTTTTGTGCTCAATCTAGTATTGAGTGTGAATGTACATGTATTTAGTGTTCCACCGAAGGTGTTGGCAAAACCAGGAATTCAACGAAAGGTTGCTCTTGGTCTATCTATTTTTATGAACTGAGATATTGCAGGAATATATGACAAAGTGCAAGAATACATTTATTCTATTTGTTTTACAATTTTTTGAGCAATATAGCAACATTTAGCGATGTTCAGATACGTCGCTAAATATATTGCTAACTGTATCAGGACGTCGCTATTTTTGTCGCTAAACATCGCTAAATACGATACATAACACGTCGCTAATTTAGCTACGTTGCATCGCTAAACGTAGCTAATATAAAAAATATTAGCGATGCAGATACATCGTTAGTAAACTTTTCTATAGCAACGTTTTGCGAAGTTTTCCCTGTCAGCGAATAACTTAAATGCGACTTCAATAAAATATCGCTAATGACGTTGCTAAATTTTTTTAGCGACATTTTTATTCTATTTAGCGATGTTTTCAGACGTCGTTAATTTGACTTATTCTGGTATTGTTCAAAGTTCACCTCAGATACAACAAAACAATAAACTCAAAAATACTCAACTCAAAGGTGGGGGTGGTGGCGGCATCGGGTGTCGGCTCGCTATGTTCTGCATCATGATTGTGTTGATGATCTATTGTAACTCCTGAGGATCAATACCAGCCAGAGTAGAAGATAAAGGAGGAGTTGGATTAACCATAGGAGATGGAGTATATGCAGCAGCTGGAGGAATAGCTGGAGTAGAATCAGGAGCCGAAATAGTGGTAAGAAGACGAGACTCGCTCAGTTCTGTCATCTGCCTCTGTAGGTCGCATAGAATCTACATGACTTGCTCCAGACTTAGAGGACCAGACTGATCGCCACCGGCACCCAATTGTGATGTTGTAAGTGGTGCGGGAAAAGGAGCTCTGGTGTAAACAGATGGCTGGGATGCCAATGATCCGGTGCCATACACGCTGTAAACAGTTGGCTTGAATGCTAACAATATTTTTATAGTGGTCTTGTCAGGACTGATCTATTTTTGTGTGTGCATGGTTCAGACCTAATGTTTATATTTCGCCGATCTAAATAGCTCCAGGACTTAGCTTAAGTCACTTAGGTAAGGTTTAGGGATGAATTTAATATCCTCCATTAGCTCTATTGTGAATGGGGCAGCAAGATGCTTCAAAATTGCTAAGTGTTATGATTTCTAAGATTGCTAGAAGCCATTAAAAAATCCTTAAGAGAGTGAATGAGAGTGCTCGACAGAGATCTCTAAAGGTTAGGTTACTTTTGCCGGTGTATGGTTGTAATTTTTGTAAGGTTCTCTTATTTGATTCAATAAATACTTTTTCTCTTGTCTCGTGGAGTGGGTCAATCTAAGCTGAACAACGTAAATCTCTTATGTAGTTTGTATTATTGTTTAATTTATGCTTCAATATTTATCTTGTCACTTATAAAGGTATCATCATGTTCTCACTTTCATATGTTGCACAACAATTTGTATAAAAACTAAGAAAACCACCATTATTTTATTTTCTTGGATGTAGTTTAATGGCAGTTGTGACGACAATGATCCTCTTTCTATCTCCCTAGATTAGGACTATTTAAAACATTAGTTTATATGATCCTAAGAAAACTTTAGAATATTTTGGGATGGGGAGTAAAAAAGTAAATAGTAAAAGTTTAGGTTGAAAATTGAATGGAAAATAGAAACTTCTCATTATGGTAGAAAAGGATTAAAGCTCCACTTGAGAAAGTGGGCATTTAAACTCGTCGAGGGGAAGGAAAATTAGTCTTCAAAAATGATGGAGGATTCAAGAGATGACATGGATCATATGACACAAAGCATAATTGAGCTTTGCCTGGCAGACTTGGTCATTTAGAACATCATGGATGAAACTTCTGCGGACGGTTCATGGTCAAATATTAACATCTTATATATAACATAATCTTTGTCTAATAAGTATCTCAAGAAGAAACTCTATTGTCTACGCATGATGGAAGGATCCTAAATTCTCAGTCATCTAAACAATTTTAATAAGATTATTAATTATCATATGTGCCTTAAAGACAAGTTAGAGAAGGAAGACAAGGCCCTTTAACTTATTTCTTTACTTCCAGATTTGTATGACCATCTAGTGACAATTATTCTCTATTGGAAATAAACTATCAAGATAAAAGAGATAACTACTACTCGCATATAATAAATCTCCAGTTAAAGGGCAAAATCCAATCGAGCAATCTTTCGGGTGACAAGAATTTTCTATGTGTCTATGAGATTAAAAAGAGGAAAAATTCTATTAAGAAATCATCCAATCTTTATCAGTAGTAAAAAAGGGAAGGAAAAAGAGAAAGGATATAGGAAATAATAGCAGAGGAATTCTAAATCAGCCGGGCATGAAAAGTATGCATATTTCTTCAATAGACAAATACGACATATGAAGAAACAATCCCGAAGTATAAGTACTGGTTAAAGAAGAAGGGTAGTGGAGTCACTTCAGATATCAGGGATAAGTTTGTGCTACACAAGAACCCAAGGAGCCAACATATGGTATAGTTACCATACATAGCTGGAAGAAAATTTTCTTTAAGGCATGGGTTCTTGGCTATGGGTGCTTTTATTACTTATGCTTTTAATTGTGTTATTATTCTTATAGGGAACAATGCATTTTGTAAGACTATTGGTGTTAGGAATATCAAGATAAAGATGTTTAATGGGGGTGGTGTCGACACTAGTGAACATGAGACATGTTATTGATTTGAAGAAGAAACTACTTTCTCTTGGTGTGTTAGGTGTTCTTAACCTTGGTGGCTACTCAGGATATATAAAAGGAATAAATAGACATCACAACGGTATTTTCGCACCTAGAGTTGGAAGAGAGATAGTATAAAGGAATTATGTAGCACGACAAGAAAAATCACATGTGTGAGTTCAAGTTATCTCTTATGTGGGTTGAAGAAATCTTCTTTGTAGTGATACGTGTTTTGACTCTTTCGTGATGATGACAAATTTTACCATATATAAGAAATCTCTTATATAGGAGGCTAAAGGATTGGTCATTGATATACATCCTCTTGTATATTGACAATATGTTGTCGCAGAGACTTTAATGTCGTGGCTAGGAGGATGGAGAAGAAGGGGGTAGAGTGCCGAAGATGAACACAATGCAAGATTTTCTGCTCTTCCAATTGGAAGCTGTCCTCGACGAAGTATTTCACAAGGGAATTAGTTTACTTCATGGTGCAATCAAGGAAATGGTACGTTTCAACAAGTATCCGGACTGGATAGATTCATGGTAGACCAGAGTTGGTCTAATAGCTTCAACATTATGCATTTCTCCTACCTCAGTCGTTCAGAGTCATTCCATGCTCCTATTGTGCTCCATATGTAGCAGGAAGTAGAGAGTAATATGAAACACTTCAAGTTTCTTTATTTTTGGACTTCCTACGTGGATTTCTTACAGGTTGTTAGAGAGATGTGATTCTCTACTAGCCATGATAATGGTTTTATCAATCTCGGTATTTGAATTAAAGCTACTTGCTGTATTTTATCTAAGTGGAGAAGGGAAGCATTCAAAGATATATTCAAGGAGAAAAAATTATACAGAAGAGGAAGTGGCAATGGCAGAGATTGAACTTGCGTCAATCAGTGGAGAGGGATGTAGGGAAAATCTCAGCAGGGCTACGACCAATCTCCATAAGATGTTTTGCCGGAAGAATAATTTTGGTGTCAGAAGGCACGTAATAAATGGGATAGCGAAGGGGAAGGTAATACAAAATATTTTCATAAGTACGTGAAGGCAAGGAGGAAAATTTACTTGTCCCCATAATTACGTTAGAAGAAGGGGTGATCCTAGAGTTTAAAAATGAAATTCAACAAGAGACGGTCTGGTTTTTCTCGACTCTGTTCACTAAGACCCAGATGGTGCGAGATGAAGAATTCCTAGAAGTCATTTGAGGTCTAATTACCTAAGAAGAGAATAGAGTTTTGGAATATGTTCCTTTCATGGACGAGATATAAGGGTGTTTTTTAGCTATGAGCAAAACCAGTAACCCAGTTCCTAACGGGCTATAGGGGTATTTTCACCTCATGGTGAGATATTATTAAAGCTGATGTAAGGGACACATAGTTTTCTTCTTTTAGAGATTTTTTGGCCTACCCCGCTCTATGTCGAGCACCATGCTGATGCTAATCTCAAAAACGGAGAACCCGACTAGCTTCTCTAACTTTCACCCTATTAGCATGTGTAACTTTACTAATGAGATCATCTCAAAGATATTGGCTACTAGAATTTTAGCGCTCCTCCCAAAGATCATATCTAAAGAGAAATATAGCTTTGTCAAGGGAAGATAAATTATAGATAATATTATTCTAGCTCAGAAATAAACTCGGCTTTGGGGATCAAGAACAAAGGGGGTAATATGGTATTTAAGGTTGATATGAAAAAGGAGTATGATAGATTGGATTGGCAGTGTCTAATATAGGTTATGAGGTAGTTTGGATTTAGCAATATATGGATTGATATGGTGTGGAGATCGATCTCGAATGTCTAGTTCTCTAATGTTATCAATGGTGCTCCCTCCGGGTTATATAAATCTTATTGCATGGTCAGGAAAGGGGATCCCCTATCTCTGAGCCTATTTATTATTACGACCGAAATGCTGAGTTAGAACCTCAATAGACTGGGCGATCGGGGTTTTACTCACTTTAAACAATCCAGTAGCAGTCCACTGGTCACCTACATAGCCTATGCGGATGATCTCATTATTTTGTAGTGGAGGATAAGAGATCTGTGGCCAAAGTTCTCGCAGTTCTTCACCGGTATGAACATATTTCATGTCTAAGGAACAACATTATAAAAAGTACTATAATTGTTGACAAATTCTTGCGACGGGCTATTCTAGCTTATGAGATAGGATATCGGGTCCAACACCTTACTTTTACCTACTTGGGTTGCTGGGTAACTACGAAACATAACTCTTTGATGTTCAAAAATTTGATTCTTGGATTTCGGGATGGAAACTGTCACTACCACATTTTCTAGGAAAGGGTATTTGATAATTTCATAATTAATTAAATATTGTGCATGTTAAATAATTATTTATTATATTATTTAATTATTGTTAGATGTTAGTTTACTATTTTGGACTTGTGTTAGTGGACCTAACTAATTTAGTTTAGACTCATGGACCAACATATATAACTAGTTAGAATTTAGCCCAATTAGAAGCCGATTGATTAGGAGGATGATTTATTTAATTAAATCATTAGACTAGAACCTTTCCTCCTTAATTATTTCTTCATGATTGGCCCCAAGGGGTATAATGGACATTACATAGTATCTTGAGGAAGGGGCAAGGGGGCCGGCCTATTAAAAGAGGGAGGGAAAGTTTCTCTCTCCTCTTTTTATTTTAAATCTAGATATAGAATTTCCCTCAACCAAATTCTTTCATTCCCACATCAATTCCCTACTAAATTTTATCCCAATTACTTTCCAAATCACTATTGGAGGCTAGTAGAGAAAGGATCTAGAAGTAGGATGCAAGGATCTACAAAGAGAAGCAAGGATCTATAAGTTGTAGGCCAATTTTATCAAATTTGGAGGTTATATTGGGAATCCATCTCCCAATAGGTATAATTCAATTTTTTTCCTTTAATTAGGGTCTAAATCTAATATTTAACCATCAAAAATTGACCAATATGCATAGGCTACCCATAGGATTTGGAATTGAGTTCATAGAAGCACTATTGAGAAAGTTATGATACTTTTTGTGTCAATTTTGGGAGAATTTCGAGATTGACACTTGTTGTGTTTGTCAATTGGTCCTATAGATCAAATTGGCATATGTTTATTGTTTGTAGCTAGTGTTGTGTCCAAAATTGGGTATGTGTAGGTCGTATCCCAATAATTTGGTGATACGTGTTGATTTGGGGTTTTTTTCTCCCAAACTGGACTTTGTGTATGTCATATTTTGACACGGACACATAGATATGTGTTTGACTCTTCGTATTTTTTATAAATAGTATATTAGACTTGCTTGTGTCCTTTGGGGTACGTTTGGTTATGTGCTGGACTCGTGTCGCAAGCTAATCATAGATCTAGTGTGATACGGGTGCGATGCACTCCACGTGTTTGTCGTATTTTATTTCTAGATCTAATTTCTATTATTCTTAGCTATTGTAGTAGATATATATATATATATATATATATATATATATATATATATATATATATATATATATATTATTATTATTATTATGTATACAAATGTATTTATATGTGCTAGTGTATCATGTATCTATATACATATGTGTTGTATATATATATATATGTGTGTGTGTGTGTGTATACGTGTATGTGTTGCTATATGTATATATATATGAGATACTATATCTATATCTATGTGTGTATGCTTATATCTATCTATATGTATATAATTGTGGTTGTGTATATATATATATATATATATATATATATGGATGAGAGAGGGTATATATATATATATATATATATATATATATATATATATATATTGGTGTATATATGTATGTGTGTTGTTGTGTGTGTGTGTGTGCAATAGAGGGGGTGGGGTTTCAGTAGCTTACGGCAAAAGCAGCAACAATAGCTTACGGCAACAGCAGCAGCAGCAGCTTACGGCAGAAGCAGAAGCAGAAGCAGCAGCTTACGACAAAAGCAGCAACAGCAGCTTGCAGCAACAGCAACAGCAGCAGCAGCTTACAGAATATAAACTCCCTCACCCAAAATTAGGCCTACTTGGCTTAGATAGAGAGACTAGGGCTAATTTGAATCCAATTAGAAATAGAACACGACATTTTATTTAATTATACAATATTTATATCACATAGTGCACCTTACCGTTGCTTCGATAATTGTAGCACTACACTAGCCATTGCCTTCCTACAAATTTCACATCCTTGTCCTAGACATGCCAGTCATCTATTCTGACCTTTGTGTAACTTATAATTATACTCTCTTGTGCTACATTTTAGTCGCAAGACATTCGTCTCGGACATTTATATTTAATTCTATATAAATACGACTTTGTATCCTTGTGCGTTCCAATCAAAATTGGAGACACAATCTTGACCCGTTTTGTACAACCCAATTTATGAATATTCTATCCTGAGTCCTCTATGTCCATGATACTTGTGTCCCACCTAATTTTATTCCCATGTACTTCTAATTAATTCAAGAACACCCTGTGCATTAATTTTAATTAAATTAATCCAATTTCTATCTTTGTGCAATTTTCTAATTGTTGAGCACTTTTATGAAAAAATGCAATAAGGTGTCTATACCATGGGACACAACACATGTAGAAACATATTTCTCCTTCATATAAATTTTCTCCATGATTTTGGAATGTGCAACACACAACATCACCCCCATCTAACCCTAGCCATGCATTTTAAACAATACAAATTATAGCCCTCTAAACATCCCCATGTAAAACCAAGGCCCAATCCCAAGAGGATGTTGACCAAGCCCACCTACCTAGGTCAACCCAAAACCCAAATTCTACATATATATATATATATATATATATCACTTTTTCCTTTATTTTTCCCAAAACCCCAAATCCTATGCTAGACCTAGCCGACCCCTTCCCAACTACTATTCATCTTCTCCCTCCTTTCCTGCGCAGACCCGACCAGACCCCGTGGCCGGAGCAACCCCGTCACCACCAGCACTCGACCACCTCGCCAACCCCTTCCCTTCAACGCACCTGAGCACGCCACCCCAGCCAGCCATCCTCGCCTGGGACCCACGGACACCCGACCCCGCTCGACTGTACCGAGCCGACGACAGCACGGCCAACTTCGACCAGTCATTTTGACCTTCTTTGTCGTACCTCCCTCTGCAACGACACCACCGCCAACATCGCCTCCATCACCTCTCCCTGTTATCTTCATTCCCTTCTTCGCCTGAGCACCGAGCAGCCTCACCGGAGCACAACCCATACCACCACCTCCCTCGTCTCTCCTCTTCCCGACCTCCTACACCACACCACCAGTACCACCAGTGCCAACCGTCTTCTCTCCACTCTCCTCCGCCTGACTCGACTCCCCTTGCTCCCTGTCCTCCTCCATAGCCGCCTGAGCCTGGCCAGAGCAGCACCGAGCCTCCTCTTCTTCTTCCTCCCTGAACTCCTCCTCCTTCCTCCCTGAGAACCTCCTTCCTTCGACCACAGCCACCCTGAGCTCCTCCTCCTCTTCCCTGTCAGCCTGCTCTTCCACCTCCCTGTCCTCTTTCTTTCCCTCATCGACTTCCTGGTCGGACTCTGGCGAGAAGCCATCACCATCATCATCCCCTTCATTATTAATATTATTATTATCATCTCATCTCATCTCATCATGCCATTATCGTCATCAACATCTTGATCATCATCCAATTATCACCATTAACAACTTCATCATCATCTATTCATCACCATAATCATCACCATCATCATCTCATCATCTCACCATCATTATCTCATCATCTCACCATCATCATCCTCATCATTATCTCATCATCATCTCATCATCTCACCATCATCATCTCATCATAACCTCAATCATCATCACCCTCGTCGTCATCGTTGTCAACCTCATCATCGTCGTCCCCGTGCGTGCACCTAGAGGTTCGAACCTGTCTTCCTCCTTTAATATTGTGTATGTGTCATGACCCGCATCGAGAATTTGGGCACGAGTACATGGGTACGTCCAGCCTAAGCCGCAGCATCGGCGGTAGAACGCTGTCTAGGTCACAATAAATACTAAATAATACTCACATCCTGTCAATGATATCAATCCCCATAAGGAGGACAATATACATCTCATAATATCTCAAAATGTAAACTCAATCACAACTACTATAAGAGTATAAAGGCGCGATAAAAGATAAGAAGAATGACATAGTCAACACCATGTCTCAAAATATAGATAAACCACACTCTAGCTGTCCAACATAAAATCTCCATAAGTCTCAACATAAACTAAGAATAAGTCTAAACATAAACTCAATAAACCTCAATAAGTCTCAGTGCATAAGAAAAATACTGTCTAGATAACTGCAGGTAATGTGTCTTCTAAAGGAATAGTCTCCTCTAAAATCTCTGGTGTGTAGTCTGCATCTATACCCGGTCCATAGTGTGTGGTACAGAAATCCTCAAGATCCTCTAAAAAAATATCCATTCAGGATTGGAACGAAGTACAAATACTAACAGCAGTTTCACATATATTGACAAAAACTATAACACAGTATAAAGAAATAGAAGACAGATATGAATACTGGCAATAAGAGATACTGGACATAATGAAGTACTGGAAGAAATAATGGAATAAAGAAATATTGGAACATCATTATCAATGTACATCTAGCAATGAAATAGAAATACAAGTGCATGCTAGAACAATGATCTAGAATATAATGAGTACTAGAACAATAACTAGAACATGTAGAGATACTAGATCAATATACTAGAGACACATGCCAAGAACATCTAACTAAGTATGTGAAACATTAACTGACAATACCAATGTCCTGGTTCCAAGGTATGTTGATTATCTGACAATACCAATGCCTGTGGTCCTTAGCTGACAATACCAATGTCCTGGTTCCAAGGTATCGTCTGAATGATCCAACAGTCCTATAGACATATCATATAATACAATATTACATCAGACATTACACTAACATACACAATCAAAACACAATGATCTCAGAGACTACGCTAGGGGTGTCACATCTGTAGTTGTTGTGCATAACAGACAGTCAATGGTACGGGTCTTGCCAGTACGTCGATGTACATATGGCAGTCTGCTAACATGTTACATGGTCACAGGTCAATGTAATCTACGGGGTATCTCTGTTACACTCGGGTATCTAGTACATAGACATATAATACATATTATTATCTAACCTATACATTAATATTCATTAATAATAAATATAATAGATATATTTATATATACTTAATAGAATTTATACTATGTATATATATTAAGCATGTAATAGGGATATATATACATTACAAATACATAAGTATATATATACTAATTGTGAGATATTATATATATATATGCATATACCAATATTAATATTAAACATATACTAATACACATACCAACTAAAAATATGCATGCATACAATAAAGAACTATGCGTATGGTGTACGTGTACATGTACGCGAGAGAGGGCTCAAACCTGGGTACGTGGGACAAGACGTGCGTGTCGAGGTTGTCGCGGCGTGCTCGGTTCAGTTCCTCGAGGGGGTGGACAGCGGCTCGGTGCAGCATTCAGCGAGTTGGGAGTCGGCGGTCCAGACAGCAGGATGGTTCTTCGGTCAGTTCAAATGCTGTGATTGTGAGGTCAGTCGTCGACGAGGTCCGGTGGGTCAAAATCGCACGATCTGGACAGCAGGTGGCGAGTTCTGGTCGGTTCAGGCGGAGATGGTGAGTCGCTCCGGCGTTGTGCAGGCGTGTATGGCCGAGTTTCAGCAGGATGGCGACTTCAGCGGGATGGCATTCGTTCTGGCGGGGTTGGGCGAGTGGAGGCGGTGAAGTATGCTCGACGGAGGAGAACAGTGAGGCGGGTTCGTCGGGGTCGTATGGAGCAACGTTGGTCGGGGATGTCCGACGGCTGAAGTCGAGGGACAGTAGATCGGCAGGGAGATGGGAACAGGAATAATGGTCGGCTGATGGTTTAGTTTGTATTAGGTTGAAAAGAAAAGCAAAGGAAAAGTAAAAGGGATATTTATATCTAGGTACAATGGGTTGACCAAGAATTAGGCTTGGTCAAAACCCTCTTGGGATTGGGCCTCGCCATGGATGTTTTCAAGGGCTAGGATTTAAATGGATTCAAAATAAAAGGCTAGGATTTCATTGGTTCAAAGTTTTGAAGGCCATGGTTCAAGGAGGTTGATGTTGCATTGCACACTCCCAAAAATTATAGAAAAATACACATGAATAGAAAATGGGTTTATTCACGTGTCGTGTCCAACGGGATGGACACCTTAATACACTTTTGCACAGAAGTACCCAACAATTGGAAAATTGCACAAAGTTAGGTTTATTATTTAATTTAATTAAAATAAATATAAAAGGTGTTCTAAAATTAATTAGAAGTACAAGGGACTGAAATTAAGTGGGACAAAAGTATAATGTGTAAAGAAGACTCGGGATAGAACATTATCCTAATTTGGGTTGCTCAAAATGGGTCAAGATTGTGTCTCTAATTTCGATTGGAACACACAAGGATACAAAGTTTGATTTATTTAGAATTAAATATAATTGGTTATGACGAATATTGTGCGACTAAAGTGAAGCACAACAAGACATGGTTATGAGTCACACAAGGATCAAAATAACAGTCTGGCACGTCTAGGACAAGAGTGTAAAATCTGTTGGAAGACAATAACTAGTGTAGTGCTCTAATTATCGAAACAACGGTAATGTGCAACAATCGAATAAAATCACAGCAATTTAAATATAATTAATTACCATACAATCATTTACAGATTAATTATGAAAAGACAAAAATATCCCTAATCTGAAATGTGGGGGTGACAAGTCTACCCTTCTTAAAAGAATTTCGTCCTCAAAATTAAAAATAAACTAACACAAGAACAACAATCAAACAATGAATTATACCTCAAGTCTCGAAGAGATACGGATACTGCTCGCGCATTTTGTCCTCTCTCTCCCAGGTTGACTCGCCTGGAGAGTGATGTCTTCATGCAACACGAACCAAGGGAATAGTCTGGTTCCGCAATACCTTCTCTTTATGATCCAAAATCTCAACGGGTTATTCAGGATAGCTGAGCGTCGGTCCAACTTCGATCTTCGAGTGATCTAGTACGTGACTAGGATCTGCCATGTACCGTCTCAGCTGTGACACATGGAACACGTCATGCACTCCTTCTAGTGCATGCGGCAAGTCAAGTCTATAGGCTACTGCTCCGACCCTTGCAAGATTACTGAAGGGACCGATATATCGTAGACTAAGCTTTCCGCCTCGACCAAAATGAATCGTGCCCCATGTCGAAGAAATCCGTAGGAACACTAAATTGCCAACCTAGAACAAACAATCTTAACATGCAATCTTAAACAAAACAATCACAACCAATAAAACAAAAGCTATACCTGAAACTCTAGGGGTCTACGGTGGCTATCGGCCTAATGTCGCTGTCTGTCCTGCGCTACTCGCAGTCTGTCTCTGATAAGTTTCCCCTTATTTGCTGTATCCACGACCATTTTTGGTCCTAACAAAGCTCTCTCTCTAACATCATTCCAAGATAATGGTGTATGACACCTTCGTCCATATAAAGCCTCAAATGGTGACATCTCAATACTGGCCTAAAAGCTGTTATTGTAGGCAAACTCTACTAGGTATAGATGATCCTTCCGAGAACCTCCGAGATCCAAAATGCAAGTGCGTAGCATATCTTTAAGAGTTTGAATAGTCCTTTTAGACTACCCGTCTGTCTGGGGTGATACGCGGTACTGAACTTGAGCTGAGTGCCCAAGCTAACCTACAGACTCCTCCAAAAATAAAAAGTGAAACGACTATCCCGATCTGAGACGATACTCACAGGAACTCCTTGTAATCTGACAATCTGTCGCATATACATCTCTGCTAGCTTCTCTGTCGATGCACCCACTTTGAAAGGTAAGAAGTGGGCTAATTTGGTCAACCTATCCATGATGACCCAAATCGCGTCCTTTTCTCCTGGAGAATGTGGAAGCCCTGAAACAAAGTCCATAGTCACGTGCTTCCACTTGCATTTTAGAATAGGTAAAGGTTGAAGCAATCCTCCTGGCCTCTATCGATCTGCCTTTACCTGTTGGCACACTAAACATCTGGATACAAAGCGTGCTACCTCGCGCTTCATACCATACTACTATATGTGTTCCCTCAGATCTCGATACATCTTGTTTGCTCCGGGATGCATCGAGTACTGAGAGTAATGTGCCTCCTGCAAAACCTCTTCGCATAGCTCTCCACTTGGCACACACATCCTCGTGCCATGTCGTAAAGATTCATCATCCGCAATAGTGAAGTCATCTGTCAATCCTGTCTGAATTTATGCCCTGATATTCCTCAGAGTCTCATCATCATACTGTACAGCTTCAATTCTGTCTATCAGCTCGGATTGTATCTGTAATCCCCACATCTGAATCTCAATACCTGGAACTAGTACTTCAATTCCCAAGCTCTCTAGATCAGCCAATAAGTATCTATTTGTTGTCAAGTACATAGCCATCAGATACCTGCTCAAGGCATCGGCGACTATATTTTCTTTCCTGGATGGTACTGCAATGAGATATCAAATTCTTTCATGAACTCAAACCACCTTCTCTGCCTCATGTTCAGGTCCTTCTGTATAAATACGTACTTTAAGCTCTTGTGGTCTGTGAAGATCTCTACACGGTCTCCGTATATATAGTGTTTCCACAGCTTTAGAATGAAGATAACTGCTGCTAACTCCAAATCATGTGTGGGATAGTTCTTCTCATGAGGGCATAATTGTCTTAAAGCATAGGCAATTACTTTTCCGTGCTGTTGAAGAACGCATCCTAAACCTTTTCCTGAAGCATCACTGTAGATAGTGATCCACCTGTCCAAAACTGGTGTTGTCGTCAATCTCTTCTTCAACTCATCAAATGCAACTTGATATTCTTCTGTCCAGACGAATTCTATATCGTTCTTGGTCAGCCTAGTCATCGGCTCTGCAATCTTGGGGAAGTCTTGCACAAATCTTCTGTAGTATCCTGCTAGTCCGAGAAAGCTCCTGATTTCAGCTACCGAACTGGGGATAGCCCATGATTCCACTACTTTGATCTTCTTTTGGTTAACTAAAATTTTATCACCCGTCACCATATGTCCAAGAAATTTAACCTTGTCAAGGAAGAACGTGCACATAGAAAGCTTTTTGTACAACTCTTCCTTCTTGAGAGTCTCCAAGACTATCCTTAGGTGCTCTTCGTGCTTCTCTGGTGTCTTCGAATACACAAGAATGTCGTCAATGAACACCACTATGAACTTGTTAAGGTACTGATGGAATACCTTGTTCATCAAGTTCATGAATACTGCTGGTGCATTGGTTAAACCAAATGGCATTACCATGAATTCAAACTGGCCATATCTGGTCTGAAAGGCTGTCTTCGGTATGTCTTCACTCTTTACCTTCACCTTGTGATAGCCTGACCTCAAGTCTATCTTTGAAAACACCTTTGCTCCGCTCAACTGATCGAAAAGATCATCTATCCTTTGCAGCGGGTATTTGTTCTTGATAGTGAGGTTCTTCAAAGCTCTTTAATCGATACACATGTGTACCGTACCATCCTTCTTCAGTACGAATAATACCGGAGCTCCCCATGGCAATGAACTGGATCTAATAAAACCTTTATCTTGCAGCTCCTCAACTTGCTTTATTAGTTCTACCAACTCATTATTGTTGACTCTATAGACATATTGCGAAATAGGCTCCGCTCATGGTATCAAGTCAAATAAAAAATTCAACATCTCTGTCTGGTGGCAAACCTGGCAACTCTTCTGGAAATACATCCAGGAACTCCGCTATCAGTGGATGTGGTAACTCCCCTTCTTCCATCCTAGCTCCGCAAAAAGTACCTCTGCTCAGCTTCACTACTCCTCTGGCGACCTTAAACTATGGTTCTCCTGGTGGTCAAAATACTACTCTGCCTCCGTGATAATCTATAGAAGCATGGTGTTTACTCAACCAGTCCATTCCGAGTACAATATCATATCCCGGAAGTGGCAAGACGAGTAAACTCATGCTCAACTCTCAGCTTTCTAATGACACTCTCCGATCCTTGCAATAATCACGGACTAAGATAATACCTCCTCCAATCATGATCTTGCAAGTCCTATCTAATAGTTCTATTTCTAATTGATGCTTAAGGGCATAAGATATAGATACGAAACTATGGGAAGCACCAGAATCAAATAATGCAAGTGCTGGAATAGAATCGAGGGAAACTGAACCTGAAATTACGTCTCCTGCTGGCTCGGCCTCATCAGTCGTCATGGCATAAGCTCGTCCCTGTGGTGCTCCTCTCTGCTGCTGTTAGTGCTGAGCAAACCTCTGCTATTGTGGTGGAAGTGGAGGTCCCCTCTGCTGGCCTCCTGGTATAGTAGGTACTCTGGCTGGTCCTCTTTGAGTGGCTGCTCCACCCTGACGAGCCTGAAGAGATGGGCAGTCCCTAAGCTGATGTGCTGATGATCCACAGGACAAGCAAGTATCCAATCTTTTCCTGTAAATATCTCTAATATGTCCCATCTTTCCGTAATACGCACACTAGGCAACGGGCTGATTTTGTCTCTGTGGCTGTTGTTGTTGGATGTGTCCTCGAACTGGTGCGTGTTACTGGTATTGTTGCTGTAGGACCTCTGTTGTTGTTGAAAGTGTGGGCGCTTGGCCGGTCCTGGGTTTACATATGTTCCTCCAGAAGTATGTCATCCCGAAGTCATCTTGGGCCTGAGGTCCAAGTCATCTTCAGCAATCTGGGCATCCATCAGAATACCCTGAAACGTAGCAGTACGTCATCCCGAAGTACGGGACATGATCTCTTTATTCAATCCCTTCCTGAATTTTCGTGCTCGGTCTCCTGGATCTCGAATCATCGATGGCGCAAATCGACTCAATCGATAAAACTTTGCAGCATATTTGTCGACTGACATGCTTCCTTGGACTAAGTCATGGAACTGACTTTCCAATGCTCCCAAAGCCACGTAAGGAAACAACTTTTCCTTGAAGAGTTCTTTAAAGTCCTCCCAAGTAAGTCCTCTGTCAGGGAGTCTCGGCTCTGTACAATACCACGTCAGCGCGATATCAAACATCTGACTGCCAGCAGCCTCAATCTGAAGAATCTCTGGAATCTGTGCTAAACGCAAGTTCCTATCTATGTCCTCTAACCAATCGTTAGCATAGAGTATTCCTTCGGTGCCTTTGAACTCTTGAGGCATCATCCTCTTGAAGTCCACTATAGTACCTGGCCTCTGGTGCTGCTGGCCAGGATGCTGCTGGCGTTGTGCTACTCTCTCCACAGCCTAGAGAGCCACCTGATGAGCATTCTCCATGCTCTCTCTCATCATCTCTGTCTGCGCCTGCTGTGCCTCTGCTTGCACCCTCTGAGCCTCAACTTTAACACGCTGAGCTTCTGCTGTCACTCTCTGGGCTTCTAACATGCCCTGGATCAGTTCGAACATCTGTGCCCCGTCAGTGGACACTCCTCCGGGAATCGGTGTCGGTGGTGATGGAAGGTTGTCCGTCATAGTTGGGGCAATCCTCTGAACAGGTGGAGGAGGAATCCCATTAGCTATAGATACTCCCACATGAACATGAGATATAGGAGGAAATCCAGATGTCTGTTCGTTAGGTCGAGAGGTGGAAGGCCCGCCTAAAGTTGATGCTCCCGTTCTCAGAGATCTAGTCTACGGCGGCATCCTGAAGACAGATCAAAAGAATCAATTTAGGTGATAGATACGATATCATCAAGGAAGGACAAAAATATTCTAAAGGAAGCAATTATTCAGAATAGCATTGCAAAGATCAGAATTTTCCTAGTGTGATTGAGAATACTCTTATCCTAAATCCTATTTCCTATATCCTATCGCAGGCTCGCAGTAGTTCAACTAAGTTGTCACACTACCATGATATCGCATAACTTGCGAAACTAGACCTGCATTGGCCACCACTAAAAATGTATCACGACCCGCACCCAAAATTTGGGCACGATTATGTGGGTACGTCCAGCCTACGCCGCAGCATCAGCGGTAGAATGCTGTTTAGGTCACAATAAATACTAAACAATACTCACATCCTGTCAATGATATCAATCTCCATAAGGAGGACAATATACATCTCACAATATCTCAAAATTTAAACTCGATCACAACAACTATAAGAGTATAAAGGCACGATAAAAGATAAGAAGAATGACATAGTCAACACCATGTCTCAAAATATAGATAAACCACAGTCCAGCTGTCCAACATAAAATCTCCACAAGTCTCAACATAAACTAAGAATAAGTCTAAACATAAACTCAATAAACCTCAATAAGTCTCAGTGCATAAGATAAATACTGTCTAGATAACTGCTGGTAATGTTTCTTCTAAAGGAATAGTCTCCTCTAAAATCTCTGGTGTGTAGTCTGTATCTATACCCGATCCATAGTGTGTGGTACAAAAATCCTCAAGATCCTCTGGAAAAATATCCAGTCAGGATTGGAACGAAGTACAAACACTAACATCAGTTCCACATATATTGACAAAAACTATAACACAGTATAAAAAAATACAAGACAGATATGAATACTTGCAATAAAAGATATGGGACATAATGATGTACTGGAAGAAATGCTGAAATAAAGAAATACTAGAACATCATCATCAATGTACATCTAGAAATAAAATAGAAATACAAGTGCATGCTAGAATAATGATCTAGAATATAATGAGTACTAGAACAATAACTAGAACATGTAGAGATGATAGATCAATATACTAGAGACACATGCCAAGAACATCTAACTAAGTGTGTAAAACATTAGCATATCATGTGATCGGCTTGGGACTGATCAGGCTTGCTATGTATGACTAGCTATGATTCATGTAAGGTCAGGCTAACCATCCGGATAGCTATGATGCAAGCAATAGTCAGGCTAATCATACATAACAGGCTATGAGACATGTAATGGTCAGGCCGCACCGACGTGAGGTGTGGGTGAGCTATGATGCAAGTAGAGTTGGGTATGAGCACATAAGCTACTAATATTTTCCCGTTTCCCCAGCTAGCATGATGGATTCCAATCATGACTCCTCGTGACAGGTCTCGATGATGCCAACTCGTGTAACATAGTGTCAGAATCATGTACGCTATATAACTAAAATTATAGAGATAATCATGTTACTATCTTTTATAATTGATTAAGGGCATATCATATATGATATATAACTAAAATTATAGGCCAATCATATTACTAGGTGACTATCTTTTATAATTGATTAAGGGCATATCATATATGATATATTTGGTGTTAAAGTTTTGAGGATTGAATAGCATGATTAAAATTTGACGATATTTTTCTTAAATATATAGCCTTAAGTGATAGATGGGTAAATTCTAAGTTGGGTAGAAGTTACATTGTTAACTTGAGAGAAATTTCTTTTAGATTGTGATCAAGTAAGATTCGATTGTAAGATTAAGTTATTTTAAATGTGGAGAATTTTGGAAGAATGATTAAGATAACGAGGATTTAATGAAAATTTATATCTTGATATTGCGGACCAAATATTTATACTTTGGGCACATGATTTAAATTTTGAATATTGAAGGTTGAATCATCAATTTAAATCTTGAGGAAAATAAATAGAACTCTAAACAATGAACATTGACGGATTGAATTCCAAATTTGATGATTGAATAAAAAAAAAGTTTAATTGTTGGATTAGCTATTTGAAATATTGAGGATGTAAATTAAAATTAAAATTTGAAGAGTACGAAATACACAAGTTAAAAATAGAAATAATATTTGATTAGAATTATTTTCCAGAGCAGATTATGATAGTTGGAGATTGCAATATAAATTTTGATGTGGGATGTCATATAGATTTGAATTAGATTTGGATGTTAATGATTTGAAAAATCCAGAAAAGATTACAATAGGTTATATTTGATTTAAACATTGGTTATTTTAAATTTAAAGTGATTGCGATAAAATTGAAAAGATTATGTTATTTTTGGAAGAGATTGCAATTGACTTGCCTTATATGCGAACGTGAAGGATTGACAAATTATACCTTAGTTTAATTTTGAGAACAAAATTATTTTAAGTTGGGTAGATTGTAAACCCCCTCGCCCAAAATTAGGCATACTTGGCTTAGATAGTGAGACTAGGGCTAGTTTGAATCCAATTAGAAATAGAATACGGTATTTTATTTAATTATACAATATTTATATCACATAGTGCACCTTACCGTTGCTTCGATAATTGGAACACTACACTAGCCATTGCCTTCCTGCAAATTTCATATCCTTATCCTAGACATGGCAGTCATCTATTCTGACCTTTTGTGTAACTTATAATTATGCTCTCTTGTGCTACATTTTAGTTATACGACATTCGTCAGGGACAATTCTATTTAATTCTATATAAATACGACTTTGTATCCTTGTGCATTCCAATCGAAATTGGAGACACAATCTTGACCCATTTCGTACAACCTAATTTATGATAATATTCTATCCTGAGTCCTCTATGTCCATGGCACTTGTGTCCCACCTAATTTTATCCCCATGTACTTCTAATTAATTCAAGAACACCTTGTGCATTAATTTTAATTAAATTAATCCAATTTCCATCTTTGTGCAATTTTCTAATTGTTGGGCACTTTTATGCAAAAATGTATTAAGGTGTGCACACCATGGGATACAACACATGAAGAAACCCATTTCTCCTTCATATGAATTTTCTCTATGATTTTTGGAATGTGCAACACACAACATCACCCCCATCTAACCCTAGCCATACATTTTAAATAATGTAAATTATAGCCCTCCAAACATCCCCATGTAAAGCCAAGGCCCAATACCAAAAGGATGTTGACCATGCGCACCTACCTAGGTCAACCCTAAACCCAAATTCTACAAATATATATATATATATATATATTACTTTTTTCTTTATTTTTCCCAAACCCCCAAATCCTATGCTAGACCTAGCCGACCCCTTGCCAACAACTATTCATCTTCTCCCTCCTTCCCTGTGCAGACCCGATCGAACCCCCTGGCCGGAGCAGCACCGTCACCACTAGTACTCGACCACCTCGCCAACCTCTTCCCTTCAACCCGCCTGAGCACGCCACCCCAGCCCGCCATCCTCGCTTGGGACTCGCGCACACCCGACCCAGCTCGACTACACCGAGCCGATGACAGCACGGCCAACTCCGACCAGTCACTCCGACCTCCTCCGCCGTACCTCCCTCTGCAACGACACCACCGCCCATATTTCCTCTGTCCCTCCTTCGCCTGAGCACCGAGTAGCCTCACCGGAGCACAACCCAAACCACCACCTCCTCATCTCTCCTCTTCCCGACCTCCTGTACCACACCATCAGCACCACTACTGCCCACCGTCTCCTCTCCACTCTCCTCCGCCTGACTCGACTCCCCCTGCTCCCTGTCCTCCTCCATGGCCGCCTGAGCTTGGCCGAAGAAGCACCGAGCCTCCTCTTCTTCTTCCTCCCTGAACTTCTCCTCCTTCCTCCCTGAGAACCTCCTTCCATCGACCACAGCCACCCTGAACTCCTCCTCCTCTTCCCTGTTAGCCTTCTCTTCCACCTCCCAGTCCTCTTCCTTTTCCTCTTCGACTTCCGGGCCGGACTCCGACGAGAAGCCATCGTCGTCATCATCATCATCATTACCATCCCCTTCATTATTAATATTATCATCATCATCTCATCTTATCATCCCATTATCATCATCAATATCTTTATCATCATCTAATCATCACCATTAATAACTTCATCATCATCTAATCATCACTATAATCATCACCATCATCATCTCATCATCTCACCATCATTATCTAATCATCACCATAATCATTCTCATCATTATCTCATCATCATCTCACCATCATCATCTTATTATCTCATCATAACCTCAATCATCATCACCCTCGTTGTCATCGTCGTCATCTTTGTCAACCTCATCGTCGTCCTCGTGCGCGTACCCAGAGTTTCGAACTTGTCCCCCTCCTTTCATATTGTCTATGTGTGCTTGTGTGAATAGTGTAGGGTTTTAGCATATTGGTTTAGTTTAGATTGGTTGGTTTTAGATCGTGTCGGGGAACCCAATGACTTGTATGCATACACGTACGCGTATTATAGTTAAATTGATATATATATATATATATATATATATATATATGTATATATATATATATATATATATATATATATATATGGATATATTACATAATTAATTATATGCTAGTAATAGTTATGACTATGTATGTATTGTACGACCCTAGGACACTGTGAATTATCCCGTATTTACGTTTGACCAAGTGACCCTAAGAACTTGTGAGTTGACTTCCTTGTGTACATTAACGTACTATAGGACACCTGCGTAATTAGACGCGCAATGGACCTTGTTAGTTGACCAGTGTCACCCCTAGCATACCCTCTGAGCCAGTTGTTTGTGGTATTAAACGAAAGAATGACAGTGTATTTCAATGACGGGGTTATAAGAGGCCCGCGCCCTTTCGTTTACAAACAAACTTGTACAATGTAATCCTATACGAGGATGTGGGAGTACAATTTATTTAATGTGGGTATAAATTGCTATAGGTGTCTGATCTGCGGTCGATCACTTTAGCCCTTGGACTACACGATGTTGAAGAAGTGCCGTAGAAGACAGGATGCAGCTCCGGAGGTTGCAAAGGAGGGTGGATGCGCGATGCTGAAGGTCGTCGCTCCCTGTTCCTTGCCCGAGCTCTGGGTTCTTCTCTCTCTCTGTCTCTATCTCTCCTCCTTGATCTCTGGTTTGATGATCTTGTCCGATCTAATTCTTCGACCTTTGATCTTGTATTGGTTTTTTTGACCAATTTTCTGACCCTTTTCCCCATTGATAGGGGTCTCTATTTATAGAGTTTCGGTGACAGTGACCACTCCGTTGGTGTAACAACCGAGGAGTGGACAGTACAGTACCCTTTTACACAACGGTTTAAAATAACCAATGCCTGCGTATAAATAACCTTTTGAGTGAGCATGTGACGCGTGTCCAACTAAGGAGACAAAACGCGTATATCTGCTACAAAGATCACGGCGTAGAAGCCACGTAGGTAGGTATCCCTTTGTGTAGCAGAGGTTGGCGTAAAAGATAAGCGACTGTCACCTTGGCGTAGAAGCCGAATGGGCATAGATGCCGAGCAGGCATAGAAGCCGAATGGGTATAGAAGCCGAGCAGGCATAGAAGCCGAATGGGCATGAAAGCCGAGCAGGCATAGAAGCCGAATGGGCATAGGAGCCGAGTGGTCGTAGAGACAGAGAGGGCGTTGGAAGCCGAGGGAGCACCGATCCTGAGCGGGCGTAGAAGCCACTGCGTACCGAGTCGAAGTGCTGATGCGGACGTCTTAGCCGGAATTACGGCTTTCGAAGATGTAATCAAATCTTCGACAGAGATTTGTCATCATCTTGTGCATTAAATACGGAGACGTGCTTTTGAGGGTCTGCAGCCCTTCTGTGCATCCGTCGCGGAGACGTACCTTGAGGGAAACTGTCACTGCTCTGTGCAATTAGACGTAGAGACGTGCCTCGAGCCCCGTACGAAGTGCAGCTTTTGACGTGGCAGCGGTTTTGCCTTACTGCGGAGCGCAAAACAGCTCATGTTTGCATGTATAAACAAGGCAGCGTATTCCCTTGTACGCGAAAGAGTGGTTTACGCTGGGGGATTCTGGTAGACGACGACTTGGTAATATTTAGCCAAATCCTCTGCATTAAATACAGAGATCCGCCATCATACTGTGGAGCGCGTCTCGAGGGGTCTGCCACCGTTTCCAGCCGTCGTCTGGGTAGCCGTACAGTACTTTTTGTCAGGAGTCAGAGGCCAGGTTCACCGCGTGACTTGACAGGTTCATATCGGGGAAGACGAAGCGTTCCTCGTATGCTTTAACGCTGCCTTGAGAGCGGCTGGGTTTTACGCCATGGAGGCGATGAAGAACCCTGTTTTACGTTGGATGGCCTCGAAGGCCTCTGCTTACGCTGCCCTGCTTCAAGATGCTGCGTAGATCGTTCTAGCGTATTTTTTATGCTTCTACAAGACCCCCTTCAAAGCTTTTAAATTTCTCAAAATTTGAAACGCTTTGAAAAGAAGCATGGACGGCCCCTCGTAACTCGAGACGTTTCTGAATGGAGCATTGAAATAGTCGGTACTGACTTTATGGCAGATTTATTGGGGACCGCTGTGATCTCTTGTGCCTATAAAAGGCTGGGGGGGTGAACCTGTTTCACCGCATTCCCATTGTCATTCCGAGGTGATCGCCGGAGCTCGTCGGGTCGATCTGAGGAAGAAGGAGATAATGTTCTTCCAGCATGTAAGGAGCCAAAAAAGATGGCATCTTCGAGCGAGTGTCCACTGCAACGATGGATCATGGAAGGATATCTTAGCCTCCCTTGCTCGGGATAATCAGCAACTTTATATGGCGTTGCACCATGAGAAAGGAAGGGTCGTATTAGACCATAGCGGCTTCGACAAGCTGCGCCTTCCCTCGATGCCCTCTGGTGACGAGAGAGAAGACAGGCTGTAATCGCCGTCCTCCCGTATTGAGTAGGGTGAAAAACCCCAACTCAATGGCGCATGGAGCATGGGGTCTGCACAGCTTATGCTAGCCCCAACCCTGTCGCCGCCGCCGGTGATCATTGCCATGTCAGCCAGTTTGCAGGAACTGACTGGCTGCTGGAGAAGACAGATGAAGAATTGATGCCCCGGCGAGAACCTGTCATAACAGCTTCTGGGCGATCTTCAGACGATGATAAGGAAATCCTTTGTAGAAGGGATTTCCCTCATATGTAATCACAAAAATGAAGAAAAACCCCTGTAGACAGGATTTTCCTCATATGTAATTTGTGATTTTCTAAATAAAGTCGTCTTTTTCTCCATATGATCGTTTTTGCCATACGTTGCTTGTGAAGTCTGGATATATGCAGCTTTGACACGTCTGAATCTTTATGCCGACTCTGATAGAAAGAGTATTAGGCCCTGAATAGTCCATAGAATGCCGCTGAGCGTCCTTGAACATTTAGAACTGTCCTGTTCATAGGACTGAGGGACGGCGTAGAATTCTGAACTGTTGCTTCTCTAATGAGCAGGATTTTGTTCAGACTTCGTCTTCAAGAATGATCTCTCGAAACTCCCTTGGAACAGGGTCGAGGTTTTTGGCTGTCAAGTTGAGTTGCCACCTTGATAGACGGGATGTTCAGACTGGAGTCTAGATAAACCTCCAATTTTGGACCCGAGAAGAGTAATTTCTCAATGTTTGAACTCTGTATGCTTCGGGTACTTGGGATGCTCTGGGTCAAGAACGAGTATCTTCTGTGTGAACACTTTGCAATTGACATCTTTGGGGATTGTTCGGATATGCGGAAAGTCGTGGAGCGTGAAATCATCAGTCTGTAGCCTCTGAGCGTAAAAACACCACCGAGCGCGAAATCGTAGACTTGTGGTTCCTGAGCGTGAAGTCGTAGGTTTGCTGCCTCTCGAGCGTAAAAGCTACCGAGCACAAAGGCATCCGGGCATAAACCGTAGACTTGTAGCTGTCGAACGTGAAGCCGTAGATCTGTTGCCGTCGAGCGTAGAAAAGCTCCTTTAGCGCAGAACTGTAGATCTGTAGCCTGTGAGCGTAAGAACACCATCGAGCGTGAAATTGTGGACTTGTGGTTCCTGAGCGTGAAGTCGTAGGTTTGCTGCCTCTCGAGCATAAAAGCTACCGATCACAAAGGCATCCGGGCATAAACCGTAGACTTGTAGCTGTCAAACATGAAGTCGTAGATCTGTTGCTGTCGAGCGTAGAAAAGCTCCTTTAGCGTAGAACTGTAGATATTTAGCTCCTGAAAAGAAAATTTCTTCGAGCGTGAGGTTTTGCGGATCTGTTGCTTCTGAGCGTCAACTGAGCGCCACCGAGCGTGAGATCGTCGATTTGGTATCTGCTGAGCGTAAAGTCGTAGGTTTGTGGCCTCTCGAGCATAAAAGCTACCGAGCACAAAGGCATCCGGGCGTAAAACCATAGACTTGCAGCTTGCGAGTGTAAAATCGTAGATTTGTTGCTGTCGAGCGTAGAAGAACTCTTTTAGCATAGAACCAGCTGAACCGTCTTGCACGAAAAAACCTTTCGAATTCGCTGATTGTTCGTTTTCCAATCATAACCAACTCTTTAATTGCGAGATCCGGTTGGGGTCTCGAGGGGTCCGTCCGAGGATTCGAGGAGTCGACTCGGACCGTATATATATACCCCAAGCTTTTGAGGAAAAGCTTTTTATCTGTCTTCCGCGAAAGAGAGCTTTCGACTGTTCGAGTTTTCCTTCATTTCTTCTCCGAGCACCTCGAGTCCTCAGAAATGGCGTCGAAACAAACTCCCTCCGCTAAGGAAAAGAGCGTAGGTTCTTCTTCCCGGTCTTCGGTGCCGGAGAGAGAACCTTCGGTCGGGCAAGGTGAACCTCCTTCCGAGAGGAGTATTCCGCCGACGAGCAGTGCACCTCGCTTTAGAGGTAGAGCCTTTTGGGATGACACAAACGACAAAAAATCCTTCGCACACGTTGAACGTGACCGCGCTAGGTCGTCTTCTGTGTTGATAGCCTCTTTTGAGGAAGATGATGCACGGAGACGTTTTCATCTTTTACGCTCACATTTCTAATGTGCTAGCGAAAGAACTCCATATTTTTGTAGCTCTGAGTGTAAAATCTCTGGCTGACGAAAATTGGGGTATGTCGTAAATTTTGAATTTTACGCTTGCGGAGGAGATTTCTGACGTATAGAGACCAAATTTGCGCAATCTTGGCGTAAAGCACAGACTGTCGTTTTCTTTTGGTCTGCACTTGTGCAGGATTTGTAATGACCTATTTTCCTTGCACTTTTGTAGTTGATTTAGGTGAGTCACCGCTGGCTGAGGTGATGGGCTCTGCTGCCGGGATGCTGCACTCGAACTACCTGGAGGATCGGTCCCATGTGGCTTTTTCCATCTCTGGACCCCAGTACCCTGAGGGCAGGGTGTTTCTGATATCGGCCCAGGGTGAGCGAATGCTGTTGAGCATGATCAATGGCGAACCGCTGACATATGTAGACGGGGAGCAGTACCTAAAGCCGGCTTTCCTCTTTGGGGACATGATCGATAAGCAGTCCCAGACGAAACCCAAGAGGGAGCCTTGGGTCTTCCCTGCTGGAGATTTGGTCTTGTATCTGCCGACGATGCTGAGGGATTATCCTATCTCGGCTTTCTTCCATGCGACGCATCCTAGGAAGATGTCGTGGAAGCTGACTCCTGATCTTCACGGGAAGCCCGGGAAGATCTTTCATCTGAAAGGAGCTGACCAGGGGTCTTTTGTGAGTTGCCCCTCCGGCGTTGTGACGCTATTCCGGGGTTTGTGGCCGGGTAATGTCCCGAGTGAAGATAGCTCGGTGATCCAGCCCGTTCAGTTGTCGACTTTCTGCAACGACTTTATGAGTCGAGGTGGGGTATATCCAAAGGAGAATCCTCGGTGCAACGGGTGGATCGCCCCGACGAACTCCCGATGGAGATGCCTAGTTGATTGGGCCTTGTCGCACTTTCGAAGAGAGCTGGAGGACATCGGACTATACGCCGCTGTGAGCGTGACAAGTGTTGGGCTGCCTCCCAATGCTAATTTGTTCTTGGCACTGATGGAGCGGTATATTCCACTCACCGGGACCTTCGCCACTCCGCTGGGGGAGTTGGGATTGGCCCTCCATGAGATGGCAGTTGTCTCGAGACTGCCGATGGGGGATACCCCATATGAAGAGTATGTCCCCACCAACCGGGAGTTGGGGGATTCGGACCCTCGGGTGGCAGAAGTATATCAGGAGCTGATGTGTCAGTACTTCGCGTGCACCGCTTTTTATGATGAGCCCTCGGATTTGGCCCATACCACTAGGTGGATGTCTTACCTCTTCTTCCATCGGGCTAGGGCCGCCAAGTTTGAGAAAGCTTCGGGGGGGTAAGAATGAGCCTGTAAACTGCTTGAGCGTCCTTAGTGCTCAGGTGGTCGAGGCTCTCATGGAGGATGCCAAGGCTCCCGATCAGATTCTCGTTGAGGGGGTAGGAAAAGTTACTTGAGGCGCTGTCGCAGGCCCCTGTCGCAGGCCCCTGTCTAAGGAATGCCAAGGCACCAAGGCACCAAGGCCCACAGTTACTTGAGGCGCTGTCGCAGGCCCCTGTCTAAGGAAGCCCAGCTGGCTGGTTTCCTCTTCCTATGGCTGCGTCGAGTGGTAGTGCCCGGTATCGCGTCAGCGGATCGAATTCACCGGAACATCCTGTTGCCCGCAGTGCGTCTGGTGTTTGGGGCAAGACTGGGCCTGCTTCCTGCCATGGTGTGCCGTATTCAGGCTGGCCTGAGGGCCGTGACCGATGGGTTGCTCGTCGATGAAGCTCGGCGTGAGAGTTTTCCCAGGGTGGAATAGCCATACCTGTATCTGATGGGTTGGTTAATTCTCCACAACCCCCGGGTGATGTCTCCCGGTTCCACAGCAGCTCAGGGGGCACATTCCTGTTGAATTACAGGGATTCTACCTGGAATGTGAACACAGTTTTAGACTGTCGATTAGTGTTGAACCTCAGCCATGGCTGGAAGATCCTCTGTACTCCCCCTCCGGTACATTGCAACCAATCCGGGGTGTGGTTCGAGGATTCAGGTGGAGAGAAGACCGTTCTTTCTCCGGAGGCTTTTAATTGGTTGGTCTATATCAGACCATCCTATCTGCTGTATAGGAGCGAAGACTGTTGCTTCTTCGAGCCCTACTTGCCTAGTCAATTTGTCAGGCAGTTTGGGTACGATCAATTGCACGTGGGTAACGCCGTCACCAGCTTCAGGTCCAGGGGCGGACTCATTGATGGAGCTAGAGGGTGGCGATATTTTATCATGGGTTGTACGGGGGCAATTTTTATCGTGCCGGTCGTCACAACCTCTACGGAGCTGCGCATCCTTCACTCTTACGCCCAGTTTTATGTGGCGATTAACACCTTCCATCGCAATTTCGACATACGGGGAAGCTTTAGAGTGCCTTCTGCCAAGCCTGGTGGAAGAGTCGAAGTCCCCTCGGTTTCTTGTGACTAGGGCGAGGAGTCTGGTACTCCGGATGAGCTCTTGGTGTCGTTGCCGAGGTGTGCAGTGCCTGCGCCAGCGGGGGCTTTGATAGTCTCCTCTGGGAAGTGACGGGCTTCTACTCCGAAGGAAGCTTCCCTTCGTAAGAGGAGGAAGGAGACGGTGGCTCGTCCTCTCCGCATTCCTGGTTTTGAGGCTCCTGCGAATGAGTCGGCACCTTCCTATGTCAGGGATGAATCTTTGGCTGGAGGTTCCTCGCCTTTTAGAGAGGGATCCTCTACAGTTCTGGCTGGTGGCGCCGAGGAGTCCTCGCTAGAGGTTGCTGTCGCCGTGCCTGCTTCAAGCAGTGGAGCGGGATTGCCCACGTGGCCGCTGCAGATGGGAGAATACTTCCCGAGGTCAGCAGTGGGGGAAGTTGCTTCTGGGTCAGCGAGCGCGCTCGGCGAGACTCCGGCTGACGAACCTCGACCGCGTCTTGGTGAAGGCTTGACCGAACTTTTGGCGATGTCGGTCGGCCCACCTCCTTCTCCAGGTATGACAGGTCGCATTGCGTCCTTAAGGCGTGGTTTAGCCACACCAGGTGCAGACGCATCGTATATGCCATTGGCTCCTAATAAAGATGTGGAGGCGCCAAATTCTGAGGCAGAAGTGTCTTCGGGGGCCAGCTCGCCTGGAGAGGTTTCGTCATCCCGGGAGGGGGACGAACCTGTTATCGCGACCTCGCCTTTTGCGAGTGTGCCGATGACCTCGAGACGGTGGCGGTGGCTACCTCGTCTGTAATTGTCCCTGGAGAGGGAATTACTAGCATCGCGGTTACTCCGAATGCTCAGTCGGGTCTGGTCGCGTTGACTGAGCAGCATACCAGCCTTGTCTACATCGGTTTACAAATGATGATACCTATGGTGTTGGCGAAGAAACTTGACTTCGAGCTCCTGAAGAAGACTTCTCATCTTTCGATCGAGGTTATCAGGGGGCTTGGCAATCCCGGAGTAGCTGGCACTTTGGAGGCGATGGTTAACGGTTTAGAGCAACCCGTTAACGAATATTTGCAGCGAGCTGAGGCCAGCCTTGATGCTGATGTCCAGGCTTGATTCGACCTCATGGCTGAGCGGCTCGCTGTCAAGCTTGCAAGTCTAGATGACTCTATCCAGAAGCACAAGTTGGAGATGGATAGGAAAAAGGCTGTTGTGGAAGAAGCTCTTGCTGTCGAGACGCAGTGTCGATCCGAGCATGGAGGGAATGTAGCGAGGGTCTCCAAGTTGAGGAAAAAACTTGCTCTGGCCGAGGAGTGGGCTTCCCAGTCGTGGGCAGGTTTAGAGGTGGCGATCGGTCGACTGAGTGAAGCACGACGGGATCTGGACCGTGCGGAAGCTGCCCGTGCGGGCTGTCTTCGGGCAAGGGCTAACTTGACCCTCATGCATACTCCGGAGGCACAGCTGGAGCAGGCTCGCGTCGATGCCTTGGCCCTTAGGAAGGAGGGGATAGCTGCACTGGAGCGGCAGATTCGTGATCTGATTACTCTGCCTTCTTGATGTATCTCTCCCTATGTAATTTTGTCTCCTTCTGGGAATGAATAAAAGCGACTCTTTTCTGACTGTGGTGGACCCGTCATTTCGGAATGTAAATGACAGTTTTTTAGGTGAGGAGGATATCAGAGGTAGTATGGACCTGACATACCCTCGATAAACCTCCTTAAAAGGATGTATCTATTCAGAGGTCGTATAGACATGATAGGATATGACCTAACTAGTTTTCCTTCTTGGAGTAATTTCGTCAGAATTGAGATTCTCACTATGTTCCGCCCGGGCAGGGGGGAAATTAAGCATAGTATCTTTTCAGGAACTTGCCATTGATGGGAGCCATTAATAGGTCTCCGTTAGGCTGGGCTATCCTGTAGGCGCCGTTCGAGAACGTTGTCTCGATCACATAAGGGCCTTCCCACTTGGGCTGGAATTTGCCTTTACTTCTGTGAGTTAAAATCATCGGCCTTCTTACTGCTAGAACTAGCTCGCCGACTTTGAACACCCTTTCCTTTACTTTATGGTTAAAAGCCCTGGAAATGCGTGCTTGGTAGAGCGCGATGCGCTGTTGAGCTTGGAGGCATTTCTCGTCTAATCCTTCTAGCTCCTGAAGTCTTAAGAGATCATTCTTTTCCTGAGTCAGCTCATTAGCCACGGCTATCCTGAGCGACGGGATCTGGATTTCAATGGGAAGAACTGCCTCGCTCCCGTAGACCAGTGAGAATAGGGTACAACCCGTTGGTGTTCGTACCGTCGTGCGGTATGCCCAGAGGCATTCGCCCAGCTTTTCATTCCAGTCTCTCTTATTTGAAGAGACAAACTTCTTCAAGAGTTTGATAATGGTTTTGTTGAAAGCTTCCGCCAAACCATTAGCAGCTGGATAGTATACCGTGGAGGCAACATTGTGTATCCGGTTTTTATCGCAAAACCGATAAAACGTCTGGCTAATGAACTGGGGCCCATTGTCGTAAATTATCCTCCGGGGTACCCCGAAGCGATAGATGACGTGATGTTTGATGAAGCTGACTACGTTGGATGCCTTTACCTCGGTGAGAGGGATTGCTTCGGCCCATTTGGAAAAGTAATCCGTGACGGCCAGTATGAACTGGTGACCCCTAGAAGAAGATGGGTGAATAGGACCGATGATATCCATTCTCCATGCTTCGAAAGGCCAGGATGCGACCGTAGGATGTAGATGTTCCGATGGTTGATGTATGAAGTCTGCATGAACCTGACAGGCTCTGCAATGCTTTGCATACTGTATTGCATCTGCGATCATGGTCGGCCAATAATAGCCCATCCTCCTGATGCGATCCGGTAGCTTAGGCCCGGGTTGATGTGCTCCGCATACACCGTCGTGAGCTTCACGGATAACCTGCTGTGCTTCGGCGCCAGAGAGACACCTCAACAGCAGTCCGTCGTAGGTCCGGCGATACAGGCGTTGTGAAGACACGTCGAAGTAGAAGCGTAGAGATCGTCTCTTGACGGATACTGCTTCCTTGGGGTCCTCCGGTAAGATTCCGTATACCACGAAATCTATGAAAGGACTTGTCTAATCTCTTGTGGGAGGATCGGTGCTTACAGCATAGCTGCATTCTATGTGACAGCTGTTCTTCACACAGAACAAATCTCTGTTAAGAAGGATTACCGATTCTTGCCTTCTTATAGGAGTGGCCAAGTCTGCGGCCAGGCTGGCCAGGGCATCAGCTTCCAGATTCCGAGATCAAGGTACGTGTTCTAGGAAGAACCCTTTGAACGTCATGGCTATCTCGATCGCCGCCCGGTGATAGGGGATGAGGTCTGGATTACGGACTTCGTATATTCCCCTGACTTGATTGACGATGAGCAGAGAATCACCGAAAGCCTCCAGGGATTCTACCCCCAGTTCCGTGGTAACTTGGAGCCCAATTAGTAGAGCATTGTATTCCGCCACGTTGTTGGAGCAAGGCTCGCTAAGAGAGTATGCTCGGTAGATGACGAGTTGATCAGGGGTAACTAGGACGACTCTCACTCCTGAAATGATGTTTCCTTTAGGACCGGTCCTGGAGGCACCATCAAAGAACAGTTGCCATACGTCACTTTTTTTTGCGAAGTCACATTCTGCAACTTCATCGGAGATGTCTTCGTATAGTTTGGAGGTCTCCGGGGTCGGATGAGCCGCTAGGAAGTCGGCCAGCGCTTGGCCTTTGACAGATTTCTGTGGGATGTACACCATGTCGTATGGTGTCAGCAGCATTGCCCACGTTGCGAGCCGGGAGTTGAGGATACTTGGCTTGCTCATCAGTACTCGAAGGGGGTTGATCGTGGAGATGATATGAATAGTCTGGCCCGTGACGTAGTGTCGCATTTTTTGGACAGCGAACATCAGAGCCAAGCATTCCTTCTCCATTGGGTTGTACCGATGTTCGGCCCCGACCATCATTCTGCTAAGATAGTAGATAGCCTGTTCATGACCCGCATCATTTTTCTGTGCAAGGAGAGCTCCTAGCGAATGATCCATCGCCCGTACGTACAGCAAGAATGGTTTTCCCACGACGGGAGGCACCAGGACTGGCGGGCTGGTTAAGTAGCATTTGATATCCTCGAATGCTTGCTGGCAGGTTTCGTCCCATATAAAAGATACACCTTTCTTCATGAGGTGAGAGAAGGGCAGACATCTCCCCGAGAGGTTGGATATGAATCGCCGGATATAAGCCAGACGTCCTTGGAAACCCCTGAGTTCCCTCAGATTACGGGGCGGTCGCATTGCCGTGATCGCCTGGACTTTGTCAGGGTCTACTTCGATGCCTTTGTTGGTAATGACGAATCCCAGGAACTTGCCACTGGATACACCCAGAAAGGATTTTGCGGGGTTCATCTTGAGTTGATGCTGGCGCATTAATTCGAATACTGCCCTCAGGTCTCGGATGTGATCGCCTTTGAGGCGACTTTTGACGGCTATGTCGTCTACGTAACATTCCACTGTTTTGTGTAAATGTCCATGGAATATGTTACGCTTAGCCCGTTGGTACGTAGCCCCCGCGTTCTTTAGCCCGAAGGGCATGACCGTATAGCAATATAACCCCAGTGGTGTCCGGAAGGCGGTGTGCTTCTCGTCTTCAGGATGCATCTTAATCTGATTGTATCCCGAGAACCCGTCCATGAAAGACATGCGTTCAAAGCCACAGGTGTTGTCGATCATGATGTCCGTTATGGGAAGAGGGAATTCATCTTTGGGGCAGGCCGCATTCAGATCTCGGTAATCGATGCAGATGCGTACCTTCCCATTTTTCTTCATGACCGGGACCACGTTAGCGACCCAGTCGGGGTGTTGTTCTTCCCAGATGAAATCGCAGGTTATCAACTTCTTGACTTCAGCTTCGATGGCGTCCATCATATCGGGGCAGAACCGGTGTTGGTGCTGCTTTACCGGCTTCGAATCGGCTAATATATTGAGCATATGAGTAGCTACCTTCGGGTCTAGGCCTGGCATATCCTCATAATCCCACGCGAAGACGTCAATATACTCATTTATCAGCTGTATAACGTCTTCCCTTTCAGGTGGGGGAAGATTATTACTGACAAATATTGGCTTTGGTGAGAGCTCACTCCCGACGTTGATCTGGATGACTTCGTCCTTGGTGGGAGGTTCTCTCTGCTCGAAGCGGAATTCCCACTGCGTATCCATTTGTTAAGCCCATGGGTCATCTTCGAATGGCTCCGTATCCTGCTCCTCGGCTTCTGAGGGATTTGTCATCACCATATTCGCCGATAGTGCTTGTTTGAAAGTATCTGGTGAGTTGGAGGATGATGAGCTATTTTGGAAAGAGGTAAAGTGACCCTCTTTTGGCTCGGAAGTTATGATGGAGGTGGCATATCCTAGTCCGAGACGGGCCTGCTGATTACGGGGGTTGCCGCACGGCGACGTTCGTCTGCCTCTTCCGTAGTTGAGGCCTGGCATATGCTTCAAGTCATAGCCCATGTTTTGCATGATCTTCAGCGCTTGCGGGCTATAACGATGAATCTGTATTTTCTCGGTGTCGTCATCGAAAGGGTCTTCTTGGATAATCGGCTGATTCCTCATGCGACCGAAGACAATTGAGCGCTGAGTGCTGCAGGTAGGCGGGACGATGAAGATAGAATCCTCATAAGGTCCATATGTCGTAACGACGTTGGATGGCGATGCTACTTCCCAGACATATGGGTGATAGGAGCCTATAGCCTTCAAGAATTTTCGTGCTATGGGTTCTACCTCGTGATACGGAGTAGGTCCCTGTACTGGAATTTGAGCTAAATGTACTGAAAAAGAGGATGTTTATTATCATCTGGAACTTCACTCCTGGTCGCCTTTACACCAGTTGACTGTCCGCTGCGTCGAAGGTTGATGACCAAGGGTGGAGGCTTTCGGTTCAAAGTGATCACTAGAGGATCACCCCCTTCTCCTATCTTGGTCTTGTCCTGGTGGATAGCCAAAGGTTCTATGGCTTTCGGACGAGTAGTTCGTCCCTTCACTTTAATGGACAGCGGCAGTGTGGCAGAGTGCCCCTCCGGCTCCTGGCGGGATTCCTCTTTCGCCTCGCCCGACCCTTCTTCCATATGGTCCTGGGAGTACAACACGGCATCGGAGTAGTACGACTCTATTCCTTTGAATGGGTTTAGGTCAGCTACCTCCGTTTGTACAGTTCCTTGTGCGTCTACATACTTAAGGCATTTATGTAGGGTTGAAGGAACGATGTTGTGGTCGTGAATCCACGGTCTTCCTAGCAGGATGTTATAAGATACCTCTGAGTCGATGACGTAACATGTGGCCACCGACCTAAGGTTGCCGATCTGGATTCTCAAGCGAATTTTCCCCAGTGGCTTACTTTTTCCAGCGTTGAAACCCACGATTGTAGTGGTAGTGTAAGCCAGTTCGCTGGTAGGGATTCTTAGTGGCCTCAGCAGACTGTGCGGGATGATGCTGATCGATGATCCCGGATCTATGTGAATCCGGTCGACCTCCATGGAACCGACGTACCCGGTGTAATAGAGGGGCCTGTCATGCCTGTTATGTTTTAACAGCATGTCGTCTTGAGTGAAGGTGATGTTTGGGACCACCTCCATTACGCTGTGGCACTGAGGACATGCCACTGGCTCCTCGTCGGGGGACTTGAGTTGGGTCAAGTACGCCTCTGACTGCATCAGCGCTTCACTCAGGGCTAGACGAGTGTCCGGGGAGAGCCTGAGTAGCTCAAGGATGGACAACCTTGCTGGCGTATTGGCTAGTTGGGCCAGGATGTCAAATTTGTATGGCTTCTCTAAACCTTTGCTTGGAATGTTTTTCACAGGTTTGTCGAAGCGTATTTCTTTCTGCTTTCCCTTTTCCGCCGGAGTAGGTTTCGCAGGGCTGACGTTTGGCATGACGGGACCTTGCTCTGAAGGTTTGATAGCTGGAGCGTCAGCTGGCGCGTCTTCCTGGTTTGCTCCGTTGTCGTCGAGGTAGGCCCTCCCTGACCGGGTTGCGATAAGTACCTCGTCTTCATCTGGTGCAGAAGAAGTTGTGATCATGTAGCATGATCTGTATTTGGGACTCTTCTCGGAGGTAGGCTTGGCTGCCTTGGTCTCCCTCTCGAGCTCTGGCACTAAATCTGGGTGAACCCACATTATCTCGCCCTGTCGGGTAGTTAGGGGCACCAGGTTGTGATTTTGACCCCTAGCCGGGGGGAGGTTAATCGATGTTCATCGTTGCCCGGGATATAGGTGCAACACCATTAGGGACCCTTTGGGGAGGTAGATTGCCAAACTGCAGAGAGCCCATGTTGGCTGCGACCGTCTTTTCGGTGCTGTGCAGAGTGATGGCCTTAGCATCAATTAATCCCTGGATCTTCCGTTTTAATACATAGCACGCCTTCGTAGGGTGGTGTACGTATCTGTGGAAGACGCAGTATTTAGGGTCGTCAGTATTGCTTGCTTCCTGGGGCCGCCTTAGCTCCGGGAGGGTGATTTTGCCACTTTTGACGAGACACTCAAAGATACTTGGGATGTCGTCGTCGTCGAAAGAGTAGACTTCGACGGGCCTGGAAGTCCCTGGTTTTGCTTGCGTGGTTGCCGCAATCTTTGGTCTGGCTGTTGATTGCCAGGGCTTCTTTCCCTTTGGGACCACGAGGATGGTCACTGCTGGGAGATGACCTCTTGCCTCTGTCAGAGGCGGAGATCATGATGCCATTGTCGCGCGCCTTACGACTATTGTCTTCGGCGGCTACTGCCGAGATGATGAACGAGGGCCAATCATGGAACTGATATGGTCCTATGAACACCGAGACCACGAAAAGGAGATTTTTCCTTTAAATGTCCACCAATGCTGAGTCTGGAACTCCTGGGGGCATTTGTATGGTGGCCTGAAGAAAGCGTTCGATGAAGATGCGAACGTCCTCCTTTTCTTTCTGTTTGACTTCGATGAGGGAGGACATAGACATGTCCATTCCTCCTTCGTAGAATCGTGTAAAGAACAGAGCTTTGAAGTCCTCGAAGGAAGTAATGCAGTTGTCCGCCAAGCTTCTGTACCACTGGTAGGCTACTCCCGAGAGACAGCCTTTGAACACCCGAGTGAGGAGGGCATCGTTCCCTTGTAGCAACACCGTCATCATACTGAAATAGTTCATGTACTGACTTGGTGATATTTTTCCCTCGAACAGAGCCATAGTCTGAGGTTTGTATCTTGGAGGGAAAGGGACCTCCTCCCAGACAGCTGGGTAGGGCTGGTTGATTCCCAGTTTCTTGAGCTGATCTCTGTGCTTCAAGGCGTCGAACTGGACTTTTAACTCTCGTACTGCCTGCATCGGATTCTCAGTTGGAAGCGGGGCTACTAAGCGGTACGGAGTCAGCTATATTGTAGCTTCAGCAGGAGGTAGGGCATTTTCCAGGTGAGGCAGCAGAGGAACCGTTGACTCTTGATCCAGCGTAGGCTCTTGGCTTGGGTTGGATGGTGGTGAGTCCACTCCCGCGCGTATCTGAGTTGGTGGGACCGGCGCCTGAGCCATGGTAGTTGCGTGCTGAGCGAGCATCATCTGGTGCATGTTTTCCATTACGGATTATATTTGTTTCAGAGACGTCTCCAGCGTAGCGATGCGTTCCGCGCTTACTGACGGCGAAGCTTCCTCGCGCTCATCTTCAATGGCGTAAGCTCCCATTTCCCTGGGGGTTATTGAGGGATTAGTATAGGTCATTATAGAAGTCGACTCCATACTTTTCGCCTCTGATTCGGGAATTTGGCGATCTTCGGCGTCGAAATCAGAAGAGGATGACGCTGGTTGTTGTGATCTTGCGCGAGTGTTTTGGAACACCCCGGCTTCAACGTCTCTGAGGGGTTTACTAAACCTTCTTCGGCTCGGAGGTCTGGAAGGCTGTCATCTCGAGCTCGACCCTCCTCTAGGTATGTGTGAAGCCATGTTCACAGACACATGCACGGGTTCCCCTCCCGGAAAAGACAGCGAGTAGCTCAATCGGTCGAAGACCGATTGTTTCGCCTTGGAGCAGGAGCAATTATTCACAACCTGATGACTATTACAATAGCGTTCGCCAGGAGGTGAGATAGTCATGTCGGAAGGTCCTCTTTCTTTACGTCTCCTGATTAGATATCTGCGTAGGTCAGGAAGGTTTCTTTCCGCCGTCTGAGTTTGCTTTACGCCTAGGGACCGCGCCTGGCGTAACTTGGAGATTCGCTCAGTCTGGCGTGAGACTGAAGAGACTCTCAGTTGGCCACTAGCTTCTCGCGTAATCCGGAGAGTAGGCAGATCATTCTTTTGCTGGCGTAAGGGCCCAGTAGTTGAATTTTCTCCTGCCTGCTTTCCTTTGCGGAGATCGTCGTGCTCGTCTGGTTCACCATAAAGGTCAGATGTCATTTTGCGCGTAGAGCGCGATCTGTACTTCTGATTTGGTGTTGAGGTGCCATCAGAGGTCTTGTCTGTACCGCGCGTAGCGGGAGACTGATTTCTGCGCGTAGAACACAGTGGATACTCCTGGGTTAGCGCTGAGGCTTTACCAGAAGCTTTGTCTGTACCGCGCGTAGCGGGAGACTGATTTCTGCGTGTTGAACGCAGTGGATACTCCTGGGTTAGCGCTGAGGCTTTACCAGAAGCTTTGTCTGTATATCGCGTAGTGGAAGACTGAATTTTACGTACGGGACACGGTGGATACTCCTGGGTTAGCGCTGAGGCTTTACCAGAAGCTTTGTCTGTACCGCGCGTAGCGGGAGACTGAATTTTACGTGCGGGGCACGGTGGATACTCCTGGGTTAGCGCTGCGGCTTTGCCAGAAGCTTTGTCTGTACCGCACGTAACGGGAGACTGAATTTTACGTGCGGGGCACGGAGGGAGCGATGCTACCACCTCATTGGTCGGAGAGATCGGAGAGACCGGAGAGTCCACAGGAACGGCAGAGGATGTCTTGGGCATCCACACTTTGCGCAGCTTCCTGCTATTTTAGACGGAGAGAGAGTGAGAGCTACCCCCAGTCCGAAGCATGTCTTCGTAGGCAGACTGGTCGAACTGAACGACCAGTGTCTTCTTCACGGTTCCCACAGATACCGTATCGTGTTGAGCAATTACTTCCTCGTAAGAAGAGAAAGACGTCCCCAGCAGAGTCGCCATCTTGTTTGTGGTATTAAACCAAAGAATGAAAGTGTATTTCAATGACGGGGTTATAAGAGGCCCGCGCCCTTTGGTTTACAAACAAACTTGTACAATATAATCCTATACGAGGATGTGGGAGTACAATTTATTTAATCTGGGTATAAATTGCTATAGGTGTCTGATCTGCGGTCGATCACTTTAGCCCTTGGACTACACGATGTTGAAGAAGTGCCGTAGAAGACAGGATGCAGCTCCGGAGGTTGCAATGGAGGGTGGATGCGCGATGCTGAAGGTCGTCGCTCCCTGTTCCTTGCCCGAGCTCTGGGTTCTCCTCTCTCTCTCTCTATCTCTCCTCCTTGATCTCTGGTTCGATGATCTTGTCCGATCTAATTCTTCGACCTTTGATCTTGTATTGGTTTTCTTGACCAATTTTTCGACCCTTTTCCCCATTGATAGGGGTCTCTATTTATAGAGTTTCGGTGACAGTGACCACTCCGTTGGTGTAACAACCGAGGAGTGGACAGTACAGCACCCTTTTATACAACGGTTTAAAATAACCAATGCCTGCGTATAAATGACCTTTTGAGTGAGCATGTGATGCGTGTCCAACTAAGGGGACAAAACGTGTATATCTGCTGCAAAGATCACGGCGTAGAAGCCACATAGGTAGGTATCCCTTTGTGTAGCAGAGGTTGGCGTAAAAGCCAAACGACTGTCACCTTGGCGTAGAAGCCGAATGGGCATAGAAGCCGAGCAGGCATAGAAGCCGAATGGGCATAGAAGCCGAGCAGGCATAGAAGCCGAATGGGCATAGAAGCCGAGTAGGCATAGAAGCCGAATGGGCATAGGAGCCGAGTGGTCGTAGAGACCGAGAGGGCGTTGGAAGCCGAGGGAGCACCGATCCTGAGCGGGCGTAGAAGCCACTGCGTACCGAGTCGAAGTGCTGATGCGGACGTCTTAGCCGGAATTACGGCTTTCGAAGATGTAATCAAATCTTCTACAGAGATTTGTCATCATCTTGTGCATTAAATACGGAGACGTGCTTTTGAGGGTCTGCAGCCCTTCTGTGCATCCGTCGCGGAGACGTGCCTTGAGGGAAACTGTCACTGCTCTGTGCAATTAGACGTAGAGACGTGCCTCGAGCCCCGTACGAAGTGCAGCTTTTGACGTGGCAGCGGTTTTGACTTACTGCGGAGTGCGAAACAGCTCATATTTGTATGTGTAAACAAGGCAGCGTATTCCCTTGTACGCGAAAGAGCGGTTTACGCTGGGGGATTCTGGTAGACGACGGCTTGGTGATATTTAGCCAAATCCTCTGCATTAAATGCAGAGATCCGCCATCATACTGTGGAGCGCATCTCGAGGGTTCTGCCACCGTTTTCAGCCGTCGTCTGGGTAGCCGTGCAGTACTTTTGTCAGGAGTCAGAGGCCAGGTTTACCGCGTGACTTGACAGGTTCATATCGGGGAAGACGATGCGTTCCTCGTACGCTTTAACGCTGCCTTGAGAGCGGCTGGGTTTTACGCCATGGAGGCGATGAAGAACCCTGTTTTACGTTGGATGGCCTCTGCTTACGCTGCCCTGCTTCGAGATGCTGCGTAGATCGTTCCAGCGTATTTTTCATGCTTCTACACCAGTGTATTATGGTTGTGTATGTGCTAGTGTAATGACTGATGTTGTATTATATTATATTATATGTATATAGGATATTGGATTGTTCTGCGCGACTTTAGGAGCAGGTTATTGGTACTATGCAGCTTTCTTGCCAGGCAAGTATACCTTGCCAATGTATTGTTATTCATATTCCATATGTTGCATGCATCTTTATTTCTGTTAATTAGTTTATATATTTTAACTGCTATATAAACTGCGCATCCAAGGAAACTTGGGTGCAACGACGGTGTCGTCGTGATCTTTTTTTATTATGTATATGCATTAACCTAGTTTATGAGACCACCCCATTATCATGAAGCATCATTAGGTTTCATTGGCCGTGACACAGCTGTTCTTACAAGAGTGTGAGTCTCATGTAGGATACAGACTCGCGTACTGGGTTGGCCTCCTGTACGTATGGGCCGTACGTTAGGGATAACTGCGGTTAGAAACTTTGCATGCTAGTAGACTTGGCAGTTATTAGAGGTATTATCGTGTCATGGATATGACATGCTTAGAGCATGGGGTGGGGAAAACAACAAGTAAGGCGTGTGAGCTCCTTTGCACTTTCCTTTTATGTAACCCGCACGCTCCGCCGGAGATGCGTGGGCGTAATAACCCCTATACTACCTAGCGGCCTCTGCCGTTCAAAAGACGACATACTTTTTAGGCCCTTGAATCTCCAAAAGAATCATGCCAATCCCATTTTAGCCAGATAGCCCACGCATTGGGAAAGTTGTTCTTAAACTGTATTCACTTAGACGGTTAGGCGACCCATTAGATGTTTATTTCAGTACTTTATTGGCGTGCTTCTATGTATCTGGTTATGTCTCTCTGAGGACCTGGTCCCTTTCCAGGTGTAGATGTTCATGAGTATTCGTAGGAGCGCAGATCCGGACTTGCTACTTATATTTTGAGGAGGTCTTCTCTTCGAGTCCCATTGATTGTTAGTTGATGTTCTTATATTGTGTTTATTTTATATTCTAGTTCGGAAGTAGATTTGTTTCCATTCGACTATTATCCCTTGATACTTCATATTGGGTTTTAGTTACATAGTTATTGGTTATTTATTTTATTTATTATTTTTTGTGGATGAGATTTAGTTATGCCCTGCGACATATATATATATACCACTGTGAATTGTTATTCATATTACAGCGTACGTGTGTTATGGGTTCCATATATTGGAGTGTCATATTCATACGGCTGGCATGCTTACGTGTTCTAGTCCTACGTATTTTGGTACTAGGGCGTGACACAGAAGCAGCAGCAGCAACGGATTATAGCAGTAGTAACAGCATAGTTTCAGCATATTTTTAGCTAGGTAAGCTTTTAGTTAGCTAGTGTTCTTGATAGTTAGTTTCCTTAGTTATTTTAGTTAATAATCAGTTATCTAGTTTATTTAGTTATCAATTTGTACATACTTGTGTTTGATTAGTAAGTTAGATATATATATATATATGCCTACTTATGTATCTCTAGCTATCTATGTATATGTTTATATGTTACTATAGTATAGTAGCTGTATTAGATAATGCATAATAGTCGATTGACATACATATATGTATGTATATGTGTTTTTGTGGTATTAGTAGTTAGTGATTTGTTAGTAATTTAGTATAAATATATATATATTAGTCATTAGATTGTGTAGATACTATTTGCTAGAGTGACATTACCTTGAGATACACTTAAGTATCAAGGTATTGAGGATATTCAAGGTATTTGGTTTAGGTACCAAGATGGGGGTTTAGTAGTGCGATACCGAGTTGGTTCAAAACCAAGGTATCCATTTATTAATTAAAATTAGGATTATTATATTTAATATTGTTTGGATATGTATATATACTATTTTTATCTTTTGTTTGCGTATCCTGAGATACGGTATCTTAGTATCCTAGATCTAGTTTGTTTGACCTAGTTTCATAGTTTATGAATCCAACATCATAGAGATAGATTCATGCAACCTAAAAATAGGTAGTTTAACCAAGTTTGATCGGTTTGACTTAGAGTTGACCTAGCTTGACTATTTTGACTTAAAAATGGCTTTATGATCTAGAAGTTGACTAGTTTAACTTATTTTTATTTTCAAAATCTTGTATTGATGTTATATTCCATATCTAGGTCTTCGAGGCACCGTATCAGACATCTTTGAGACTATTTACCGGACTTTAGGCGAATACATTCTCTGATAGTTTCTTATTTATGATATCCTCTATGTTCATTGTATCTAGTGTAGATATCCATAATTTTTTGACACGATGGTTACACGGATTGGAATATCCGGATCTCAGCATGAGATATTATTCCTTGGTATATATGGTGTTTCTTGTGCAAGCCTTATTTTATTGTTCTTCTTGTACATGTATAGACAATGATTCTCGGGAAGAATCGCTATCTTCTTAAAGAATTATGTGCCATAGCGTACCATGGTTGGATCCACTATACCACTCGGGGTTGGAGAGTATGTAGTGTAGATATGTGATCATACCCTCCTTGTATCAAATCTTGTTCATTGAATAGTGTTAATCATACACCACACGTATGATTAGCTAGGCCATATATCTTGTATCAAGTTCCCAAGCCGATCACATATTAAAGCTGGTACTCACTCACTTAGTCATTAGTATTCTTGTTCATTTCCATATTGTTCATTCTTGTATTTATTTCCATTATTTCCTTTATTGTATATCTCTTGTATCTATTGTTTTATCATGTATATTCATATCTATTTACTATTAAATAGTTTATATCATTGATTAGAACTGCTGTTAGAGATGTACTCTGCTTCTTTACTGACTAGATATATTTTTTCCAGATGATACTAAGGAGTGGTACCCTACACATTATGGGCCTAAGGATCTTGTGGGCTTAGAGTCAGAGACCCTGGCTCAGGAGGGACTCATCCCGACTGAGACAGATAACTTGAGACTTGTAGCTTCTTAGTATTCTTTTGTACTAGATTTGTCTCTAGCTTATTGTTTAGTTTTCTTCAGACTCATTGTTGTTATTATTTGACTTATGAGTATTTTGTGACTATTCTATTCTTTATCATATTCGTGCTTATTTCTATCTTAGATTTATGTAATTGAGTATATTGATATTGTTGGTGGTTCATTATATTGCTAGATAGATTATCCAAACAACGTTCTATCGCCGATTCGGCAATGTAGGCTTGGCGTTGTTTCTGACTTTTATCCGTACACCGGGTGTGGGTCGTTACACATTTTTAGTGGTGTCCAATGCAAGCCTTCGAGGTCGAATTAGTGCGATTCATAGTGGTGCTCTAAATTGAGTGCTATTACGAGCCTGTTTCAGGATATATGATATAGGCTATAGGCTGAGAATACTCAATCACATCTAGGAAAAACCCTTTTGATTCATTCAACTATTCTTCCTTGATATTGATATTTGATCTTTAACTATCCTTCCTTTGAGTATCTTATATCATGTGCCATATTGATTCAATTCCAGCTTTAGCTTTGTTTGATAGTGGTGCTTCCCATAGTTTTGTATCTGTTTCTTTTGCTCTGAAGCATTATTTGGTAGCTGAATCTTTACTTAGGACTTGAAAGATAATGATCGGGGGAGGCATTATCCTAGTTAATGATATTTGCAAGGATCGGAGAGTTACTCTAGGAGGTCGGAAGCTGAGTGTGTGTCTACTTATAATGCCACTTTAGAGCTACGATATTGTACTCGAGATGGATTAGTTGAGTAGGCACTGTGCTAGTATAGATTATAGAGGAGATTGAGTTTTGTTTGGTCCGCTAGGAGAGCCAGAGTTCGAGTTTGCTAAAGGAGCAGCAGAGCAGGGAGAAGGCATTATCGGCGAAGCTATGGTGGAAGACAAGGAGTTGCTGCATCCACGGATAGCAGAGTTCTTGAATGTGTTTTCTGAGAAATTCCCAGGACTGTCGCCAGATTGAGATACTGAATTCTCTATAGACTTGGTGCCAGGTGGAGACCAATTTCGTAACATTTCTATAGAGTAAACAATAGCAAGCTGGTCGAGCTGAAGAAGCAGGTGGATAAATTACAGGATAAGGGATTTATCATATCTAGTTCTTCACCGTGGGGACTCCCGATATTGTTTATACCGAAGAAGGATGGATTAGTGCCCATGTGCATTGATTACAGGACATTGAATAATCTCACTATTAAGAATAAATACCCTTTGCCACGGATTGATGACTTTGCCAAGATTTTTTCCGAGATAGACTTGAGATCAGGCTACCACCAAGTGAAAGTGAAGCTGTAGGACATACCGAAAATTGCTTTTAGAACTCGATATGGTCAGTATGAGTTTATGGTGATGCCGTTTGTGTTGACTATTGCCCAGGTGGTATTTATGAATTTGATGAACAAGGTGTTCCATCAGTACCTTGACAAGTTTATGGTGGTGTTCATCGATGACATACTCATTTACTCGAAGACACCGGAGGAGCACGAGGGGCATTTGCGGATAGTGTTGGATGTGCTGAGGAATGAGAAGCTGTATGGGAAGCTGTCTAAGTGTGAATTCATCCTGGATAAGGTAGAGTTCTTGGGACATGTGGCGACTGGTGATGATATTTCAGTGGATCCGAAGAAGATCGTAGCAGTGGAGTCTGGGATGACCTCGAGTTCAGTAGCAAAGATCAGGAGTTTATTGGGATTGGTAGGCGGCAGGCTACTACAGAAAGTTTATGCATAATTTTTTGAGGATTGTCGAGCTGATAACCAAACTCACCAGGAAGGATGTAGAGTTTGTTTGGACGGAGGATTGCCAGGTTGCTTTTAAGGAATTGAAGAAGAGGTTGACTTTTGCTCCCATTTTGATATTGCCATCAATGTCTAGAGGTTTTATAATTTATAGTGATGCATCGGGGAAAAGTTTGGGTTGTGTTCTTTAGCAGAATGAGAAAATAATTGCCTATGCATCCAGGAATTTGCGTTCTCATGAGAAGAACTATCCTATCCATGATTTGGAGTTGGCTGTAGTCATCTTTGTCCTGAAGTTATAGAAATACTATTTGTACGAAGAGCGTATGGGGATCTTCATTGACCACAAGAGCTTGAAGTACGTTTTCATGTAGAAGGAGTTGAACATGAGGCAGCGACGGTAGTTGGAACTTATGAAGGATTTTGACATTTGTTTGTAGTATCATCTTGGAAAAGCCAATGTAGTTGCCGATGCCTTGAGCAGGTATCCGGTAGCTATGTTCTTGACACATGATCGATATTTATTGGAGGACTTGGAGAGCTTGGGCATTGAGGTGATAGTTTCTGGTTTTGCTATACAGATATGGGAATTACAGTTACATTCAGAGTTGATGGACAGGATCAAAGTAGCCCAGTATGAGGATGTATCTCTGAGGAGCATCAGAGCTTAGGTAAGACCAGGATTGGAGGATGATTTTACCATTAATGAGAATGGTTCTTTGTGGCATGATATTAGATTATGTGTGCCTAGTGGGGAGCTACATAAGGAGGTATTGCAGGAAATGCATCGCTCTCAGTATTCCATACATCCAAGTACCAACAAGATGAATCGGGATATGCGAGAGAGTGTGTAGTGGTATGTCATGAAGAAGGAAGTGGCACCGTTTGTATCCAGATGCTTAGTGTGCCAGCAGGTGAAAGCCGAGAGGCAGAGGCTAGGAGGTTTACTTCAGCCATTACCTATTCCAGAGTGGAAGTGGGAGCACATTACTATGGATTTTGGGTCCAGACTTCCACGATCTCCAAGGGGGAAAGACGCAATTTGGGTCATCATTGACAGGTTGACCAAGTCGGCCACCTTTTGCCTTTCAAGGTGGGTTTGTCGACAGAGAAGCTAGCAGAGATGTATGTGAGGCAGATCGTCCGGATACTTGGAGTTTCTATCAATATAGTCTCAGATCGGGATAGTCATTTCACTTCTCATTTCTGGAGGAGTTAGAAGGCTAGTTTCGGCACCCAGCTCAAGTTTAGTTCTGCATATCATCCCTAAACATATGGGCTGTCAGAGAGGACTATTCAGACTATCGAGAATATATTGCACACATTTGTACTTGTCACGTTCCGCACCTAAAATTTGGGGAACGAGTGCGTGGGTACGTCCAGCCTACGCCGCAACATCGGCGGTAGAACGCTGTCTAGGTCACAATACGAGCTAATCAATCTCACACGAATATCCAACTCCATAAGGAGACACAGATATCACAATATAATATAAAAATACTCAATCACATAACTAGAGGACGATAAGATATCAAAGAAATAAATAAAATACAATCACAAGTCTAAACAACAAAAATAGTCTAACTTGCAAATAATAACATCCAAATCTCAAAGTATGCCGAAAACAAATCCGGTACCATAAACTGCTAAAAGAAACTAATCTGAATAACTAGTGATCCCCGCTAGACCTTTCGGAATCACACCTGAGCTACAAGGTCCAAAGCTGCAGTTACTCTCCCTGTGGTCCATAAAATGTCGGACACCACTCCTCTAGGTCGCATTCTGGAAAAATATTTCTTGTCAGGATGGAACGAAGTACATCTCTAACAATAGTTCAAAATCAATGATATAAACCATGTGGCAGAAAATAGATGTAAATATACAAGATGCATATATATATATATACAAGAGAGACACAATAAAGGAAATACTGGAAATAAATACAAGAACAAACAATATGACAATGAACAAGAACACTAATGACTAAGTGTGTGAGTACTAGTTTTAAAATGTGATCGGCTTGGAAACTTGTACATGAATAATGGGCTGGTTAGTCATACGTGTGGTGTATAACCAACACTAACTTGAAAACAAGACTTGTACATGTAGGGTATGATTACATATCTACACTAAAAATACTCCCCACCTCCGACTGGTATAGTAGATCCAACCATGGTATGCTATGACACGGGATTCTCTGGGAAGGTAGCAAATCTTCCCGAGAATCAATGTTTGTACATGCACAAGATAATCAATAGAATAAGACTTGCATAATATACACCATATACAAGGAATAATATCTCATGACGAGATCTGGATATACCAATCTGTATAACCATCGTGTCATGAAATATGGATATCTACACTAAATATAATAAACATAGAGGATATCATTAATAAAAAACTATCAGAGAATGTACTCACCTGTGGTCCTTAGCTGGTATGAATCAGAGTCCAAGTCACAGTCCAAATAGCCTATGTATTACAATTTTACCATGTCAAAAGATAATTTATTTTAATTTATTCAATTTTGGAACAATTACTCTAAAATCCAATTTTAATCTTATTATTCTGATTTTTAGGTTAATTTCTAAATTTTGTCCAAAGGAACTAAATTTTATCAAATCGAGACTCATGGCATACAAATCGAGACAATCTGTTGACCAAAAAGTCAACCGACACAAACTCAACTTTCAAGCATAATTTAGTGTTGATTTCAGCATAAAAAATATGCGGGAATTTATGGCTCATCCGAATTCAAATTCGTTTGGAAATTATTGCACATACAAATTTCGTATTGTGCAACGGTGGTTAATTTATAACCTAGAAGATCTACAGAAGTAACAGTATAGAAATACTTCGAATTAAATTTTGGGTAAAACATATGTTAATGATCTCGACATTAACTTTCCGAAACTTTAAACGGTTCGTGATTCTGATTCCTGCTTCTCCCAAAATCTTGAAAACATCGAGATGCGTCTATTTTTGGATATGTTGTCCTCTACAAATTTTCCAGAATTTAATACTCATAATTACGTTAAACAATTTCTATATTCAGAAATCTTACCTCAATACAGTTCTAATGCAAGAAATTAGGCCACGTTTGGAGTCCGAAGCTATGAGTAATGGCTTCTGGAAATGAAGGAATCCTAGATGACAATTCTCCAAAATTCGGCTCAAAGAAAATCCTAGAATTTATAAACTAAACTATTATATATATAGAGGAGAGAGGAAGCAGCCATGGCTCGATTCTGCCATGTGGTGTGCATCCAAGAAGCCTCGCCTAGATTGGACGGTCCGGGTTTGACCCGGCTTGGCTCAGCTTAGTCCGAGTCAAACTCGTACTCGGCTCGGCTCGGCTCGAGGTCGGCTCGGCTGCACCTGCACCCACCCCGAGGTCGCTGACAGGCGGGCCCCACCCAGCGATACGGGATTCTGACGGGTGGGCCCCCTGTTGGCTGACTGGGCAGAATATTTACTATTATGGATTGTTATTTTCAGAAAATAGTTTTTAATTCAGTTTTCCCTAATTAAACTCAAAATAAAAGCAAAAAATAATCAGAAAATTCCCAATAAATTCTAGAAAATATATTTGATTATTTAGAATCTAAAATAAAGTTTGGGGTATTTTGAATTAGGTTTGTCCCTAAAATAAATTCTTGAAAATTCTAGAAAATTAGGTTACTAGTTTTTAATTAACCAAAAATTATGAAAAAATTCCACTAGCCCCAAATTAACCTAAAAACCATATTTAATCAAGAATTTCAGGATACGAAGGTTACAGTACTAGATTTTGGGAGATCTTGGAAGGACCATCTTTATTTGGTAGCGTTTGCTTACAATAACAGCTACCAGGCTAGTATGGAGATATCACCATTTGAGGCTCTGTACGGTCGGAGATGTCGTACTCCCTTGTCATGGGACGATGTTAGAGAGAGAGTTTTGCTTGTGCCAGATATGGTTGTGGATGTAGAAGAGAAGGTTAAGAAGATCAGAGACAGACTTCGAGTAGCTCAGGACAGACAGCGGCATTGGGCCGATAGCCACCGGAGACCTTTGGAGTTTGAGGTATAGTTTAGATTTTGTGCTTGTTAAGGGTTGTTTGTTATAGATTAAGTTCTTAAGGTGGTATTTTTTTCTTTATGGGTGGTTTGGTGTTTTTGAGGATTTCTCCGATACGAGGCACAATTAATTTCGGTGGAGGTGGGAAGCTTAGTCCGTGATTCATCGGACCTTTCACTATTCTAAAAAGGGTCAGTGTAGTTGACTATAGACTAGACTTGCCACCTGCATTGGAGAGAGTGAATAATGTATTTTATGTGTCACCGTTGAGACGTTACGTGGCGGATCCTAGTCATGTGTTGGATCACTCGGAGATAGAGGTGGGCACTACTCTTAGCTCTCCAGAGCAGCCAGTTGAGATTCTGGATCGGAGAGAGAAGGTGCTGAGGAACCAGACTATTTTCTTGGTATGCGTCACATGGACGAATCAGTCTCCGTGGTAGTATACCTGGGAGAGAGAGGATGAAATGAGAGAGCGTTATCCATATTTTTTGTGCCTTGAGGTATGTTCTTTCCTAATTCTGTTCTATTCTTTTGTTCTGTTCTGTTATCTTCTGGAGGTAGTTTTCGTCTTTGAATTTCGAGAAAAAAATTATTTTAAGGAGGGTAGACTTGTCACTACCATATTTTCTAGGAAACATTATTTTATTAATTTTATAATTAATTAAATATTGTACATGTTAAATAATTATTTATTATATTATTTAATTATTGTTAGATGTTAGTTTATTGTTTTAGACTTGTGTTAGTAGACCTAACTAGTTTAGTTTAGACTAATGGACCAACATTTACAATTAGTTAGAATTGAGCCCAATTAGAAGCCCATTAATTATAAGGATGATTAATTTAATTAAACCATTAGACTAGAACCTTCCTTCCTTAATTATTTCTTCATGAGAGGAAGTTTCTCTCCTCTTTTCATTTCAAATCTAGATCTAGAATTTTTATCAACCAAATTCCTTTATTTCCACATCAATTTCCTACCAAATTTGATCCTAATTTCTTTCCAAATAACTATTGGATTCTAGTAGAGCAAGGATCTAGAAGGAGGAAGCAAGAATCTACAAAGAGGAGCAAGGATATATAAGTTGGAGGCCAATTTTATCAAATTTAGAGGTTGCATTGGAAATCCATCTCCCAATAGGTACAATTCTATTTTTCTCCTTTAACTAAGTTCTAAATATGAGATTTAACCATAAAAAATTGACCCATATGCATAGGCTACCCATAGGATTTTGAATTGAGTTCATAAGACGCCTATTAAGAAAGTTATGGTACTTTTTGTGTCAATTTTGGGATAATTCTGATATTTACACTTGTTGTGTTTGTCAATTGGTCCTATACATCAAATTAGCATGTGTTTATGTGTTTGTGGCTAGTGTTGTATCCATAATTGGGTACGTGTAGGTCGTATCCAAACAATTTGTTGATACGTGTTGATTTGGGGATATTCCTCCGATATGGGACTTTGTGCATGTCATATTTTGACACGGACACGTAGATATATGTTTGACTCTTCGTATTGTTCATAAATAGTATATTAGACTAGCTCGTGTCTTTCGGGGTATGTTTGGTTGTGTGGTGGACTCGTGTCGAAAGCGTATCATAGATCTAGTGTGATACGGGTGCGATGAACTCCACGTGTTTGTTGCATTTTATTTCTCGATCCAATTTCTATTGTTCTTAGCTATTGTAGTAGATGTATTCATATACATTTCTATATATATATATATATATATATAGATATATATATATATATAGATATATATATATATATTGTTAAGTATACACATATATTTATATGTGCAAGTTTATCATGTATCTATATATGTATGTGTTGTATATATATATTGTTATGTATACACATATATTTATATGTGCTTGTTTATCATGTATCTATATATGTATGTGTTGTATATATATATATATATATATATATATATATATATATATATATATATATATATATATATATATATATATATATATATATATATATATATAGTTATACCTCTATAAATATAATAGCTATTTGAATAAGTTATGTTATATAAATACTTGTATGTTATATATATATATATAAGTTATGTTATATAAATACTTGTATGTTATATATATATGTGTATACGTGTATTTGTAGCTATATGTATATATATATATATATATATATATATATATATATATATATATATATATATATATATATATATATATATATATATATATATATATATATATATATATATATATATATATATCTATGTGTGTATGTTTATATCTATCTATATATATACAATTGTGGTTGTGTATATATATATAGATGAGAGTGGATATATATATATATATAGTTTGATATATATATATATAGCTTGATATATATATATATATTAGTGTATATATGTATGTGTCTTGTTGTGTGTGTGTGTGCAATAGAGGGGGAGGGGTTCAGCAGCTTACGGCAGAAGCAGCAGCAGCAGCTTACAGTAGAAGCAGCTTACAAGCAGAAGCAATAGCTTACGACAGAAGGAGCAGCAGTAACATACAGCAGAAGCAGCAGCTTACAGCAGAAGCAGAAACATCATCTTACGGCAGAAGCAGCAACAGCAGGTTACAGGAGAAGCAGAAGCAGTAGCTTACAGTAGAAACAACAGCAGCAGCTTACAGCAACAGCCGCTGCAGCAGCTTACAGAAGCAGTAGCAGCAGCAGCTTATAGCAGCAGTAACAACATAGTTTCAGCATGTTTTCAGCTAGGTAAGCTTTTAGTTAGCCAGTGTTCTTGATAGTTAGTTTCCTTAGTTATTTTAGTTAATAACCAGTTATCTAGTTTATTTAGTTATCTATATGTAGATACTTGTGTTTAATTAGTAAGTTAGATATATATATATATGCCTACTTATGTATCTCTAGGTATGTATATGTTTATGTGTTAGTATAGTATGGTAGTTGTATTAGATAATGCATAATAGTCGATTGACATACATATATGTAGGTATATGTGTTTTAGTGGTATTAGTAGTTAGTGATTTATTAGTAATTTAGTATTTATATATATGTTACTCATTAGATTGGGTAGCTACTATTTGCTAGAGTGACATTACCTTGAGATACCAAGGTAAGTGTCAAGGTATTGAGGATAATCAAGGCATTGGGTTTGGGTACCAAGATGGGGGTTCAGTAGTGCGATACCGAGTTGGTTCAAAACCAAGGTATCTATTTAGTAATTGAAATTAGGATTATTATATTTAATATTGTCTGGATATGTATATATACTATTTTCTATCTTTTGTTTGCATATCCTGAGATACGGTATCTTAGTATCCTAGATCTAGCTTATTTGATCTAGTTTCATAGTTTATGAACCCAACATCATAGAAATAGACTTATACAACCTAAAAATAGGTAGTTAAATCAAGGTTGACCGGTTTGACTTAGAGTTGACCTAGTTTGACTATTTTGACTTTGAAATGGCTTTATGACTTAGAAGTTGACTTATTTAACTTATTTTTATTTTTAAAACCTTGTATTGATGTTATATTCCATATCTAGGTCTTCGAGGCACCGTACCAGACATCTGTGAGACTATTCACAAGACTTTAGACGAGTATATTCTCTGATCGTTTCTTATTTATGATATCCTCTATGATCATTATATCTAGTATAGATATCCATGAATTCTTGACATGATGGTTATACTGATTGGTATATCCGGATCTCGTCATGAGATATTATACCTTGGAATATATATAGTGTATCTTGTGCAAGCCTTATTTTATTGTTCTTCTTGTACATGTACATATACTAATTCTCGGTAAGAGTTGCCATCTTCTTAGAGAATCCCGTACAATAGTGTACCATGGTTGGATTCACTATACCAGTCGGGGTTGGGGAGTATGTAGTTTAGATATGTGATAATATCCTCCTTGTATCAAGTCTTGTTCATTGAATAGTGTTAATCATACAACGCACGTATGACTAGCCAGGCCATATATCTTGTATCATGTTCCTAAGCCGATCACATGTGAAAGCTGGTAATCACTCACTTATTCATTAGTATTCTTGTTCATTGCCATATTGTTCATTCTTGTATTTATTTTCAGTATTTCCTTTATTTTATATCTCTTGTATATATTATTGTATCTTGTATATTCACATCTATTTACGATTACATAGTTTATATCATTGTAGAACTGCTGTTAGAGATGTACTCTGCTACTTTCCTGACTAGATATATTTTTTTAAGATGACACTGAGGAGTGGTACCCTACATATTACGGACCTCAGGATATTGTAGGCTTAGAGTCAGAGACCCTGGCTCAGAAAGGACTCATCCCGACTGAGGCAGATGACCCGGGACTTATAGTTTCTTAGTATTCTTTTGTCCTAGATTTGTCTCTAGCTTATTGTTTAGTATTCTTCAGACCCATTTATATTATTATTTGACTCATGAGTATTTTGTGACTATTCTATTCTTTATCATATTCGTGCTCATTTTTATCTTAGATCTGTGTGATTGAGTATATTGATATTGTTGGTGGCTCATTATACTGCTAGATAGATTACCCAAACAACATTCTACTGCCGATTCTGTGGCGTAGGCTGGGCGTTGTTCCCGACTTGCATCCCTACATCAGGTGGGGGTAGTGACAGAAACTCAGGTTGGCACAATCACATCCTTTCACCAAGTGGGAAACTGATTCATCTGAGGCATGTTCTGACGGCCATTTTTTGTTACCGTTGTTTGTGAGCAATTGAAAAAGTTTATCAAACTAAATGAAAAAAATAATGATGAGATATTTTTAGGGTATGCAAAATGGGGTTGGGCATCGTGGTCTTCGGTTACGCATCCGACAGATAAAGGAGACATGGAAATCATAGCGTTCGAAGAACCGATCATGACTTACTCTATTAAATATGGTGGAAAGTGAGGAACAAAGATGCATTATGGTCTGCTTTCATTGTAACATCTGTTTTCCAAAATCTATAATTAGGGGGTATTTTTGTCAATGTTATACTTTAATTGCTAAATGATAATTATTAGTCAACTTTTCTAATTAGAATTAATTAGAGTTTGTTACTTGAAGTTAGTTGGAAGATTCCAATCCTAACTGATTAGATTTCCTCCATAACCAGTTGATTCCTTTTCCATTAGATCTGGAAGTCAAACTACATGATTAGAGTGGCAAACTTATAATTTTGCACCAATAAACCACCCATATAGTGGTCGACCCTCTCTTTTTTTCTCTTTATTCCCTCTATTTTTATTTCACCATCAACTCCTTCTCCTTCCCCCTCTTCTTGTCCACTAAATTCCAAAACCTAATTTCTAGTTCCAACCACCAAAATCAACCAAATTCACCCTCATTCCCTTTCCAAAGAAAAGCTAGAGTATTTGAGCACAAGTGAAGCATAGAAATAATCTCAAGCTAGGAGAATTGTATCCAATTCATCTCTATTGTGTCCAATTATGGATCTTTATTGGAAACTCACTCCCAATAGGTAAATCTACCTTTTTTTTCAATTTTCATGGTAGAAACCTAAATTGAACCCATAGGAACCCACAAATAGTTAGATCTAATCCTATAGGTGATGAACTAGGTGGTAGAGAGCCAATTCTGAGTAGATCTATGTATTTTTATGGTCAATTTGGTATAATTAAAAATTATATCAGCCAAGTGTTTGTGACACGTTCCCAAAGGAATTTTGTTTCATAATTTGAGTTATGCTTGTATCCATGTGTCCTAAATAGTATTCACATGGTGGAATTGGGATATTCGTATGCAATTACATTATTAAGTGTCAATTTGGTGTTTATGGGTTAAATTATATATGTACTCTTTACTTCTAATTGCCAATTATACTATATAAATAGTTTGTCGTATGTTCATTAGGTTTATATATCAATTATATAATTGTCACACACACACACACACACACACACACACACACACAGATATATATATATATATATATGTTCATGTAGGGGTATTAATGTTTATCATAGGATACCAAGTTTTACCATAACTTGGGGAATTGGTATGTGAGTGGGTGTGCTAGTGTATGTTCCATAGGTATCAAAGAGTGTGCAAATAGGGATGGGTATCAGTTGAGTAATAGTGGACAACAACTAGGACATCTTGTGCATCAGTGTACCAGTGTTATGTGTGTATTGATGTAGGAACTGTGTAATCCAATGTCTGTGAGGTATTCCATAGTGTGTGCAAGTAGTTTTCAATTAGTAATGGAAATGGCAGTGAGTAAAATTGGGTGTAGAGTTATGTATCAATAATGGAACCTATACATGTATGAAATCCTATTAGTGCACATTGGTACAAGTGTATACGAGTGTGTGGATAGATATTAGTGTCAGGGGGGTTAGTTGTTTGTGAAGAAAAGTTTATATGAAACTTTTGTATTACAAACTATTGAAAAGAAAGAAAAGTATAAAAGATCCTAAACAGGAATCTAAGTACAGTTGATTTTGGGGAAGTATAGCTATAGAGACGCTGAGACGAGAGAGGCTTTATGCCAAGCTGAGCAAGTGTGAGTTTCTCCTAGATCGTGTCGCATTTCTTAGACACATTATCTCTGGAGATGGCATTTCAGTAGATCCTGCGAAGATTTCATCAGTAGAGACGTGGCCGACCCCTACCAACGTCTCGGAGGTGAGGAGTTTCCTAGGACTTGTCGGGTATTACCGGAGGTTTGTAGAGAACTTTGCAAGGATCGCAGAGCCGATGACCTGCTTGACCCGCAAGGATCAGGAGTTCACCTGGACAGAGGAGTGTCAGACGGCATTCGATGAGCTGAAGAAGCGTCTGACTACAGCACCTATCTTGACCATACCTTCTGGACCCGGAGGATTCGTGATCTATAGCGATGCGTCCGGGAAAGGATTAGGATGCGTCTTGATGCAGCATGGGAAGGTTGTGGCCTATGCCTATAGCTAGCTGAGGACCCATGAGAAGAACTATCCTACCCTCGACTTGGAGCTTGCCGCAGTGATCTTTGCTTTGAAGCTTTGGAGGCACTACCTGTACGGAGAGCGCGTGGAGATATTCACCGATCACAAGAGCCTGAAGTACGTCTATACACAGAAGGACCTGAACCAGAGGCAGAGACGTTGGCTCGAAGTGATGGCGGACTTCGAGATCGAGCTACAGTACCATCCGGAAAAGGCTAATGTGGTAGCCGATGCTTTAAGCAGGAAGCCCATAGCATTTTTCCTGACTATCCAACAACATCTGTTGAGAGATCTGGAACAGTTGGGTATCAAAGTCGTCATGCCCGGAGTAGACGGCCAGATGTCGAGTTTCCAGGTGCAATCGACATTAGTGGAGAGAATCAAGGCTGCTTTGCCGACGGAAGCCAGATTTCAGAGGCTTCGACAGAGGACAGAGGCTGGAATACAGACGGGACTGCATATACACGAGGACAGGAATTTGAGATATGGAGATCGTCTCTATGTTCTGAGTGGAGAGCTACGCCAGGAGCTGATGACGGAGGCGCACAGTTCGACCTATTCTATTCATCCAGGAGGCACGAAGATGTACAGAGACCTAAGGCAGTACTACTGGTGGCATGGGATGAAGAGAGAGATAGCCCGCTTCGTGGCTAAGTGTTTGGTGTGTCAGCAAGTCAAGGCTGAGCATCAGAGGTCTGTCGGATTACTTCAACCGCTCCCGATATCGGAGTAGAAATGGGAGCACATCACCATGGACTTCGTCACGGGTTTCCCGAGGAGTCCTAGTGGTCGCAATGCGATATGGGTAATCGTAGATAGACTCTCCAAGTCTGCCCACTTTTTATCCTTCAGGGTTGGGCAATCTACGGAAGTCTTGGCAGACATGTACATGAGGGAGATTGTACGATTGCAAGGAGTGACAGTCAGTATCGTGTCTGACCGGGATACGAGGTTCATATCGTACTTTTGGAGGAGTATGCAAGAGAGTCTTGGTACCCGCCTTAAGTTCAGTACTTCGTACCATCCGCAGACAGATGGACAATCCGAGCGCACCATTGAGACGCTGGAGGACATGTTGAGGGCATGCATGCTTAACTTCAGTAGTTCATGGGAGGACCACTTGCTCTTGGTTGAATTTTCCTACAACAATAGCTATCAGGCGAGCATTCAGATGGCTCCCTATGAGGCATTGTATGGTAGAAAGTATCGTTCCCCAGTATGTTGGAGCGATGTAGGCGAGAGGCAGATTCTAGGGCCAGAGTTGATCATCCATACAGTGGAGAAGATGAAGAAGATCCAAGGGCATCTACGAGCAGCACAGGACAGGCAGAAGCATTGGGCGAATGTGCATCGATGACCCCTAGAGTTCCAGGTTGGAGAACATGTGTTCCTGAAGATTTCACCTACCAGAGGAACCATCAGGTTTGGAGGCAGAGGGAAGCTGAGTCTGAGGTATATCGGACCATTCGATGTGCTAGAGCGCGTCGGAGAAGTTGCTTACAGATTGGCCTTGCCGCAGACACTGGAAGGAGTTCACGACGTCTTCCATGTATCTCAGCTGAGAAGGTACATACCGGATCCGAGTCATGTGCTTGACCACTCGGAGATCACTGTTGGTCCAAGCTTGTCATACCAGGAGGAGCCGGTAGAGATCCTAGACTGAAATGAGAAGGTACTGCGAGGCCAGACTATCCCTCTAGTTCGTGTCGCATAGAGGCATCACGCACCAGGTGAATCAACCTGGGAACGAGAGGATGATATTCAGCAACGCTTTCCCCATCTCTTCGAAGGACTAGGTATGTGATAGTATTTATTTCATTCAATAGTTTTTTATATGTCTGTTTTAATTTCGAGGACGAAATGCTCTAAGGAGGGTATGTTGTAAACCCCCTCGACCAGAAATTAGGGTTAATTAAATTCAAATAGCCTAATTAGGGTTAACTAGATATAATTAAGATTTATTATATAGTATTGTAATACTGTGCAATGATTTATTGTTTTTGGATACTACCCTTGCTGTTACCCTAAAACAATTTCCACATACCTGGCTTAGACATGCTAATCTATCATATTAAACTTTGAACAAACCCCGGATACTGATTTTCGTGCCTGATTTTAGTCGCACAAAAGTCGTTACAAACGTCGTACGCAATTTAAATAAATTGCGTAATTACGTTCGTTGTCCGTTCCAATCAAAATTGAGACCCCATCTCGATCCGATTTGACCAACCCAGATCATGATATTATTGTACACTGAGCCTACTACACTAATGACCCTTGTCCAACCCAATTTAGACCTCCGAGTTTTTATTAAATTAAATTAGAGACACCGGTGCATTAATTAACGTGGTGACCTGACCTAAATTAAATTAGACCCAACTCCAACCCAAACCCACACCCACACCCACACCCACAAGCCTCATACAAAATACCATACACCATCCTAGCCCAATGAAGAACACCAAACATGGTATTTGTTTACATCAAAACTCCAATTTCAGAAATTATGCAAATACCAAATTGTTCAGGGGCCTTTTTGTAAAATTACAATGAGGTGTCCCCCTCTCATTGGCCCAACATCATGGAGAAAGAAAACTTTCATTCCCTAACTGTATCTATTCATTTTCCCCCCATTCCTAGTGTACTTGCACCCCTTTATGAAGGGCACATCATGGCCCTTCATTCAAAATGCTACAATCCTAGCCCTCCCCTCATCATGATGGACATCCCCAACTCACCAAAAATTACCTACAGTCAGCCCTAATCCCTAGGCAGCCCCCCCACTCTCTCACCTACATAAACAACATATTACATCATTAAAGAAGGCACACAACCCAAGAAAACCAAGTAAAACCCTATCATCACCTAAACCACTCAGCTCAACCCAACCCCTGCCCGAGCCACCCGCCGCCTTCTCCCGTCCAGCCACCACGTCCAGCGGCCCCCCAACCGACTCAGACCCCTTCGCCGACCTCCCCCCTACCTACCACCACCGTCCCCGACCACGGCACCGCCCGCAGCCGCCTCAATCCCCGCCGTCCTCAACCCGGGCCATTTATCCCCAAACTAACAGCCGACCACCCGACCGGCCATTTCTCCGCCACCTCAGCTCCGCCGACTACCGTACTCGACCTACTTCCTCCCCGGCCAACCACCGTCCTCCCCGTCAACTCCCAGCCCCGGCCAACGCAGGAACAGACCGCCATCGATCCCGCAGCGTCGACAAGCCCAGTCCGAGCTATAGCAGTCGACGCCTCCCGAGCTTCGCCGGAGCTCCGTCCGGCCACCCCCGCCGTCGACGGCACGCCATCGGGACCCCCTCGACCCGAGCATCGCTTAGGTACGGTATTTTATGTATAAATACTAGTATTTAAATACGTATTTAAGATTGCATTAGATGTGTATAACTACATGTGTTAGATTTAGTATTTTATATGTATTCTGTATGAATATTATTATTTTCTGTATTTCTGTAGTATTTATGTATATAAATATGTATATATACTGTTTTAATATTTTCTGAGTATAATTTAGATATGATATAAATATATAAGTACGTATTTATAAATATAAATGTATATATATACATAATATATATATGCTAGAGCTTAAATACTTTATATATATTTAATTAAATACCTAATATGTATATGTTTAATATATGTATTTCAGAAATATGTTTCATATATGAGTATATTTCATAATTATTACATGTATGTATATATATACATAGTATATATGTACTAGTGTTTAAATACTTAATATTTATTTTTATACCTAATAAGTATATGTACTTATATATATATATATATATATATATATATGAATATAAATGTATATATATTTCAAATACATTTTATGTGTTATTATATTACATAATAATTATATGAAAGTATGTATAATGTATATTTGTGTATATAAATATATATATATATACACCTTATGTACTTAGTATATTAGTGTAATGTATATATATATGTATATGTATATGTATATATGTATATTAATTATATATTTAATGTATTTATAAAAGGTATTTTGGTATGTAAATGAATATATATATTTAAATATATATAAATGTACGTGTATTTTTACTCATGTACAAAATTATTATCTAAATATATTTATATGTATAAATATATGAATTTGTGAATATTACCAATTAGGTACACATATTTACTGTGTGTATTATTAGTGTATTACTAATTAATACATAAGTACTATTAAACAAATAAATTATCTGAATATATTTATTTATGATTTAGTGTATTTAAGTATATATATATTTGATATATATATATATATATATATATATATATGTACAGTCCAGACCCTGTGTCAGCTGTAGATACAAGCAGTGTATCTTAGTCGTGCTATTGTAGCGATTAATATTGTCATTACTATATCATATATAGGACTGCTGGACAGTACCGCCGAGGCATCATGAGCAGGGCTTTGGATTTCGCAGCTACCCGGGACAGGCAAGTATACCTTGCTGATTTACTGCTTAAAATTAAATGATAAATGTTACAAATATACATAAAACTGTGCGCGTCCGAGATTGACTCGGGTGCAGTCGATAATGCGTCGATGAGTAGTGTACTTGACCTAGTTGCTAGCTGACTCACCCACTACTGTGAGGATATTTTGATATTCTCCTAGACCGTGACACTTACACGTATCATGATGGTACATTTATATTGGGATGCGGGTCTACGTACCCGATTCGCTATCGGTACGTACGACATGCATCACGGACTAGCCTAGATTCTAGAGTATTATAGTTAGATGAGACTTGGCATATAGATACGGTACACTCATGTCGTGTATTCGACTTGCGTATCTATATTGGGCGGGAAGGACAACTGATAAACGTATGGGATACACCCATCGGACTCCATGGTATCCACAGGAACCACAGACCCGATGACTCCCTATATTCAGACAACGCGCTCTACGGAGTGTTACGGACGTATATACATTACAGATACCACGTCCCTTAGAGTGTTGGACGATATATATATATACAGATACCTCATTCTTCAGAATGATGGACGTGGCAGATACCACACTCTAGAGGACGTTGGACGTTATGCCTATACCTACCTATACGTTCCGAGGTTGTCCTTACATTGTATTCACTTAGATGGTTAGCACACCCTCTTTACTTTTATTCAGTACTATATCTGGCATGCATATTGTATCTTGTTACGTCCCTCTGAGGACCTGGTTATTTTCCAGATCTGGACGAGGCCTATTACCCCACCGTGTACGGGCCAGGTGTGGAGACGAGGTTTGCTCTTGACGAGGAGCTGGAGGTTTTACCATCAGAGTACCCCTGATCATCTTGGTAGGCCTTCCGCCTATGACTGGAGCTCCTTACCTAGTTAGCAGTTGTTTCAGTCACTCTTATTATCAGTACTTTATTTTAGACTATCAGTACTTTATCTCCAACATTTGTAGTAGGTTTGTTTCCACCAGACATATTTCAGTTGTACTATGTCATTCGACTATGTCCTTATATTCCAGTCTTTTATTTAGTATTTTACTTGTTGTCTGTGGATGAGATTAGACACTGCCTGTTGTTGATATTAGACTTGTTAGATTGAGGATAGCGTAGCACGCTTCGTCAGGATCCATTAAATTGGGATATCCTCGGAGACGTGTCAGCTGACCAATGCCACGTGGCCTGGTTCCATATATTTTGGGACTAGGGCATGACATGTATTATTGGACTAATATAATTTTGGGCCTAATGATCTAGTATGGACTATTGAGATTCTTCATGTCGGGACCTGGATCCATGAGTACTAGTCGAGCGAAGAAAAACCTAGGAGACGTGTGAACATACCTTTTCTATCATATGGTTTGACTGGAATGATACACATGACCCCTATGGTTTGTCAAATTTTCCTTCTAGCCATTCACAAGTCAACTTGGTATTTCAAAACACTAGTTTAGATACATATTTTCTGGTTCACTCTATACCTGCTGGTTGCATACTTACATGACAGGTTACTGGATTTCACATATCTGTCTGTTTTTACTACTTATTTGTTCTCTGTTTTGGCTTATTATTATTTATTTATTTATCTGCTTAATCTATTTTGTACCATGATTCATTACTTATCGGCTTATCAAGTATTTACATTACTATTTATTGTTTCATAGTCTATGTCAATTAATTAGAACTATTATTAGGTTATGCTTATTCCATTATGACTGAATATATTTTTAAATGATTAGTTAGAGGACTGGTGTCCTACGTATTATGGCCAACATGATGAAGAGTTACCCGAGGTTGCAATAGTAGTACATGAGGAGCTAGTACCAGCTATTGACAAGGCTCAATTAGTTATTGCCCAGACTTAGCTAGTATTTCTATATTTGTACTGGATTTGTCTCCAGCTCTTTAGATATTTTTTGTTGTTATTTGTTACTTTGACTTTATGATGGTGTTACGAGACTCGTAGACTTAGATTATTGTTTTGACTATTATAGTTTGTGACTTTGAGATTTCCTTTCCTTTATATATGCCACTATCTTCCTTCTAGCATATTGTGATTGAGTATTGATTCACCATTATATATTGTCATCCTGTCCTCCGTATGGAGTTTAGATATCATTGATATGTTACATAGATAATTGTGTGATATGGATAGATAGTATTTTTGACCTAGACATCAATCTACCACCGATGCTGTGTAGTAGGCTAGACGTTGCTAATGTACTCGTGCCGTCACATCTGGGCGTGGGTCGTGACATGTTTTGATGGTGGCCCTTGCAGGTCAGGCTTCTCAAATAGTGTGATATCGTTGTAGTGCAATAACTTAGTTATACTACTGCAAGCCTACGATAATTTATATGTTATAGGCTATATGATGAGAAATTACTCCAAATTAGAATTTGTTAAGGGATTCCTTGGATGACCCTAAAGAATCTTATTATAAATTTATTCTGAAATCTGTTTCCACTTATTTTTATTCGTTATTGAATTTGATTTTTGTATCTAGATTAATTTATGGACTGAATTGAGGTATATTCTATTAACATATTTTAATGAGGACAGAAAGAAAGGTAAATGTCTGCCTTGGTTATGGAGTTTAGAGTATATTATAGCCATATTAGCTGACATGGAGAAGACATAGAGCCTGATTTTGGATATATTTCTCTTGGTTATAAAATTTAGAGTTTTTCAACCAAGCTAGCGGCGGGCCAAAAGTTCTAGATACCATTATTCTAGAGGTATTTATCTTAGTTACGGATTCTATAGTTTATTGCCGCTAAGCTTACTAGCGTGGCGAGGATTCTGGGTAACATAATTTCAGATAGACGTGTATGATTATCAGATTATATTTTAAATTGGTTCTTAACATACCATCTCCATCATTCAACCTTGTTATCATTGAGTTCTGTTCCATCACCTTATTAGCTCAGGATCGAGATATATTTAGTTTCTCTAGTTCATTTCTTACAGGGCTTTACCTTCATTAGTTCCTGAGGCAGCTTCTTTGGATAATATTATATTTTGGTAACTTGCAGGCATATTTGTGTCCAGCTTGAATATTAATATCGATTATTGGACTTATAATTGGTGGTCTGTGAGTAGTTCTTAGTTGGGCAGGTGAGCATTAGGTATTAGTGTGTGAGTCTAGAAGTAACTCAAAGTGTAGTATCCTTTATAGCAATAGTTCTAAGATAGGTGTCAAAGCATAGATAGTAGTAGGTATCCTGGAGTATTAAGTGTGTATAATATAGAGTTAGTGTCTGTGTACTAAGGGTGCCTAGAGCGAGCAAGTCGTCAGTGTATCAAGACTAGGATGAGTGATATGTGGAGTGTGTTTATCTAGTATCAGAGAGTATTATTGTGGATGATAATATAAGCTAGTTGTATTAGTGTGATATTGAGGTAGGGTATATAAGGGAGTATCATGAGAGTAAGAGTGCAAGTGTTTAAGGTAGTGGGAGAGGGGTCCATCTAGGCAACTAGTAGCATAGCAAATTTTCCCGCACTAGTAGAGGGTGACACCCCAGTAGGGCAGGGCTTTTGCGATGTCGGTCGAGGAGACCGATGATGTAGGTGATGGGTTAGCAGGTTCTGTTCTGTTCTTCTACCTGTCCCTTCCATCTATTTATTCGATTGATTCTTTACTATGTTATAGATTGCTCTTGTAATTTTATGCTAAAGTATAGTTAGAATAGTTAGTAGTATATCCCTGATAGAGACTGCAATATCATAAAAAATAGAGACCATAACCACGCATGTTAACAATAATTAGTGATTTCTTTAAATTATATACTTGCATGATTATAGATAGATTGGGAGGTTGACCTAGAGAGGGGTACAACCATCTTTAAATATTGAGGACAAAATTTTCTAGGGGGTAGGATTTTAACCACCTAATTCTGGGAGAGGAATATTTTTGTTATTTTAATAATTGTTTGAGAATTCTATTATTGATAATAATATTTTTTATTATATGTATTGGTTGTGTGCTATCTAATTAGAATAGACAATGTGATTAGTTGGTTAGTGAGTTAGCCTATTAATTAGACTTAGTGCCAGTGAGCCCAAGTAGACCAAAATAGACTTGACATGACACATTGGTTCAACTAATTAGATTAGTCATGACTTGGTTAATTAGACTAACGAGAATAGATAGAATATTTCTTCCATTTAGATCTTAAACTTTCCCCTAATTAATTACCCATAATTAAATGAACCTTCATGAAAACCATTGAGGGCATTTTAACCCTTGTGTATTGCCATTAGGCGGAGAGTTTGTGGCTGGCCCTAAATATAGGGAGGATCCTCCTTCATTTTTTTATTTCATTGTTCATTTACAAGTAATTTGGTTCTTCCCCAAATTCAGACCACCCCCCACCAAATTCCATTCTTTTTTTTCTCATTCTCTACCCATATTCATCATCAAGGAGACCTAGGAGCTTGGATTGCAAGGAGCACTACTTGGAGAGGAGATTCTAGGCGCTTATGTTCATTTTGTGTCCACTCGTAGGAGTTTTATTGGGATTTGACTCCCAATAGGTACAATCTTGATTTTCCCTCAATTTTATGGTTAATTTATAGTATAGGACCCTTAGGAACCCTTCAATAGCTAAGGACTGCCCATAGGAAGAAGAACTATGTCCTAATGAGCCATATTATGAAAGTTACATGGACTTTTGTGGCCAAATTGGAGGAAAACCAAATTTGGACCATTAGGTGTTTGTAGGAATGATTACTCAATGATTTTTGAGAGTGATCCATGATTTCCAAGTATTTGTGTGTCCATACTTGGATACGAGTGGTACGCATCATGATACGCCATGATAAGGAGTCGTAGTAGGGATATTTTTATGTGTATTAGGTTCTAGCATGCCAAATTCTATATATTGCACTAAAATAGCTATTATATATGTTATTCATACTATATTTAGTATTTTGGTTGTGTTGTTTGAGCTTGTGGAGACTACCTTGGTGTTTTGACATGCGTATCGAAGTTAATACGAGTACATACCTTAATAGCACACCAAGTGTTTGGTGATTGGCTTGAGGCACTACCAAAAAAAAATTATTTTAACGACACTCGAAAAGTCTCGTTAATGACTTTCCATGACACTTTTTTCGTGTTTTCTAGAGGGGGTGTCATAGAAAGTTTTTAACTTTCAATGACACTCTGTAAGTATCATATAATATCTTTACGATGATATTTTCTGAATGTATTGTAATATTTATTCCATGACACTTTACTGGTGTTATCTTAGCGTGGTTCAATGACAGTTCAAAAATATCGTCAAAATTATGACACTTTGTTGATGTCATCTAAAACATTCTATGACAATTAATAAATGTCATTGATATTTTCTACGGCACTTTTCGTGTGTCATCTAAAAAGAGGATACAGATTTAATTCACGACACTTTATATATGTCATCTAACTCACTTCGACGACACCTTTTAAATGCCCTCAAAATATCATCAAGATATATGAAATATAAATTAATTTTATTTGTATATTTATTTTTATGTAATTAACAAAAACAAATTTTTCAGATAAAACTGTAATGCACCAACAATAATATATATTAAAATATCTTAAATCTATACAAAGTCTAAAAAAAAGTAGTATTAAGAATAACAACAAAGTCTATTACATAACAAATAAGATAACTACTAGTACTACTTAGCGCCCAACTCTTTTCAGCATCAAACTCGAACATAATACGAACTCATCAATCTATTTACACAAAAAGATGAGAATGAATATTTCAGATTTCAAACTGACCATACAAATGCTGTTGCAAAACAAGCATTAAAATTAATATATCATCTTTTAAACTGACCATACAAAATAATATATTTAAACATGCCATACCATTGCTCATAAGAGCATCAAACTCATGGACATAACACTTCCAATGGGAAGTGCCTGACAACTCAAACTCCTTACACAATTGTACATATATGAACGTGAGGTAATCAAGTTGAAGTAAATTAATATTGGGAATCAATAAATGGTTCAGGTTAGCTTCAAGTATAATAATAAAGAGAGAGATAAAAGCCTAACTTAGTATTGAAATCTCAACAATGATGTATCTTTAATTATTTACCTCATGCACTTGCTGGAAAAGTGGTTCAACTTTCAGTCAGAGTAGTTTTTTAACCTCATATAACAAGGCATACGGTTAGCACCCAAGCAATCTGCTGCTTCTTGAACCTACACTCACACCTTTATACAATAAGGTTTCTAAGTATCATTTGATAGAGTTGCATATACATATTCTACTTACTGAATGATAATTGAATGATATGAGATGGATTATGAGTCTTCTCCTATAGTCCAGAAGATAAAGCTGGATACATTGTGATAATGAACCATGAACAAATTCTAGCTGTCGTGTTAGAGGAACTAGGGAATATGTTCAAGGGAGCTAGTGACTATTGCCAGTGAGTTCAAGATTATAACTATGGATAAAAGAAACTTTAAAGGTCTAAATTAGTCTATGGTACAAATATATAAGACATTAAACCAAAGATCAAACTAAAAAGACAATTTTTATCACATTATCCTAGGGACTTAAATCAAAAGTAGGCACTTAGAAACCAGACCAATTAGCTTGAAGTAAAGTTTCATTTCTTCATGAATAAACATATTGGTAATTCCTTTACTTCCTACAAATATGAACCGCGGTGATAATGAACCATATGATGATATAAGTAGTATGATATCCCAAAATAGTCTTGTTCTTCTACATAAATTTGACCTTATATCTCAATCCAGCAGTAAGAAATAATAAATAGTTGGGAATGTCACGCCCCAATTTTGTGGAATCGATAGTCGTCCCCAAGGCGTGATGTCGTGCGTGCCTAGACTGCGCAACGCAATAGGCCAAGGTATTTTAATATAACGAGCACGTATTTAGAGTACGTAGATAATTGAAAACAATATTAAAACAAGAAAATTTTCTCTTTATTTATATTGAACATCATTTACAAACTCTTGAACAAGTACAAAAGGTTGCCTTGAAGGCTTACAAAAGCAGACACAAAATGAGATAGCCGTCCGATACATTACGTCCTTTTACTATAACTTCAAAAGCTATAGACACCTTCGGGCAAAGCTATCACCTTGCCACAAAGCTGCATAGGATATGTGCACGAGCTCCTGGAAATTCAAACATGCTTCAAAGGTCACGCACAGGGGGTGCCGATCGGTGGACTGATTTGGAAAGTCACTCTAGCTCCTTGCAGGATCACCTTGGCGCGGGTAACTTGTTCCAACGAAGGTTAATTCATTGAAATACACTAGTGAAGGGAAGCTAACCCAACTACACCAATCAACACGTTATTTATGTGAAGCGTACAAGTTATTATATGGTCTTTCTATCTTGCCTTAGTTCAAGTTACAAGCAAGCAATAGATAATAGTAATTTACTGAATTAAACTTGCCATCGTTTGGTGACTTTTACTTGCCCATCTAAACCATCTGCATAATACTTACCATGACCTTCCCTGCCATGCAGACATAACTTGCACAGTTTAAATATTCGTGGGGATCACAGGCGTGAGGCCATAGTGGATGAGTTATAGTCATTGACGAGGATGGTATACAACAAAAGTACACATGGAGCTACAAGCCATCAAGTCCAGCACAGGAGACTAAAATGAAGTTTCATCCAGATTGGATCGATGTCGGTGCCCCAGCGACCGTCCACAGGAACTAAGATCTTTTGCACAAGTTGTCCGTGATCAAGCATCGTCTAATACTAAGTTATCAATTGATGCAGTACAAGGCAACACAAGCACGAGACAAGTAACATGGCATGATTTATTTTGCATAGTCTTCCTGATCATTTTATTGCATAGCAAAGTGTTCTACACATGGCATAGTAATGGAAGTATATTGTTCTAACTTGAATTGATACACGATGAAAGAATAATCTAAACGAACTAGCATGTAACAAGGTAACTGTTCACAAGTTGATTGATAAGCATAAAATAATCCAAGTCTATTCTTTTTTATCTTGACATCTTTTATTTATTATGGTATCGTCTGATCAAAAAAATCAAGAGGGCAAGATTTTAGATGTGAAGACTTGGAAGAAGGGTCAACTAATTGAAGTAAAGCCACTCACAAGTTGGTGGAGAGAGAAAAGGAAAGAGGTGCTTCAAGACTTCACTCGCGCGATACATACTGCACGATCACCGGCATTGCCACAAACAGATGATCAATACCTATTCTCCTCTTTTCAAACTTGAAACGAAAGTGCAGTTCAATGAACAAAAGCAATAAAATTTATCAAAATCGTTCAAATAAATGCATATCCGAAAACTAATTCTAAAGCACGAAAGCTACAATGCGACAGCGAAAAACTAGGCAAGAAAAGCTTTTAGCGGAGAGGTCCCTCTTGACTCTGCCGCTTTGTCCGTCCTTGGGACACGGTCTATAGAATATGGAAATTGATTCCGAAGAAAACATTCCATAACGAGGAAAAGATCTTGATTCAATCTATCCCGATCGAATAATACCGAAAGTATTTCTTATTTACGCTAGCCGAAAAGGGGGAACGGGGCGTCACATCCTAACCAACTAATAGGAAGTTTCATCCAGGAAACTTAGGAATAGAACCTACCATTATGAAATAATGAAGAAAAGTTTTCCTCCATCTCAGACTCAAGCTCCCACGTCAAATCTTTGGCCGAATGATTTCTCCAAAATACGCGAACGGGAGGAACCAAACAACTTCGAAGTCGCTTCTCCTTTCGATGCAAGATTCGTACAGGGTGTTCGACATATATCAAGTCCACCTTCAAGTTTAGTTAACCAAGATCCACCACATGACTCAAATCATACAAGTACTTCCAAAGTTGTTAAACGTGGAAGATATCGTGAATCTCAGATAATGACGATGGCAGGATGATCGGATATGCGACTAGGGCAACTCGCTTAAGAATTTTGAACGGGCCTACGAATCTCGGGCTTAGCTTCCCTTTTATCCAAATCTGGTGACTCCTTGCATGGGCGAGACTTTAAGAAATATATGATCGCCTTCTAAGAACTCAAGAGGTCGACGCTGTGCATCTGAGTAACTCTTCTGACGGCTTTGTGCTATCTTCAGCCGTTTGCGGATCAAACAGATCTTTTAAAATATTTTTTTTACGAGTTTCGGGCCAAAAATTTGTCATTGCCCAACTTTATTCCAACAGATATGGGATATACACTTCCGCCCATACAATGCCTCATACAGAGCTATTTGAATGCTAGATTAATAGCTATTATTATATACAAATTTGGCTGACGGTAGATGCATGTCCCAACTTGACTTCAAGTCCAAGGCGTAGAGCTATATCATGTCTTCGAGGATCTGGTTTATCGCTCTCTCTGGCCATCGGTAGTTGAACTTTGACTTTATCCCTATTGCTGACTGAAGACTCTCCGAGAAGCGTGATAAGAATCATCCATCTCGATCAGAGATAATATATATGGGCACACCGTTGAGTCGAACGATCTCATTGTGGTAGATCTGCGCCAAACAATCGACACTCTAAGCAGCTTTGATAGGAAGAAAGTGAGCTAACTTGGTGAGTCGATCAACGATGACACAGACGACATCGTTCCCCCTTTGTGTCTTTGGCAAACAAATAATAAAATTTATGGTTATGTATTCCTATTTCCACTCGGATATAGCAAGATTATGTATCTCCCTACCCTGCTTCTGGTGCTCAGCCTTTACTCATTGACAGGCCATGCATTATGACACAAACAATGCCACGTCGCTCTTTATGCAGTGCAACCAAAACGTCGTCCGGGGGTCTCGATACATCTTTATGCTTCTTGGATGTTAAGTGTAACTCGTATTATAAACCACCTCGACCAATTTTGAATTAATTTAATTTAGATTGAGAGACTAGGATTAATTTGGATACAATTATTATTAATGTACAACAATCTTGCGACTTAATACACCACACTGTTGCTTTGATGTTTGTAGCGCTACACTAGTAGTTACCTTCAAACTAATTAAATACACATTTCCTAGACATGCCAGACTACCCATCTGACCCTGGTGTAAATTTTAAATACTCAATATTGTGCTTCATTTGAGCTGCACGATACTCGTTACAAATATCTATGTATTATTCCAATAAACCCCATTTCTCTTAGTTGCCCATTCCTAATTGAATTTGAAGTACAACCGCAACCCATTTCCCTATAACCCAAATTAGGGTATTAACCTATTCTTAGCTTGCTACGCCCATGACTCTTGTGTTTCACCCAAATTTAATCCCATGTGTTTTCAATTTACAAAAGAACATCTAGTGCATTTGTTTTAAATTAATTAAATTTGAGGCCAATTTTACCCTAAACAGGACCTAACCAAGACCACGTGCACCCTTTATTGTGGACCTGCCCCACCCCAATGATCCTTGGCTGGCCCAAGTCTCGAGGCCAGCCCACAAATTCCATCACCCATATAAATATACATTTCTTTTCATATTGAAACCCTAGATCATAAACACTATCACCACCTCCATAACCTAGCCGCTTCCCTACATCTAACCCGAGCCCCTCCTTTTCCCGACCAGACACCCACCACCGCAAGCCGGTACCACCTCATCCTCTGCCACCCGCCTGACCACCCACTCCACCACCCCAACATCACTGCACCACCGCCTACACTGACTGCCATTCCCCATCTCCACCACCATCAAACCCGAGCACCAACCCGACTAACAGATCCCGACTGTCCCCAGCCCGGACCACCGCCTCCAGCACCGCCAACTGCCACTACCAGCACGATTTTGACCTCCCCCACGACCTGACCGTCATCCCAGCGCCGTCCCCAGGCCGCTGCCGCCTCTGCCTGGCCGCTGTTGCCACTGCTGCAACTTTTGCAATCACTGGCGCTGCTGCCTTACTGGCCGCCGTCGACCGGAGATCCATCCCACGTCGGAGGATGACCAGGCCTCGAGCAGACCCTCGTCCAGTCAACTAGGTACTCGACCCCTAGCTCGCTTCTTGCATAGTATCGTTTTATAGTTGTTTTATCAAGTCGTCGTATCGTTGTATCTTGTATCGACACAAGCCAATTAAAATGTAATAATATAAATGTGTATGCATGTATGATAATTAGATTAGATGATAATAAATACATGACCCTAAATTTATGACCTGTTATCAAGGACTAGTAATTCACCTGAAACCTTGGACGTAAACCAAGCATGCTTAAACATGGAAGATAAGGATATGTATTCGAACAAATCAGAAATAGTTTGTAACCCATAACTTCGATAGTTTATTATCGCGAGAGACACGATAACCGAGGATAGGATACGTGTGCACCCTAGCTACGTGCACACGCGACTTTGTAGTCCACCAACCGTGATCTTGCAACAGTACCTAAGAGCAGCATCGTAGTTGTGTATGTATTGCTTAGTTTCTGATGACAGTATTTGCTATATTATATTATATGTTTAGGGTCAGTGGACCAGACATGAGACACTACAGGAGCAGGCTTTTGGCATTCACAGCTTGAGGACCCAGGCAAGATACCTTGCCATATTTACTGTCTGATTTAAATTATGCATATGTTGTATTATTCTTATTGCTTTATTTCATATGACTGTGCACATCCGAGATTGACTCGAGTGCAGTCGACGAATACGTCGATGATTAGTGTACTTGGCCTAGTTACTAGCAGACTCACCCCATTGGGAGGATATTCTGATATCTTCCGAGACCTGACACTCTTACACGTTTCACGGTGACAAATTCATATTGGGATGCGGGTTTGCGTACTAGACTAGCTATCGGTGCGTGTGACATGCATCACGATTTAGTATGTAATTCCAAATTTTATATTAGTAGAGACTTGGCATATAGCTGCATGGTATGCCCGTCATATATTCGACTTGTATATCTACATTGGACGGAGAGGACAACTAGTAGGCGTATAGAATACACACATTGGATTTCGTAGTATCCGGAGGAGCCACGGATCCAATAACTTCCTTTATTGCAGATACCGCACTCTTCGGAGTGATATAAACGTATATATATTGCAGATACCTCATTCTTCGGAATCATGGACGTTACAGATACCACGCTCTTTAGAGTGTTTGACGTTATGCCTATGCCTACCTATACGTACCAAAGTTGTTCTCACATTGCATTCACTTAGATGGTTAGCATACCCTTTATTTATTTTATTCAATATTTATATATATGGCATGTTTCTATGTATCTTGTTACATCCTTCTGAGGACCTGGTACCTTTCCAGATTTGGACGAGGCATATTATCCCACAATGTACGACCCAGGACAGGAGACTAGGTTCGCTACCGCGAAGGAGCTAGAGGTGCTACCGTCAGAGTTTCCGTGATCAGTTGTTAGGCCTTCTTCCTAGGATTGGGAGCATCATCATCTAGTCAGCCGATGCCCTAGTCATTACTTTTTTTATCTGTCATTCAGTACCTAATTTTTGTCCTAGTAGTGGGTTTGTCCCTACCAGACATTCTTGGTTATACTATGATATTTTGAGACTGGCGTTTATCTTCCAGTATTTATTTTAGTACATTCTTGCTGTTTATATTGTGGATGAGATTAGATTAGCTATTGTTGATTAATATTGGACCTGTTAGTATTTAGGACAGTGTAGCACTCTTCGTTAGGATCCATTAAATTGGGTTATCCTCGGAGACGTGACAGCTGGCTATTGCCACGTGGCCTAGTCCCGTATATTTTTGGGACTGGGATATGACATGGTTTTAGTGGTAGCCTATGCAGGTCTCTTTATCGCTTGTGGTATGGTAACATGCCCAGCAAACCTGCAATATGATAGAAATTACTAGGTCTTATCCACTTTGATTGCATCTTAAACTCCCTCCGTGTTACTTCTAAATATCTGCATCCTATTTATTTTATTCCGTACTCTTTTAATGAAGACCTATCTCTTGCAGTAAGATGAACTTACGCAGTGGAGGAGGTACACCCAGTGCTGTGGTGCCAACCTACACCACCCAAAGAGAGAAGGTACCCCAGGGTCTACCTGGAGGGCAACCACTGCTACAGGCCCCGCTAATACATTGGCACGAGACTTCTCAGGGCGATACTACATAGCAGCCCGAAGAACAGACTTCCCAGATGATCCCCACGCAACATTTTGAGGGCCAGACTTCGGGAGCTACACCGATGACGCAACCGAGAGGCCGACATCTGAGGAGACACCTATCGTACAACCAGAGGTTCCATTACCACCACCTCCACCTTATCCACCTCAGATGCCACAATTAGATGGACAACCACAGATGCTTCAGTTCTTCCCGACTATGATGCAAGCATAGTGGCATCAGACCGAGACGTTAAGACAGAGTTTGATGGCAGTACTAGAGAGGACACCTATCACAACACCAGTACCAGCATCTCCACCAGCCCAAACAGGTGGCACGGTACGATAGTTCCGCCATATGGGCCCAAATACTTTTTTGGGCAACGAGACTACAAAGGAGATCTCCGATTGGGTCGCCAACACGGAGATGTAATTAGAGGCTTCACAACTGTATCCAGACCTTTGGATGACCGCAGTGAGGGTCCAACTAAAAGGTAACGCCCATCACTGGTGGGATTCTATTGAGCGCAGTGTAGGCAAGAATCAGACTTGGAAACAGTTCTTAGAGTACTTCAATACAAAGTATTTCTCGGCTACAGTTAAAAATGCCCTGTGCTTCCAGTTCCTACATATAGAACAAGAGAATATGACTGTTGACGCATATGACGCGGAGTTTAGCCGTCACAGCAGATTTGGTGCCGTTTTGATACCCAACGAGCTAGAAAAGGCCCAGAGATTTCATCACGGCCTTACTTTCGAGATACAGAGGTATACTACCACACAGGCGAGGATTTCTTATGAGGAGGTTCTTTCAGAGACGAGGATCCAAGAGGCCATCGGCAGAGGAGCAAGATATTCCAGCATGACCACACGAGCCAGAGCCCAGCCCAGAGTAGGAGGACCGATCCGTCGTCCCGTAGCACAGACACCGCAGAGGGCAGCACCATACCCACAACAGGAGCTTCCGATTTGTCACCATTGTGGCAAAAAGGGCCACGTCATTAGAGATTGTCGAAACAAGCTCGTATTATGCATGATATGTGGAGCAAGCCAGCACCTTGCCCGAGACTGCCCCCAACGCAGAGATACAGCACCGCAGTCCGAACAGAGGCCAGTAGTAATAGTTCCGAGGATACTACCCCCACCAGGAGGTCAGCGTCCACCAGCACCCGGAGGATTTTAGAGGGGACCACCCTTGGCCCCAAAACAGGCATAATTTGATCGAGCCCGACAACAGACTGGAGGCAGAGGCATGGACAGGCCTTTGCACTAGCAGCTACTGAGGAGGAAACAGAAGGGAATGCTATTACAGGTATTATTTTAGTTGTATCATTACCTGCAACAGCATTGTTTAATTCTGGAGCTATACTATCATTCATATTTAGTAGATTTATTATAATGCATAGAGTAGATACTTTCCCCTTACCTAAGAGTTGGAAGATTCTTACCGGAGGAGGTATCGTGCCGGTCACCAGCACTATTAGAACATGTTCGGTAGTCGTATGTAGTAGAGAGATGAGAGCGCGATTCTTGGTATTACCCATGCCATACTTTGACGTTGTGCTAGGCATGGACTGGTTAGGCCAGTATAATATCGTACTGGAATGCCGGAAGGGTAGCGTCACTTTTAGACCGCCAGATCAACCGGAGTTCAAGTACATGCGAGGGACCATCGAGCAAGGAGTAGGACAGATAGCTGGAGCTTATATGGCTATGGAGATGGTACCCCTACCGATAGTTGCAGAATTTGAGGATGTTTTTCCTGAAGAATTGCCAGGCTTACCGCCAGATAGAGACGTAGAGTTCACTATTAAGCTAGTACCCGGAGCAGCACCAATATCTTCTAATATATACCGATTGGCAAAGAAGGAACTAGAGTAGCTAAAGCTATAATTAGAGGAGTTGCAGAGCAAGGGATTTATCCGTCCTAGTACATCACCATGGGGAGCACCAGTATTGTTTGTACCTAAGAAGGATGGAACAGTACGTATGTGCATTGATTATATAGCCCTTAATGCTTTGACCATCAAGAACAAGTACCCCCTGCCGCGGATTGATGATTTATTCGACCATTTGACAGGAGCAGTGGTGTTCACAAAGATTGACTTAAGATCGGGTTATCATCAAGTGAAGGTGCAAAGAGAAGACATTCAAAAGACAGCATTCAGGACTCGTTATGGTTACTACGAGTTCTTAGTGATGCCTTTTGGACTAATGAATGCACCAGCTGTATTTATGAACTTGATGAACAGAGTATTTCACCAATAATTTGACCGGTTCATAGTAGTCTTCATCGACGACATCTTGGTATATTTGAAGAGCCACGAGGAGCACGAAGAGCACTTGAGACTAGTGTTAGAGATGCTGAGGAGAGAGGCTTTATGCCAAGCTGAGCAAGTGTGAGTTTCTCCTAGATCGTGTTGCTTTTCTTGGATACGTCATCTCAGAAGATGGTATTTCAGTAGATTCGGTACAGATTTCATCAGTAGAGACATGGCCAACCCCTACCAATGTCTCAGAAGTGAGGAGTTTCCTAGGACTTGTAGGATATTATCGGAGGTTCATGAAAAACTTCGCAAAGATTGCAGAACCGATGACCCGCTTGACCCATAAGGAGCAGGAGTTCACCTAGACAGAAGAATGTCAAACAGCGTTCGATGAGCTGAAGAAGCGTTTGACTACAGCACCTATCTTGACCATACCTTCTGGACCCGGAGGATTCGTGATCTATAGTGATGCATCCGGGAAAGGATTAGGATGTGTCTTGATGCAGCATGGAAAAGTTTTAGCCTACGCCTCTAGACAGTTAAGGACCCATGAGAAGAACTATCCCACCCACGACTTGGAGCTTGCCGTAGTGATTTTTGCTTTGAAGCTTTGGAGGCGCTACCTATATGGAGAAAGAGTAGAGATATTCACTGATCACAAAAGCCTAAAGTACGTCTACACCCAGAAGGACCTTAACCAAAGACAGAGAAGTTGGCTCGAGGAGATGACAAACTTTGAGATCGAGCTACAGTACCATCTGGGAAAGGCCAACGTAGTAGCTGACGCGTTGAGCAGAAGACCCATGGCATTCTTTTTGACTACCCAACAACATCTGTTGAGAGATCTAGAGCAGATGGGTAAAGAGGTTGTCATGCCCGGAGTAGACAGACAGTTGTCAAGTTTCCAGTTGTAGTCGACATAAGTGGAGAGGATCAAGGCTGCTTTGCCAATAGATGCCAGATTCTAGAGGCTACGACAGAGGACAGAGGACAGAGGCTGGAATGCAGACAGGATTGCGTATACATGAAGACGGGACTTTGAGATATGGAGATCGTCTCTATATTCTAAACGGAGAACTTTGTCAGGAATTGATGACAGAGGCACACAGTTCAACCTACTCTATTCATCCAGGAGGTACGAAGATGTACAAAGACTTAAGACAGTACTTTTGGTGGCATAGAATGAAGAGAAAGATAGCCCGCTTTATGGCGAAGTGCCTGGTGTGTCAGCAAGTCAAGGCTGAGCATCAGAGGTCTGCAGGGTTACTTCAACCACTCCAGATACCTGAGTAAAAATGGGAGCATATCACTATAGACTTTGTTATGGGCTTTCCGAGGAGTCCTAGTAGTCGCAATACAGTATGGGTAATCGTATATAGACTCACCAAGTCCGATCACTTTTTACCCTTCAGAGTTGGGGAATCTACAGAGGTCTTAGCAGATATGTATATAGAAGCATAAAAAATACGCGGGGGAATTATATGCGTTAAACCCTCAACATGCAGGAAGCCAACGTAAAATAAAGCTCCAGTACTGGGTGTCGTAAAACATGACTTCAGAGCCATTGGCGTACAACGAAGCTTCAACGCTGGTCAGCGTAAAGCAGAGCTCCAGAACAACCCACGTAAAGCAGTACTTCCAAATTGCTTCGACGTAAAAAGGTTGCTACATCGCCACTTCGGCGTAAAAAACCTGTTTGCTTTTAATTGAGCAGAAAGTTATACGAGGAACTCTTCGTATTCCTCGAATGAACCTGTCAGACGAAACAGTGAACCTGACTCCTGACAAATAGTACTGCACGACGATCGAGAGGACGGTTGTAATGATGATTCTGCACAGAGCCCCAGACTGTCATTTAGTGACATAATCCTTGATATAAGTCGTTGTTTACGCATTCAAGGAATACATTGCCTATTTTACACAGACAGAGATGAGCTTTACGCTCAGGATGAGACAAAACCAGCTGCCACGTCAGTAAGGGCCGTATGCTATCTCCTCGATATGCCGACCTGGCTTTTTTCAACTATAGGTTCTACTCTTTATGACTGGAAGAGCTATAATTAGGGCTAATACGCTCACATCACCATCTCTGCCTATTACGCCAACCAGGCTATTTTCAGCTATAGGAGTATGCCGTATGCTAACTCCTCGAAATACGCCGACCTGGCTATTTTCAACTATAGGAGTACGTCGTATGTTATCTCCTCGAAATATGCCAACTTAGGCAATACTTGCAAAGGTGCGTGATAAGGCTATTTGGCCCAGAATACGCTCAAGACCTCAGTCAAGCAAGGACAATTGGCTATCTTTATGCCGATTACCTATCCATGCAGCATCAAACTTTACGCAGAATTTGGCTTCTATGCCAACAAGACAGCTATTTGGCTTCTACGCCAACCAAACAGCTACTTGGCTTCTACGCCAACAAGATAACTATTTGGCTTTTTACGCCAACGTGACAGTTATTTGGCTTTTATGCCAATCTTCTCTACGCGAGGGACAGTTACCTACGTGGCTTGCATGGCATGATCTTCGATGAACGATTATACGCATTACCTCATAATGGGACACGCGTCACATGCCGATTCAGGAGGTCATTCATACGTGGATAGCAGTTATTATAACCGACGCGTAAAAGGGGCAGCTCTCCCCGCAGTTCGGTTTCTACACCGACTGGTAAGTTATTGTGACCGATCCCTATAAATAGAGACCTCCGGCCACGGAGGTCTAAGAGAGAATCCAAGGTCGAAAATTGAGGTGGAGAGAATCCAGGAGCCAAAGACAGAGGTCAAGAGAGCACACATACAGAGGGCTTTGGCAACGAGAGTTCAACCTTTCTTGCAACCTTTGAAGCTTCTTCTCCTTCTTCTACAGCACTTCTTCATCATCGTATAGTCCAAGGGACAAAGTGATCGACCGCAGATCAGACTCCTATAGCAATATTTCCCCAGAATCAATTTTTTTGTACTTGACATCCTCGTATAGGATTAATTGTACTTCTTTTTCTTGTTTATAAACAAAGAAAGGGTTTCATATAAACCTACTTTTAATTTCTTTCCTTTATTATCAAATACAAGATGGTGACTCTGTTGGGGACTACTTTCTCATCTGACAAGAAAACCATTGCTCAACATTATGCTGTATCCGTCGGATCAAATTAGAAGACTCTGGTCGTCCAATTTGACCAATCTGCTTATAAAGACATGCTTCGCACAGGGGGTGACTCTCGTTCCCTCTCTGTCAACAACAACAGGAAGTTACGTAAAGTATGGATGCCCCGGACATCCTATACCCTTCCTGCAGGCTTTCTCTCTCCGACCAACAAGGTTGTGACATTGCAACCTGTACGCCTCGCGCGTAAAACTCTGTCTCCCGTCTGTGATGTGGCAGACAAAGCTTCGGGCAATGCCTCAGTGCTAACCCAGAAGTCTAAATTGTGCCCCGTGCGTAAAACTCTGTCTCCCGTCTGTGACGTGGCAGACAAAGCTTCGGGCAATGCCTTAGTGCTAACCCAGAAGTCTAAACCGCGCCCCCCGCGTAAAACTTTGTCTCCCGTCTGTGACGTGGCAGACAAAATTTCTAACAAGGCCTCGGTACCAGTTCAGAAATTCCAAACGTACCCCACGCGTAAAACTTTATCTCCCATCTACGATGAGGTAGATGGTCCCTTCAAACACCGCAATGGAAAACAAGCGGCAAACCTTCCAATCTCTAGGCTTTTACGCCACCAAGAGAGGAATTTGCCTGCTCTTCAGATTACGCGGGACGCTGGAGGCCGGTTGAGGACTTCCTCAGTTTTAAGCCAACCTGTGCAAAGCTCCGAATTACGCCACGACAAGCCCCTCAACATGAAGAAGACCCAGTTCACGGGAACATACTCTCTTCAGATGGATGACGGATCATACGCTACTCACATGGCTGAACTGCGGTATTCTTATGGCAGGAAAAGAGTTATGGTTCCCAACCTCCATACCCCAACTGATATAAAAAGGCATAATAAGCCTTCTTCTTCTGATAATCACCCTGATTTGCGTGATTTTTTGATCAAGAAATGCAAAGACAAGGGTCAAAACCAGGATTCAGTTCCTCTAACTACCAAACGTGGGGAGATCATGTGCGTAGTAGCGCCAACATCTAATATCGTCATGATAGATAGGCCATATGAAGAATCTGTCTTTATGGTTCCACCTACTCGTAATGATCAGCATCAAATAATCTTCGGTCGAATACGGAATAGACCGATGGTACAAGAAGAATCTCACGATGCAGATGCTGGGAGAATACAAATCCACAGATATAGCCCACAGGCTTTAAAGATTATACAAAGGATGTGTTATGGTTTAAAATTGAAACAAGGCCTCAACTATGGAAAAGGCGGACGAACACCGTTGCATGGTAATCCTTGCTATCAATGAACTCATTATGGGTTAGGATATACCGCATCTTTTGCAAACTCCAAACCTCCAGAGTCTGATCCTGTAATACCAGAGGCAGATCCTTCTAAATCAACTTCTGTGGACAAATGCCACGACATGTCTGGGGGTAGTCTCCCTCGACTAAACAGAGCAGCATCCAAAGCTGGGGGTAGAATTCTTTTCGAAGATGATGCAACTACAACCATCTTCCCTGAGGATCGTACGACTCAGGTATCGGGAGCCCGAAAGCCAAAGGGGACCTTCTCCTTCAATGATGATGACATCATTGAAATATTCAATATATTGATGAAGGGAAAAAAGTTTCGGCTACCCAATATTAGATATCGTGAAAGGGCTGGCAAGGTCGATGACCCAGATTATTGTCCATTTCATCGGTACATTCATCATCCTACGAAGTCATGTTATGTGCTGAAAAGGAAAATCCAGGAGTTAATAGATGCCAAAGTCATCACTTTGCATTTATAAACAGGGTGACGGTCACTACAAATTGATCTCACTCTAGTGTGGCAATTTGCTCCTTAAACAAGTCTCGAGGGATTGCTCTCCACTATTTCCCAGCGGAGCAACCTTCAGGTCCATCCCAAGTCAGAAAATTTCTCCCCAGTAAATTTTTCGGACAGGGGTTCACGTCCATATTACCTCTGAACCATCGTCCAAATATTTTCCCCCAACTGAGCTTGCCATGTCCAAATGACCTTTGAGCAAACCTCCCAGGTTGTGGCTATCGATCAGTTCATATCCATATTACCTCTAAACTACGTCCCTCCACTTTCTCCGGCGGAGTAAATCTATCACCACAAAAATGGTCATTCCCATATTACCTCTGCCTTATTTTTTTTTACCCCCGGAGAGTCATATCTTGCTACGTCCACCTTACCTCTGAGTAAGATATTTTCAGAACTTTTCCATGTCCATGTTACCTCTGAGTGAGGTTCTTCTCTTCGACTCCCTACTATCACGTTCGCATAACCCCTGATAGTGCTAGTCGTTTTAGCTTATTACTTATACTTAAAATACGCCATGGGTAATATGTCCACAACCCAGATGAACAAATCAACTCTTGGTTCTTCATCCCCAACATGTGCCTATGTGCAACATTTTCTTGTAATGAGCCATCACCCGTATCCAAGATTCCCGGATACGCAACGGATGATGGATCCTCAAAATTCCCCCCAGCGGAGTAATCTTTAAAGTCAACTTGCACACTCCCATAGTGACTATTCAAAGCAATCTCGTCAGACGCTTGCCATATTCATATTACCTCTGAGCTATCGTCCCGTCAATCTTCCCAGCGGAATAATCCTTTGGTCTATCTTCATTTTTGGATAAACGATACTACACGAATCACTCCTCCATGAGTTTTTGAGACACTAGTTCATGTTCATATTACCTCTAAACTACTGTCATAATATTTCTCTCAGGCTAAGTTTGCTATGTCCATATTACCACTGAGCAAACTTTTCAAGTTTTGGCTATCGATTATCATGTTTGTTTCGAATAATAAACGAAAAAGATATGTATATGGAAAATGAGGTCTTACACGAAGACCCGCCCTTCTTTTATGTTTACAAACAAGATTGTATAATTTAATCCTATACGAGGATGTCTAAGTATAATTTATTTAATCTGGGTAAATATTGCTGTAGGTATCAGATCTGCAGTCGATCACTTTAGCCCTTGGACCACACGATCTTGAAGAAGTGCCGTGGAAGACAGAAAGCAGCTTCGAAGGTTGCTAAAGAGGGTGGATGCTCGATGCCAAAGTCGTCGATCCCTTCTCTTTTCCTGAGCTCTGGATTCCTCTCTCTCTCTCTCTCTCTCTCTCTCTCTCTCTTTCTCTCTCTCTCTTTTTCCTCTCTTTTGGATCTGATACTGGATTCCTTCACCAATCTTTGATCCTATGACCTTCAATTTCTTTGACCTGTTCCTCTTTTGATAGAGGTCTCTATTTATAGAGTTTTTAATGACAGTGACCACACAGTCGACGTAGAAACTGAGCAGTGGAAAGTACAGTACCCTTTCACATGATGGTTTAAAATAACCAATGCTGCGTATAGATGACCTTTTGAGTGAGCATGTGACGCGCGTCCAACTAAGGGACAGAACGTGTATATCTGCTGCAAAGATCACGGCGTAGAATTCACGTAGGTAGTTATCTCTTGTGTAGAAGAGGTTGGTGTAGATGCCAAATGACTGTCACCATGGCGTAGAAGCCAAGTAGGCATAGAAGCTGAGTTGGCGTAGAAGCCGGATGGGCATAGAAGTCGAGTAGGCATAGAAGTCGAGTAGGCATAAAAGCTGAATGGGCATAGAAGCGGATTAAGCGTAGCAGCTGAATGGTCGTAGAGGCCAAGCAGGCGTAAGCCGAGTGGGCATAGAAGCCGAATGGTCATAGAGGCCGAGTGATGTGGACATTTTAGCCGAAATCACGGCTCTTGGAGATATAATCAAATCTCTTGCATTAAATACAGAGATCTGCCCCCATCCTGCGCATTAAATGTTGAGGCATGTCTTTAAGATTTGCCAGCATTCTGCGCATTAAATGCAGATACGCGTCTCGAATCCTGTACGAAGAGCAACTGCTGACGGGGCAGGCTATTCGTCTTCTGTGGAGCGTAAGAAGCTCACGTCTGCCTGTGTAAAGCTGGGCAGCGTATTACCTTATATTCGTAAGAGTAGTTTACGCAAAGGGGATGTCACTAAATGACGGTTCGGTGACATTTAATCAAATCTCCTGCATTAAATGTGGAGGTCAGCCATTATCCTGCTCATTAAATGAGGAGGCGTATTTGAAGGTCTGCCACCCTTCTGTGCATCAAGTGCAGAGACGTGCCTTCGACATCTGTCAGTATTCGGCGCTTTAAATGCAGAGACGTGCCTTAAGAAACTATCATCGCTCTGCGTATTAAATGCGGAGACGTGCCTCGAGCCCTGTACGAAGTGCAGCTTTTGACATGGCAGGCTGTTTGTCTTCTTCGGAGCGTAAATAGCTCACATCTGCCTGTATAAAACTAGGCAGCGTATTCCTTCGTATGTGTAAAAGTGGTTTATGCAAAAAAAATGGCAGTAAATGACAGCCTGGGTTGCAGTACCGCGCCATCATTATACCTGTCGCCTGGGGAGTCGTTCAGTACTCTTTGTCAGGAGTCCAGACGTCAGGTTCATTGTATGATCCGACAGGTTCATTTCGAAGAATACGAAGCGTTCCTCGTATACTTTAATGCCATATTGAAAGCGGATGAGCTTTACGCCATAAAGGCGATGAAGTACCCTGTTTACGCTGAAGCAGCCTGGACACACTGCAGTACGCGGTTGGTCTTTGAGCCTATATTTTTATGCTGTGCTCAGCGAAAAATCTCTGTTTGCATGCTGATGGCTCTGAGGTTATCCTTTTACGCTACCCAACATCAATCATGCTGCGTATAGCTATCCAGCATATTTTTTATGCTTCTACAAGACCCCCTTTCAAAGCTTTTAAATTCCTCGTAATTTGAAACACTTTGAATGAATCATAAACCATTCCTCGTAACTCGAAAATGCTCTAAATGGAACCTAAAATGGTCAAGCCTGACACGTTCTTTCATGGCTGACTTTATGGCAGAGTTATTAGGGATCAGTGTGATCTCTTTCGCCTATAAAAAGGCTGGGGAGTTCTCCTTTTCTTCCCATACTTTCTTCACCATACAGAGATGATGGCCGGAGTTCGTCGGGTCGACTTGAGGAAGAAGAAGATCATGCTCTTCCAGCATGTAAGGAGCCAAAAAAGACGGTATCTTCGAGCAAACGTCCTTTGCAACGATGATCATGGAAGGATATTATAGCCTCCTTTGTTCGGGATAATCAGCAACTTTGTATGGCGGTTCTTCGGGAGAGAAGAAGGGTCGTATTTGACCAGGCAGCTTGCAAGTGGTGCCTTCTTCCGTTACCTGTGTGGATGAGAGCAGATAGACTAGCTCTGTCCAGGATTGAGTTGGGTGAAATATCACAACTCAATCTGTCACGGCACTGTCTGTAGGAAAGCAGATTTACTTCTGCTTTTCTTCTGTTGGAGGATGGGTCTATGCCCAGTTTTGTATCCTCCCGCCGTTGACCAATATGTCAGTCAGTTTGCGGTTACTGACTGACGGCTGGAGAAGATGGATGAAGAATGCCGCCCATGCGAGAACCTGGCAGAACAGATTCTGGGTGCGATCTTCAGATGATGATGAGGAAGCCTTTTGTAGACAGGATTTCCCTCATATGTAGTCATGAAAATGAAGAAAACCCTTGTAGACTGGATTTCCCTCATGTAATCATGCTTTTGATTTTAATAAAATCGTCTTTCTTCTTTGCATATGATCATCTTGCCATACTTTGCTGTGAAGTCTAAATATGTGTAGCTTTGACACGTCTAATTCTTTACGCCGACTCTGTTAGAAAGAGTGCTAGGTCCTGTCTTGTCTTTTATGCATAGCTAAGGATGCGCAGAAAGTCGCTTTAGCAGTCGAGTTGTTCGAACTGTCCTGCTGTTAGGAATAAGGGACCGCGTAGATTTCTGAACTATTCTTCTGATAAACATAATTTTTGTTCAGACCGTCGTCTTCAAGAATGATTTCTTAAAAATTCCTTGGAATAGGGCGAGAACTGGCTGCCGAAGACTGAGCTGCCATCTTGAACTGTAGACGAAATATTCAGACTTGATTTTGGATGAACTTCGAATCAACCCATGAAGAAGAGTAATTTTCAATGTTGAACTCTATATGCTTTGGGTCTTTTGGGATATTTTGAGGTCAAGAGGGAGTATCTTATGTGTGAACTCCTCTAATTGACCGCCTTGAGAATTATTCAGATATACTGCATTCTGGCCGAGCGTGAGATCACAGATTCGTAGCTGTTGAGCGTGAAGTCATAGGTTCGTAGCCTCTCGAGCATAAAAGCTACCGAGCACAAAGGCATCCGGGCGTAAAACCATAGACTAGTAGCCTGTGAGCTTAAAAACCGTAGATCCGTAGCCGTCGAGCTTAGAAAGCTCCTTAGCGTAAAAACTGTAGATTCGTAGCTTCTGAAAAGAAAATATTTTGAGCGTAAAGTTTGTGGATATGTTGCCTCTGAGCTAAAAAAGCCACCGAGCGTGAGATCGTAGATTCGTAGCTGTTTGAGTGTGAAGTCGTTGGTTCGTAGCCTATCGAGCATAAAAGCTACCGAGCACAAAAGGCATCCGGGTGTAAAACCATAGACTAGTAGCCTGTGAGCGTAAAACCGTAGATCCGTAGCCGTCGAGCGTAGAAAGCTCCTTAGCGTAAAAACCACAAGTCTTCTTTTCACGAAAACTTTTTGAATTCACTGACTGTCCGCCTTCTCTTAGTAAATTGGCTGACGTAGTCCCCAATCATAACCAAATATTAAATGTGAGATTTGGTTCAGGATTCGAGGAGTCCATCTGAACTCTATATATACCCCAAGTTTCTGAGAGAAAAACTTTTCATCCGTCTTCTGCGAAAGAAAACTTTTGACTGTTCGAGTTCTCCTTCATTTCTTCTCCGAGCCTTCGAAGTTTCCAGTAATGGCCTCGAAATAAGCCTCCCCCTCTAAGGGAAAGATGGTTGCTTCTTCTTCTCGTTCTTCTGCTCAAGTGAGAGCATCTTCGGTCGGACAAGGCGAACTTCATTCTTAGCGAAGTATCCCGCCGACGAACAGTGCACCCGGCCTTAAAGGTAAAGCTTTTGGGACAAAAAAGAATGACTGAAAATCCTTCGCACACGTTGTACGTGACAGCGCTAGATCGTCTGCTGTGCTGATAGCCTATTGGAGGAAGATGATGCACAGAGACGTTTTATATTTTACGCCCATATTTCTAATGTGTCAGCGCAAAAATTCTATATTTTCGTAGTCTGGCGTAAAAGCTTTGACTGTCGAAAGTTGGCGTATAAAATTTGACTGTTACGCTTATGGATGAAGATTCTGGCGTAATACCTCAACTTTATCAGTCTGGCGTAAAGCACAGACTATATACTGCCAACCTTGAATTTTACGTTTAGGAAATAGATTCCCGCGTAAAAGCTCATATTTTTACAGCCTTGGCGTGAAACACAGACTGTTGATTCTGGCATATGCTGCAAGATTTATAGAAACTGACTTGTATCTCTTGCGTTTTGCAGTTAACTTGCACGAATCTCCATTGGCAGAAGTGATGGGTTCCACTGTCGGGATGCTGCACTCCAACTACTTGGAGGATCTGTCCCATGTGACATTTCCTATCTCCGGGCCCCAGTATCCTGAAGGGAAGGAAATTTTGATATCGGCTCAGGGCGAGCGAATGCTGCTGAGCATGATCAAAGGGGAGCCCCTGACGTACATAGACGGAGACCAATACATAAAGCCGGCTTTCCTCTTCGGGGACATGATTGACAAGCAGTCCCAGACGAAACCCAAGAGAGAACTCTGAGTTTTTCCTGCCGGGGGCTTGGTTTTGTATCTGCCCAAGATGCCGAGGGACTATCCCATCGCGGCATTCTTTCATGCCACACATCCCAGGAGGATGTCGTGGATGCTGACTCCTGATCTTCACGGCAGGCCGGGGAAGATCTTTCATCTGAAAGGAGCTGACCAGGGGTCGTTTGTCAGCCGGCCTACCGACAATATAATGTTGTTCAGGGGACTGTACCCGGGCAGTGTCCTGAGTGTAGACAGCTTGGTGATACAGCCGGTCCAATTACCGACTTTCTGCAATAATTTTATGGGGCACGGGGGAGTATACCCTAAGGGAACCCTCGGTGCGGTGGGTGGATCACCCCTACAAACCTTCGATGGGCTCGCTTAGCTGATTGGGCCCTGAAGCATTTCCAGACCGAGTTGGAGAGCATTGGTCTGTTTGCAGCTGTGAGTGCCACCAGTGTTGGGTTACCTTCTAACCCCAACTTATTTCTGGTACTGATGGAGCGATATATTTCGCTCACTGGGACTTTCGCCACTCCACTGGGGGAGTTAGGATTGGCCCTCCATGAGATGGCAGAGATCTCGAGACTACCGATGGGGGATACTCCATATGAAGAGTATATTCCCACGAACCAGGAGCTGGAGGATTCCGACTCTCGGGTAGTGGAGTTGTATCAGGAGCTGATGTGTCACTACCTCGCTTGTACCACTTTTTATGATGAGCGCTTAGATTTGGCTCACATCAACAAATGGACATCCTACCTCTTCTTTCACAAGTTCAGGACTGCTAAGCCGGAGAAGGTATTGGAGGGCAAGGATCAGCCTGTGAATTCTCTGAGCGTGCTTAATGCTCAGGTAGTCGACGATCTCATGGTAGACGCTAGGGCACTAAAGCCTATAGTTATTTGAGGCACTGTCGCAGGCCTTTGTCCAGGGAAGCTCAACTGGCTGGCTTCCTCTCCATATGGCTGCGCCGAGTGGTGGTACCCGGCATCGCATCTGCAGACCGCATTTACCGTAACACGCTATGGCCTGTAGTGCATCTGGTGTTCGGGGCAAGACTGGGCTTGCTCCCTGCCATGGTGTGCCGCATTCAAGCTGGCTTGAGAGCCATGACTGACGGGCTGCTCGCCAATGAAACTCGGCGTGATAGCTTTCCCAGGGTAGAATTACCATACCTGTATCTGATAGGATGGTTAATTCTTCATAACCCTAGGGTTATGTCTCCCGGCTCTGGCAGTAGTTCGGGGGCTAGTTTCTTGTTGAACTACCATAAATCTTCCTGGAATGTGACCACAGTTCTAGACTGTCGGCGGGTGCTGGACTTCAGTCACAGCTGGAAGCTCTTCTGCATTGTCCCCTATATATACCGTAATCAATTGGGGATTAGGCTTGATGATTCCGATAGAGAGAAGACCAATCTCTCTCCTGAAGCTTTTAATTGGTTGGTCTGCATTAGACCTTCCCATTTACTGTACAAGAGTAAAGACCATTGCTTCTTGGAGCCCTACCTGCCTAGTCGGTTCGCCAGGCAGTTTGGGTATGATCAGTTGCACGTAGGCAACGCCGTCACTAGCTTCCGGTCCAGGGGTGGACTCATTGATGAAGCGAGAGGCTGGCCATACTTCATCATGGGTTGCACCAGAGCAATTTTTACTGTGTCGGTTATTATACTCACCACGGAGCTGCGCATCCTGAACTCGTATGCCCATTTCTATGTGGCAACGAACACTTTCCATCGTAATTTTGATATGCATGGAAGTTTTAGGATGCCCTCTTCCAAGTCTGGGGGAAGAGTCGAAGTCCCCTCGGTTTCTTCTGACGAGGGTGAGGAGTCCGTCAACCCAGATGAGCCTCTGTTGGCGGTATCGAGGGGCGAAGTACCTCTGCCTGCAGGGCCTTTGGTAATCTCCGGGAAGCGAAGGGCTTCTACTCCGAAGGAAACTTCCCCTCGCAAGAGGAAGAAGAAGATGGTTACTCGTCCTCTCCGGATTCCCGGTATTGAGACTCCTGGAAGTGAGCCTGCATCTCCCTATGTTGTGGATGATTCTTTGATTGGAGGTTCCTCGCCTTTTAGAGAGGGACCCTCTAATGTTCCGGCCGGTGGTACCAAAGAATTCCTGCTGGAGTCTGCTGTCGCTGCTACCGCTTCAGGTAGGGGAATGAGACCGCCTTCGGGGCCGAGCCGAATGAGGATATCTTTGTCTGGATCAGCATCGGGAGAGACCCCTGCCGTGTCTGCCAGTACACTCTGCGAGATTCCAGCCGATGAACCTCGGTTGGAATTTGACGAGGACCTGGAAGACTATTTGCCATCGTCAGTTCGCAGACCCCTTTCTCCAGGTATGACAGCTTGCTTAGCATCATTATGAAATGATTTAGCTGTACAGGCCGCAGATGCGATATATATGCCGTCGGCCATGGGTAAATATCGTCTTCACGCCCATTATTAGAAAGGTTAACATCATTTTGATACTAACTTCCTTTCGTCCTCTTTTCAGGGGAAGACCTCTTCGGGGAGGGCCATGTAGATGCGCCCTTCGGCTCTGTGTCAGGACCTGGCGGCAACACGAAGGTGGCTGATTTTGAAGAGGAAATATCTTCGGGTGCCGGCTCGCCTGTCGATGAGGTGTCGATATCTCAAGAGGAGGATGAGCCTGTCATTGCAATAATGCCTCCTTTGAGTAGGCTGGTATCCTCGTCCGGTGTTGGCGCTTCTTCTTTCGTCGCACCACCTGCTGAGGTGACGGCTGTGACGACGTCGTCTGCGGATGTTCTTGGAGGGGGATACGCCAATATCGAGGCCACTCCCGGCGTCCATTCGGATTTAGCTGCGCTGATCGAGCAGTACACCAGCATCTTCTACACCACTTTGAAGATGTTAATATCAATGGTGTTCGCAAAGAATCTGAGCTTTGCATCGCTGAAAAGGTCCTCCTGGTCCGCGATAGTGCCAATCCAAGAATTTGACAACACTGGGCTAGCTGAAACGCTGGAGGAGATAGTTAATGGTTTGGAGCAACCCATTAATGAATACTTGCAGCTAGCTCGAGACAATATTGAAGATATGGTCCAGGCTAGATACGACTCCATGACTGCGCGACTTACCGAACAGATGGCAGGCGTAAATAAATCTATCCAGACACATCAGCAGGAGATGGATGAAGGAAAAGCCATCCTGGAGGAGGCCATTGCTCTTCAAACGAAGTGCCAGGCCATGCACGAAGAGAATGCAGCGAGGGTCCGCGGGCTGGAAACGAAACTCGCTCAGGCAAAGGAGTGGGCTTCTCAGTCGTCGGAAGCTCTAGCTGTGGCGGATAGCCGATTGGGCGTAGCACAACAGAACTTGGCGCGTGAAGGAGTTGCCCGTACTAGTTTTCTTGGGGCTAGAGCCGAACTGTCCCTCATGAGCAACGATGAGGCACGACTGGAGCAGGCTCGCGCTGATGTCTTGGGTTCCCGGACTGAGAGGATGGCTGCACTGGCACAGCGGCTTCGCGACCTGACCGCTTTCCCTCAATGATGTACTTTTGCTTTTGCTTTCCAATGTACTTTCGCTCTTTTTTTTTTGGGAATAATAAAGAGGCTTTCATCTGACTTTTACAGACCCATCATTTCGGAATATAAATGACAGGTTTGGGTAGATGTAGTTTTGTCAAAATGAGATTTTTGCCATATTCCGCTCGAGCAGAGGAGGTTAAGCATAGTACCTTTTCAGAAATCTGCCATTGATAGGAGCCATTAACAGGTCTCCATTATGCTGGGCTAACCTGTAAGCGCCATTTGAGAACGTCGTCTCGATCACATAAGGGTCTTCCTATTTGGGCTAGAATTTGCCCATACTTTTGTGAGTAAGAATCATCGGCCTTCTCACAACTAAAACTAGCTCGCCGACTTTGAACACCCTTTCTTTTACTTTTTGATTAAAAGCTCTGAAAATACGTGCTTGGTAGAGCGCGATGTGCTGTTGAGCTTGGAGGCATTTCTCGTCTAATCCTTCTAGCTCTTGAAGCCTTAACAGGTTATTCTTTTCTTTAGTCTACTCGTTAGCCATGGCCATCCTGAGTGACAGAATTTGAATCTCGATGGGGAGAACTACTTCGCTCCCGTAAACTAATGAGAATGGGGTACAACCTGTCGGTGCCCGTAGCGTTGTGGGGTATGCCCAGAGACATTCTCCCAGCTTCTCATTCCAATCCCTTTTGTTTGAAGAGACGAACTTCTTCAAGAGCTTGATAATGGTTTTGTTGAAAGCTTCCGCCAAACCATTAGCAGCAGGATTATATGCCGTAGAGGCAACATTTTGTATTCAATTTTTATCTCAAAATCGATAAAACGCTTGGCTGATGAATTGAGGCCCATTGTCATAGATTATCCTCCGGGGTATCCCGAAGCGGTAAATGACGTGATGCTTGATGAAGCTGATCACATTAGACGCCTTTACCTCAGCAAGACGGATTGCCTCTGCCCATTTGGAGAAGTAATCCGTGATGGCCAGTAAGAACCAGTGACCTCTGAAAGAAGATGGGTGAATAGGAGCAATGATATCCATACCCCATGCTTCGAAAGGCCAGGATGCAACCGTAGGATGTAGATATTCGGGAGGTTGATGGATAAAGTCTGCATAGACCTGACAGACTCTGCATTGTCTTGCATACTTTATTGCATCTATGATCATAGTAGGCCAGTAATAGCCCATTCTCCTGATGCGATCCTGTAGCTTAGGACCGGGTTGATGCGCTCCGCATACGCCGTCGTGGGCTTCACAGATAATCCGCTGTGCTTCATCACCAGAGAGACATCGTAATAATACTCCGTCATAAGACCGGCGATATAGACATTGTGACGATGCGTCAAAATAGAAGCGTAATGATCGTCTTTTGACGGATACTGCTTCTTTAGGATCCTCTGGTAAGATTCTATATGCTACGAAATCTATAAAGGGCGCTCTACAGTCTCCCCTGGGAGGATCTGTGTCCACAGCGTAGCTGTGTTCTATGTGAAAGTTTTTTTTCATACAGAATAAATCTCTGTTAAGAAGGATTACCGAATTCTGCCTTCTTATAAGGTAGCCAAATCTGCAGCTAGACTGGCTAGGGCATCAGCTTCCAAATTCTGAAATTGAGGTACATCCTCTAGGAAGAATCCTTTGAATGTCATGGCTATTTCGACCGTTGCTTGGTGATAGGGGATGAGGTCTGGATTCCGGACTTCATATATTCCTCTGACTTGATTGACGATCAGCAGAGAATCACCGAAAGCTTCCAGAGATTCGACGCCCAATTCTTTAGCGACTTGGAGACCGATTAGTAGAGTGTTGTACTCCGCCATATTGTTGGAACAGAGCTCGCTAAGAGAATATGTCCGGTAGATGACGAGTTTATCAAGAGTAACCAGGACAATTCCTACTCCCGAGACCATATTTCCCCTGGGACCAGTTCTGGAGGCACCATCGAAGCATAGTTTCCATGCATCACTTTCCATCACGGAATTACATTCTGCAACTTCGTCGGGAATATCCTCGTACAGTTTGGAGGCCTCCGGGATCGGATGAGCAACTAGGAAATCAACCAATGCTTGGCCTTGGACGAACTTCTGGGGGATGTACACCATGTCATACGGTGTCAATAACATTGTCCAAGTAGCAAGTTGGGAATTAAGAACACTTGGCTTGTTCATCAGTACCCGAAGATGATTGATCCTGGAGATGATGTGAATGGTTTGGCCTGTGACATAGTGTCACATTTTCTGAATAGCGAATATTAGAGCCAAACATTCTTTCTCCACTGGATTGTACCGGTGTTCGGTTCTGACCATCATCCTGCTGAGGTAGTAGATAGCCTGCTCATGACCCATCTCGTTCTTTTGTGCGAGAAGAGCTCCCAGAGAATGATCCATCGCTCGAAGATACAATACGAATAGTTTTCCTATGATAGGAGGCACCAGAACTGGCGGACTAGTGAGGTAGCATTTGATACCACCGAACGCTTGCTGACAGGCTTTATCCCATACGAAGGATACACCTTTCTTCATAAGACGAGAAAACTGCTGGCATCTCCCAGAGAGGTTGGATATGAATCTCCGGATATAAGCCAGACGACCTTGAAATCCCCTGAGTTCCCTCAGATTATGAGGTGGTCGCATTTCTAAGATGGCCTTGACTTTATCAGGGTCCACTTGAATACCTTTGGCGGTAATGACAAATCCCAGAAATTTGCCACTAGATACCCCCAGAAAGGACTTTGTGGGATTCATCTTGAGTTGATATTGGCGCATCAATTCAAATACTGTCTTCAAGTCCTGGATGTGATTATCCTTGAGGCAGCTTTTGACAGATACATCGTCTATGTAACACTCCACTGTCTTACGTAAATGCTCGTAGAATATGTTACTCATAGTCCGTTGGTACGTAGCCCCTGCGTTCTTCAATCCGAAGGGCATAACCGTATAGCAATATACCTCCAATGCCGTCCGAAAGGCAGTATGCTTCTTGTCTTCAGGATGCATCTTGACTTGATTGTATCCTGAAAATCCGTCCATGAAAGACATACACTCAAAACCGTATGTATTGTCAATCATGACGTCTGTGATGGGAAGAGAAAACTCATCCTTGGGGCAGGCCGCATTCAAATCTCGGTAATCGATGCAGACTCATACTTTCCCATTTTTCTTCATGACTGGGACTACATTGGCGACCCAATCGGGATGCTGTTCTTCACGGATGAAGCAGCAGGCTATCAACTTCTTGATTTCAGCTTCAATGGCGTCCATCATATCCGGGCGGAACTGGCGTTGGTGCTGTTTCACGAGCTTAGAATATGGCAATATATTCTTTTATCAGCTGGATAACTTCTTCCCTTTCTGCTTCGGAAAGATTGTTACTGATAAATATCAGCTTTGGCGAAAGTTCATCCCCAACGTCAATCTGGATAACTTTGTCTCTAGTGGGAGGTTCTCTCTGCTCGAAGCGGAACTCCCATTGTATATCCATTTGCTGAGCCCAAGCGTCATTCTCAAATAGTTCAGATTCTTGTTCGTCTGATTCGAAGGAATCTGCCACTATCATATTTACTGATAATGTTCGCTCGAGAGCATGAGATGAGTCGGAGGGCGCTGAGCCATTTTGAGAGGAAGAAAAGATATCCTCGTTTGACTCAGGAGTTGCGAGGGAGATGGTATACCCTAACCCGAAATGAGTTCGTTGATAGTAGGGATCACCGTGCAGCGGCATTCGTCTGCCCTTCCCGTAGTTGAGACCCGGTTCCAGCTTCAAGTTATAACCCATATTTTGCATGATCTTCAGAGCTTGCGGGCTGTATCTGTGAACCTGCATTTTACCGGCATCGTCGTCGAAAGAATCCTCTTGCATGGTCGGTTCATTGTGCGTGCGACCGAAGACTATTGAATGCTGACTGCTGCAAGTAGGCGGGACAATGAAGATAGAATCCTCATGCGGCCCAGGTGTCGTGGTGACATTGGATGATGATGCCACTTCCATTATATACGGATGATAGGAATCTATAGCTTCCAAGAATTTTTGCGCTATAAGTTCTATATCGTCGTAGGGAGAGGATTCCTGATTTGGAATTTGGGAGTCAATATACTGGAAAAGAGGATATTTATTATCATCTGAAACTCTGTTCCCAGTTGCGTTTACATTACTCGGCTGCCTGTTGCGCCGGAGGTTGATGACCAAGGGTGGAGGCTTCTGGTTCAGAGTGATCACTAAAGGATCACCCCCTCTTCCTGACCTGGTCTCGTTTAGGTGAATAGCCATAGGTTCTATGGCTTTTGGACGAGTAGTCCGTCCTTTCACCTTGATTGACAGAGGTTGCTTGGCAGAAGGTTCTTCTGGCTCCCGGTGGGATTCCTTCTCTGCTTCGAATGACACCTCTTCCATGCAGTCTTAAGAGTACAAGACGGCATCAGAGTAGTAGGATTCTACTCCTTTGAATGGGTTCAGGTCAGCAATCTCCGTTTGTACTGCTCCTCGGGCATCTACATATTTAAAGCATTGGTGTAGAGTTGAAGGAACGATGTTGTGGTCGTGGATCCAAGGTCTACCCAGCAGAATATTCTAGGACACCTCTGAATCGATGACGTAACATATAGCCACCAATCTGAGGTTGCCAATCTGGATCCTCAGGCGAATTTTCCCCAACGGCTTACTTCTTTCGGCATTGAAACCCATGATTGTAGTGGTGGTGTAAGCCAATTCACTGGTAGGAATCCTCAGCGGTCTCAGCAAACTATGAGGAATGATGCTGATTGATGATCCCGGATCTATGTGAATTCGATCGACCTCCATGGAACTGATGTACCCGGTGTAATAGAGGGGTCTGTCATGCCTGTTATGTTTTAACAGCATGTCGTCTTGAGTGAAAGTGATATTTGGGACCACCTCCATCATACTGTGGCATTGAGGACATGCCACGGGTTCTTCGTCAGGGAACTTAAGCTAGGTCAAGTATGCTTCCACCTGCATCAATGCTTCACTCAGGGCTTGACGAGTGTCCTGAGAGACCCTGAGTAGCTCGAAGATGGACAGCCTGGCTGGTGTATTAGCCAGTTGGGCCAGGATGTCGAAGTTGTATGGCTTCCCTAAACCTTTGTTTTGAATATTTTTCACAGGTTTATCAAAGCGCACTTCTTTTTGCTTCCCTTTGTCCGCCGAAGTTGGTCTCGAAGGACCGGCCTCCGGTACGACGGATTTCGGTTCTGAAGGTTTGGCAGCTGAAGCATCTGCCGACGTATCTTTCTGGCTGGCTCCATAGTCCTGGAGGTAGGCTTTCCCTGAGCGGGTTCCAGTAGCCAAGACCTCGTCTTCTGATGCCGAGTGTACCGTAATCATGTGACACGGTTTGTGCTTTGAGTTCTTTTTAGACTTAGCCTTAGCAGCTTGAGTCTCTTTCTCGATCTCTGGCACCAGATCTGGATGAACCCACATAGTATCGCCTCGCTGGGTAGTTAGTAGTAGCAGGTCATGCTTTTGACCTCTAGCAGGAGGGAGATTAACGATGTTCATCGTCGTCCGGGAAATAGGCGTAACACCGTCTGGGATTTTCTGGGGAGGCAGATTGCCAAATTGCTGGGAGATCATGTTGGCAGTGACCGTCTTCTCGCTGTTGCGCAGAGTGATGGCCTTAGCATCGATCAGCTCCTGGATCTTCCTTTTCAGTATATAACACACCTTTGTGGGGTGGTGTATGTACCTATGGAAATGCAGTACTTGGGATTATTGATACTGCCGGCCTCATTGGGCCGTCTCACCTCAGGAAGGATAATCTTGTCGTTTTTGACGAGACATTCGAATATGCTCAGAATATCTTCGTCGTCGAAAGAGAATACTTCAACGGGCCTAAAAATCCCAAGTTTTGTCTGCATGGTAGCCACCGCCTTTTGCCTGGACGTGTTGATCGCCAGAGCTTCTTTACCCTTGGTACCCCGAGGATGGTCGATGTTGGAGGATGACCTCCTGCCTTTATCAGAGGCCGAGATCATGATGCCATTGTCGCACACCTTCTAACTATTGTCCCCCCCGGCTACTGCTGAGATGATGAACAAGGGCTAATCATGGAACTGATATGGTCCTGTGAACACCAAGATCACGGGGAGAAAGTTCTTCCTGCAGATGTCCACCAATGCTGAGTCTGGGACTCCTGGAGGCATTTGCAGAGTGGCTTGACGAAAACGTTCGATGAAAGTGCGAACATTCTCTTTTTTCTTCTGCTTGACTTCGATGAGAGAGGACATAGACATATCCATCCCTTCTTCATAGAATCGTGTGAAGAATAATGTCTTGAAGTCTTCAAAGAAAGTAATGCAGTTGTCCGCTAGACTTCGGTACCACTGGTATGCTACTCCCGAGAGACAGCCCTTAAACACCCGAGTGAGGAGGGCGTCGTTCCCTTGTAACAACACTGTCATCATGCTGAAGTAGTTCATGTATTGACTCGGTGATGTTTTCCCCTTGAATAAAGCCATAGTCTACGGTTTGTATCTAGGAGGGAAAGGGACCTCTTCCCAGATACCTGGGTAAGGTTGGTTGATTCCCAATTTCTTGAGCTGATCTTTGTGCTTCAGGGCATCAAATTGGGCTTTCAACTCCCGTACTGCCTGCATCGGATCTTCAGCCGGTAGCGAAACCACGGAGTGATGAGAAGTTGATTGCATCGCGACTCCGACGGGAGGTGATACATTCTCCGAGTGAGGAAGCGAAGGAACTGCTGACTCCTGATCTAGAGCAGGCTCTTGGATTACGTTGGATGGTGGTAAGTCCACCCCCACACGTATCTGAGTTGGAGGGACCGACCCTTGAGCTATAGCAGCTGTATCTTGAGTCAGCATCATCTGGTGCATGTTCTCCATCATGAACTGCATTTCTTTCAGAGACGTCTCCAGTATAGTGATGCGTTGCTCAGCGCTCCCGGACGGGGAAGCTTCTTTGTGTTCATCTCCAATGGCATAAACTTCCATCTCCTTGGGTGTCATTGAAAGATTAGTATAGGTCTCTGTAGAAGTTGACTCTATACTTTCGGCATCTAATTCGGGAGACTGGCGACCCCCAACATCGGAATCAGAAGAGTATGAAGGTGGTTGTTGCGACCTCGAACGAGTGTTTTGGAATACCCCAGCTTCGGTGTTCCTAAGGAGCATGTTGAATCTACTTTGGCTCGGAGTTCTAGAGGGATGACGTCTTGAGCCTGACCCTCCTCTAGGTATGTGTGAAGCCATGTTCACAGATGCATGCGTGGGCTCTTCTTCCTGGAAAGATGGAGAGTAGCTCAACCGGTCGAAAACCGACCGTTTTGCTTCAGAACAGCAACAATTAATTACAATCCTATGATTATTACAACAGTGCTTGCTAGGAGTGTAATAGACATGCTGGTAGATCCCCTCTGCTTGCGTTTCTGGATTAGATAATTGCGCAGGTCTGGCAGAGTCATAGAAGAAGAAGATGATGGATTGTTCCTTCTGTTCACATCAGTGGGCATGTGGATATTGGGAACCATAGTTTTTCCTATGCCACCTGTATACAACAGGTTGGCCATCTGGGTGGCAGATAATCCCCGAGGAGGGTGTCTTCCAGCTAATTGAGCCTTCTTTAAGCTGAGTGGCTTCTCCTGGCATAATTTAGAGTTCTGCTCTGGTTGGCATAAAGATGAGGATGTCCTCAGTCGGCCATCAACTTCTCGCGTAATCCGGAGGGCGGGCAGATTGTTCCCTTGCTGGCTTAAAGGCCGAGAAGTTGAGTAGTCCGCCGCTTGCTTTTCCTTGCGTAGATTGCATGGATCATCTGCTTTTCCTCGGAAGACTGATGTATTTTTGCGCGCGGAGTGCGTTTGAGATTCCTGATTTGGCGCTGAGGCATCATCAGAAATTTTGTCTATTCCGCCAGGGACGGAAGACTGAAATTTGCGCGCAGAGCGCGAAGTAGGCTTCTGGACTAGCGCTGAGGCATTATCCGAAGTTTCGTCTGTTCCGCCAGGGATGGAAGACTAAAATTTATGCGTAGTGCCGGATTATACTTCTGGGTTAGCGCTAAGGCGTTACCAGAAGTTTTGTCGGCCATGCCAGAGACAGGCGACTAAATTTTATGCGCAAGGCGCGGAGCATACTTCTGGGTTAGTGCTGAGGCATTGCCAGAAGTTTTGTCGGCCCTGCCAGAGATAGGCGACTGAATTTTACGTGCAAGACGCGGAGGCAGCAGTGCTACAACCTCATTGGTCGGAGAGATCGGAGAGTCCACAGGAATGTTAGAGGATGTCTTGGGCATCCAGACCTTATGCAGCTTCATGTTGTTTTGGACAGAGAGGGAGTGAGAGCTACCCCCTGTTCGGAGCATATCTTCGTAGGCAGATTGGTCGAACTGGACGACCAGTGTCTTCTTCACGAAACCCACGGATAGTGCATCGTATTGAGCAATAGCTTCCTCATCAGAAGAGAAAGAACTCCCCAGCAGAGTCGCCATCTTATTTCGGATAATAAACGAAAAATATGTGTATGTGGAAAACGAGGTCTTACACGAAGATCCGCCCTTCTTTTATGTTTACAAACAAGATTGTACAATTTAATCCTATACGAGGATGTCTAAGTATAATTTATTTAATTTGGGTAAATATTGTTGTAGGTGTCTGATCTGCAGTCGATCACTTTAGCCCTTGGACCACACGATGTTGAAGAAGTGCCGTGGAAGACAGAAAGCAGCTTCGAAGGTTGCTAAAGAGGGTGGATGCTCGATGCCAAAGTCGTCGATCCCTTCTCTTTGCCTGAGCTCTGGATTCCTCTCTCTCTCTCTCTCTTTCTTTCCTCTCCTTTGGATCTGATACTGGATTCCTTCACCAATCATCGATCCTATGACCTTCAATTTCTTTGACCTGTTCCTCTGTTGATAGAGGTCTCTATTTATAGAGTTTATAGTGACAGTGACCACACAGTCGACATAGAAATCGAGTAGTGGAATGTACAGCACCCTTTTACACGACGGTTTAAAATAACCAATGCCTGCGTATCGATGACCTTTTGAGTGAGCATGTGACGCGCGTCCAACTAAGGGACAGAACGCATATATCTGCTGCGAAGATCACGACGTAGAAGCCACGTAGGTAGTTATCCCTTGTATAGAAGAGGTTGGCGTAGAAGCCAAATGACTGTCACCATGGCGTAGAAGCCGAGTAGGCATATAAGCCGAGTAGGCATAGAAGCCGAGTAGGCGTAGAAGCCGAAAGGGCATAGAAGCCGAGTAGGCATATAAGCCGAGTAGGCATAGAAGCCGAGTAGGCGTAGAAGCCGAATGGGCATAGAAGCCAAGTAAGCGTAGAAGCTGAGTAGTCGTAGAGGCCGAGCAGACGTAGAAGCCCAGTCGACATAAAAGCCGAATGGTCATAGAGGCCGAGTGATGTGGACGTTTTAGCCAGAATCACGACTCTTGGAGATATAATCAAATCTCTTGCATTAAATGCAGAGATCTGCCCCCATCCTGCGCATTAAATGCTGAGACGTGTCTTTAAGATTTGCCATCATTCTGCACATTAAATGCAGATACGCGCCTCGAATCCTGTACGAAGAGCAACTACTAACGGGGCAGGCTATTCGTCTTCTACAGAGTATAAGAAGCTCACGTCTGCCTGTGTAAAACTGGGCAGCGTATTCCCTTATATGCGTAAGTGTAGTTTACGCAATGGGGATGTCACTAAACGACGGTTCTATGACATTTAATCAAATCTTCTGCATTAAATGTGGAGATCTGCCATTATCCTGCTCATTAAATGAGGAGGGATATTTTGAAGGTCTTCTACCCTTCTGTGCATCAAGTGCAGAGACGTGCCTTCGACATCTGTCAGTATTCGGCACTTTAAATGCAGAGACGTGCCTCGAGAAACTGTCACCGCTCTGCGCATTAAATGCAGAGACGTGCCTCGAGCCCTGTACGAAGTACAGCTTTTGATGTGCCAGGCTGTTTGTCTTCTGCGGAGCATAAACAGCTCACATCTGCCTGTGTAAAACTAGGCAGCGTATACCTTCGTATGTGTAAAAGTGGTTTACGCAAAGGAAATGGCAGTAAATGACAGCCTGGGTTGCAGTATCGTACCATCATTATACTTGTCGCCTGGGGAGTCGTTCAGTACTCTTTGTCAGGAGTCTAGACGCCAGGTTCATTGCATGATCTGACAGGTTCATTTCGAAGAATACGAACCATTCCTCGTACACTTCAATGACATATTGAAAGCGGATGAGTTTTATGCCATAAAGGCGATGAAGTACCCTGTTTACGCTGAAGCAGCCTGGACACACTGCAGTACGTGGATGGTTCTTGAGCCTATATTTTTACGCTGTGCTCAGCAAAAAAGCTCTGTTTGCACGCTGATGGCTCTGAGGTCATCCTTTTACGCTGTCCAGCATCAATCATGCTGCGTATAGCTATCCAGCATATTTTTTATGCTTTTATAATATTCATATTACCTGTGATATCGGTTGTCATCTTAACTTAACACCCGTACTTAACTTTAAGTATGCCTGTGGTGTTAAGTCCTCAAAAACTGCCATGTCCATATTACCTCTGAGCAGATATATATCTCCATCTCCAGTGGAGTCACAACTCAAAAATTTGTCATGTTCATATTACCTCTGAGCAAACTTTTCGAGTTTTGGCTATCGATTATCATGTCCATATTATCTCTGATATCGGTTGTCATCTCAACTTAATACTCGTACTTAATTCTAAGTACGCCAGTGGTGTTGAGTCCACAAAAAACTGCCACATCTATATTACCTCTGGCAGGGCTTGTCCTAAACTTATTACTTGCACTCTCGTGCACAAAAAGTAATAGGTCCACCAAAAAACCTCCCTGTGGAATATCCGCAATGGAAACGAATTGTTCATGTCCCTATTACCTCTGAACTGTCCTCATTTTCCCCAGTGAAGAAAGAGTCAGTCCATGTTCATTCCCACAGAGCCATATTTTTACAAGAATCCGTCAAAACTTGTCTCCAACCTATTACTTGCACACTCGTGTACAAAAAGTAATGGGTCCATAAAAATTCCCCAGCAGGATGTCTTTACTAGCCAGGGGCTTATTTTGAACTTATTATTTATACTCAACATGCGCAATAAATAATAGGTCCACCAAAGATCCCCCAGTGGGATGTCCTCAACAAACACGTTATTGTACTACGTTCATATTACCTCTGGTGCAACATCCGAAGTTCACAACAAACAATCACAAAGGAATGGAGGGCCTTTTCTGATTGAAAGAACATTTTTATGCGGCGCTTACAGTTGAGCCAATCCTAATAGAGATCTGATAATGGCTCCAATCAACGGCAAATTCCTGAACAAGTACTCTACTTGATCTCCTTTGCTTAACGGAGTATGATGAAGATCTTATTCTGACTATACTATACACAAAGGTTAGCTGAATCATATTCTATCAGGGATATGTGACCTCTGAATAGAATCCTTAACTAATTTGTAAACCTACCATGTTCATATTACCTCTGATAGTATTTAGTATACAAATTTAGTTGGATTATATTCTATCAGGTTCATATTAACTCTGAATAGATTTACATTCAGCAAAACCTTAAAGAAAGTATGTCATGTTAATGATACCTCTGATATCATTTTAGCCTTAGCCTATCATATTCTAAAGTGATGGGTCCACAAGTCAGAAAATATATCTACATTATCTCCGAGAAATTACAGGAGAAACAAAAAGGTACATCATTGGGGAGGAGCAGTTAAATCCCTAATCTATCACGCCAAAGCAGTCATCCTCTCATTCCTAGAGTTTAAAATATTGCTGTGAGCCAGCTCCAGTCGTACCTCGTCATCGCTCAAGAGGGATACTTCGAACCAAGCATGAACAAAACCAGCGCGGATGACACCCGCATGTGCCAAGTTCTACTGAGCTGTATCCATTCGAACCTTCAGCACATCTCGAGCTGCCGACGTCTTGAGACCCCGCTCCTTTGCCTGAGCAAGTTTAGCTTCCAATTTGTGAACCCTCGCATTATTCCCCTCACATTCGACCTCGTACTTGGTTAGCTGAGGAATAACTTCCGCCAAGGCAGCCGGCTCTACATCCATCTCTCGCTGCTGAGTCTAGATGGACTTGTTCAGAGATTCCATCTGCTCAGCAAGCTTCGTAGTCAAGGAGTCATGCTCAGCCTGCACCATATCATCGACGCTGCCTCAAGATAATTGCAAATATTCGTTAATGGGTTGCTCTAAACCATTAACTATTTGCTCCAGAGAATCAGCTCGTCCAGCGTCGTTGAAATTTCTGATCGGCGCTATCGCAATCTGGGAGGACGTCAGTAGATTATCAAAGCTCAAGTTCTTCTCCAGCACCATGGAAATCAACTCCTTCAAACTGCGGTAGAATAGGCTGGTATATTGTTCAACCAGCATATCAAAGATCGGATGCACACTTGGAGTGGCTGCGATACCTGGAAATCTTCTTCCAGGAATGACCGCGGAGGATGTTGCCACGGTCGTCTCCGCTACAGATGGCGCTATAAAAGAAGGTACACCAGCAACGGTTGAAGTTGCTGGCGTACTCAACGAAAGAGGCGCAACTGTGACAACGGGCTCATCCTCCTCTGATGATATCTGAACTGTTGTTGGCAAGATGACACCCAAAAATGTTACGAATGAAGGATCGGCAGCTTCAACGCATGCCTCTTCGGTATCAAACATCGTCGTTTCATCGGCTGGATCCGCAACAAAGTCAAAGGTTGCATCAAATCTGCCTTCCCCTGGGATGTCTTCGCCTGAAAAAAGACATGAGAAAGTTAATATTAACTTGATGTTAATTTTTCTTAAAGAGCCGTAAAGACGATATTTACCCATGGCCGATGGTATATATGTCACGTCCGCAGCCTGTACAGCTAAATCATTTCTTAATGAAGCTAAGCGAGCTGTCATACCTCGAGAAGAGGGTGCACCAACTGATGTTGGAGGAAAATCTTCCCAGTCTTCACCAAGATCCACTCGAGATTCATCGGGTAGAATCTCACTGAAAATACTTATAGACGAAGGAGGGGTTATTCCCATTATTTGTCTGGATAAAGGTATCCTTAATATGCTAGACCTTGAAGGCAATCTCGTAGCACTACTAGAAGTAGTAGTAGCAGCAGCGATCTCGAGCAAAGAATCTCCGGCACTATCAGCCGAAACTATGGAGGTTCCCTCTCTAAAAGGTGAAGGACCTCTAATCAAAGAATCATCCCCAACAGGGGGAACGACATGCTTGCTCCTAGAAGCCCCCCTGGTGGAAGCCCTTTTCGGACCTCTGGCAGTCTTTTTCTTTCGGGGTAAAGACTCTTTCAGAGTAGAAGCCTTCCGTTATGCGGGATAACGAGAGGCTTTGCCGACGGAGCTATTACGCCTCTCGGTATTATCAATAAGAAATCATCTGCCCCGGTGGTGTCTTCATTCTCATCCGAGGAAACAGACGAAATCTCCTTCCTTCTAGTGGACCTACGGGAGGGCATCCTAAAACTTCCATGCACATCAAAATCGTGATGGAAGGTATTAATGGACGCATAGAACTGCGCATACGAGTGAAGGATGCGTAGCTCAATGGAGAGAGAAGTCGCGGGCACAGCAAAAGTTGCACTAGTACAGCCCGTAATGATGTACCGCCATTCTCTGGCTCCATCAATAAGTCCACCTTTGGACTTAAAGCTGGTGATGGGATTCGCCACATGTAACTGGTCATACCCAAATTGCCTAGCGAACCGACTGGGCAGATAGGGCTCCAAATAGTAATGGTCCTCACTCCTGTATAGCAAATGGGAAGGTCTAATACAGACCAACCAATAGAAGACTTCGGGAGAAAGAATGGTCCTTCCATGGCCCTCTTCCTTAAGTTTCGTCCCCTGTTGATTGATATGTACAGGGGGGACGATACAGAAGAGCTTCCAGCCATGGGCAAAATTTAATGCTTGCCGGCAATCTATGATGGTCGTCACGTTCCAAAGGGAATTCTTGTAATTCAACAAGAAGTTATTTCCTGAACCGCTGGCAGGGCCGGGAGACATCACCCTAGTGTTGTGAAGGATTAACCATCCCATCAGGTATAGGAATGGTAATTCCACCCTGGGAAATCCTTCACGTTGCATCTCATCAGCTAGCAGCCCGTCAGTAAGGGCACTCAGGCCAGCTTGTATTATGTATACCATGGCAGGAAGCAGGCCCAGTCTTGCTCCGAACACTAAACGTACTACGGGCCATAAGGTATTACAATGGATGCGATCTGCAGGCGCGATGCCAGGCACTACCCATCGGCGTAGCCAGACAAAGAGGAACCCAACCAATTGAGCTTCCCTCGATAGAGGCTTGCATCTTCGATGAGATCATCAACTGAAGGCTTTTGTGCCTGCAGGATAACCCCCGATCTCCTCATCCAGAACATAATCTGGAGCCCCTGCATCTTCGATGAGATCATCAACTGTGTTGGCACTGAGCATGCTCCGGAGGTTCAAGGGTTTATCTCTGCTATCTACCACCTTGTCCGACTTGGCATTTCTGGCCTGATGGAAGAAGAGGTAGGCTGCCCACTTGTTGATATGAGCCAAATCAGATGGCTCTTTTTAGAAAGTGGTGCAGGCAAGATAGTAGCTCATCAGCTCTTGATACACAGCCACTTCCCGAGGGTTTGTATCCCTCAGCTCCCTGTTTCTAGGGACGTACTCTTCATAAGGAGCGTCCCCCATTGGCAGCTTTGAAATCTCTACCATCTCATGAAAGGCTAAGCCCAACTCACCCAGCGGAGTGGCAGAAGTCCAGTGAGTGAGTTGTATCGCTCCATCAATGCTAAGAACAAGTTAGGGTTGGCAAGTAACCCAACACTTGTGGCACTCACAGCCGCGAACAAGCCAATATTTTCCAGTTCCTCCTGGAACTGCTTCAGGGCCCAAGCGGTTAAACTAGCCTATCGAAGATTCCCTGGGCTAAGCCATCTATTGGTGCGAGGGTTAACCCTGGGTACATTCTTTCCTTCCCCATAAAATTATTGCAGAAGGTCAAAATCTGAACAGGCTGAATCAGCGAAGTGTCCTCACTCGGGACACTACCCGGCAGAAATCCCCTAAAGGGCATAACAGGGCCTGAAGGTCTGCTCATAAAGGCTCCTTGGTTCAACTCTTTATTGTATAAAATCTTCCCCGGTCGTCCATGAAGATCGGGATTCAGAGTCCACATCATCTTCCTAGGATGAGTGGCATGGAAGAAGGCCAAAATAGGGTAATCTCTGGGCATCTTCGGCAGACACATGACCGTGCCCTCAGCAGTGAATACCCAATCCTCCTTCTTGGGCTTAGTTTGGGATTGTTTGTCAATAACATCACCGAACAAGAAACCTGGTTTCTTATACTCCGTCATATCTATATATGTAAGGGGCACCTGACTGATCATACTCAGCAGCATGGGTTCTCCTTGGGACGAGATGAGGGTTCCTCTTTTTTCATGATAATTGGCTCCAGAGATGGGGAATGTCACATGGGACAAATCCTCCAAATAATTTGAGTTCAGCATCCCGGCAGCAGAGCCCATCACCTCATCCAAAAGAGGGATCTGCAAGTCCACTACAAAATGCAAAAAAATAAGTCAGTTTCTACGCTAGACGCTACACTCTTGCAGTTTACGCCAAAGCTTATCAGTCTGAGCTTTTATGCCAAGACTGTAAAACTTGAGTTTTTACGCTAGAACCTATTTCCAAGGCGTAGAAATAAAGGTTGGCAGTATACGCCAAAACTTAACAGTCTTACTTTTTATGCCAGACTGCCAAAATTCAAGTTTTTTTTATGCCAAAATTTTCATCCAGCGCATAAAATTCAAAGTTTGAAGTATACACCAAATATTCGACAGTTTGAGTTTTTACGCCAGACTGTGAAAAAATAGAGTTTTTACGCCGACACTTTAGAAATGTGGGCGTATAGGTTCGCATACACGTACAACATGTGCTGAAGGTCCTCTATGTTTCCTTGAAGTCCTTTTACTTATGATGTCCGGAGCACAGCTCGACGGTGGGGCACTGCGCTCGGATCGGGGCTCGTTCAGCCTAATGGGAGTTGCCCGTGCTTGAGCAGAAGAGAGAGAAGAGGAAGAGACCTTCTTTCCCTTAGCAGTGGAAGCCTGTTTAGGTGCCATGGCGAATCTAAGTTCTCAGAAAAAGAGATGAAAAAGAAGGGTTCTTAGAAAGCAAAGGTTTTTGCGAAAACCGATAAAGAGTTTCTCTCTCAAGACCTTCGACTATTTATAGAGTTCAGATAACTCTTCGGATCCCTAACCAAATCCGATATTTAATATTTGGTAATGATTTGGGACCACGTCAGCCTATCATTTAAAAAAAGAAGACGGACGGTCAATGGATCCAGATTCTACGCGCAGAGCAGATCTATGATTTTACGCTCAGGAGTTTTTACGCTCAGAGTCTACAAATCTACAGTTTTACGCACAGAGGCTACAAATCTACGGTTTTACGCTCAGATGCTTTTACGCTCCGGAGCTTTTATGCTTAGAGGCTACAAACCTACGGTTTTACGCACAGAGGCTACAAAATCTACAATTTTACGCTCAGAAGCTTTTACACTCAGAGACTACGAATCTACGATTCTACGCTCAAAAGCTACGGATGGCCAAGTACAAGGGTTTACGCAAAAAATGCTCCTTTTAGCTATAAAACATCCCAAGTGCCTAAAACACACAGAGTTCAGCATTGAAGATGACTCTTCTTCTTAGGCCATTGAAAATTCATCCAAAGCCCAGTCAGAACCTTTTACAAAATTTTAGTATGGCCTGTTCGACAAACATTTCTTGCCCTATTTTCAAGGGATTTTCGAGAAACCATTCTTTAAGATGATGGTGTGAACAAGAATTCTTTGTATCAGAGAAGTGGTAGTTCAAAAATTCTACGTGACTTCTCGTCCAAAACAGCATGACAGTGTGGATCTTCAAGACAACTTAATGCTAAGGAGCTTTCTACGCATCTTCTATTACACGTAAAAAATAGGACGTGATCATATAATCGTTTATCAGAGTCAGAGTAAAATTATTCAGACTTCCTCACAGCAAATATGGCAAATCATCAGATGCGTAAAAGAAGACAGGTATATTAATCATGATTACATATGATGGAAATCCAGTTTACAAAGGGTTTTTCATCTTCATGATTACATATGATAGAATTCCTTTTTTCTATAAAGGGTTCCTTATTTTCATTTAAGATCACGCCAGGAATCTATTGTGCCAGGTTCTCATATTGGTGTAGATCTTTTTTGTCTTTTACAGCAGTTAATCGGCTCCCGCAGCCGATTAACAAGAAAATAATTAATGGCAGGAGGATACAGAATTGGGCATGTATCAATTACGTAAGCCAACCCTCCATACGCCATGGCAAGCATGCCCTATAAATTGTGTTAAGGGTTCAAACCCAACACAATACTGGAAGTCAGGGCCAAACTGCCTACCTTCGTCCAACTTCATAATGGGAGAGAATACAACTTGCAAGCTGTGTGGACAAATGAGACCCTTCCTCTCTCCTGGACAAATCACCATATGAAATTGCTATCATCCCGAGCAAAGCAAGCTATGATATCCTTCCATGATCCATCGTCGCAGAGGACATTTGCTCGAAGATGCTTCTTTTTGCGGCTCTTTAAATATTGGAAGAGCATAATTTTCTTCTTCCTCCTCAGGCCATCCCAATGAATCTCGGCAACCATCTCTTTTTGGTGAAGGAAGTGTGGAAAGAATGGTTCACTCACTTGCCTTTATATAGGTAGAGGAGAACATACCAAATCCCAACAAATTCCTAAAAATTTGTCGAGAAATTAACCTCGCAGAATGAGTCAAATATTGACCGTTTCATGCTTCATTCAAAGTATTTCAAATTACGAGGAATTTAAAAAGTTTGAAGGGGGTCTTGTAGAAGCATAAAAAATATGTTGGGGAATTATACGCGTAAAACCCTCAACATGCAGAAAGCCCGCATAAAACAGAGCTCCAGCACTGGGTGGCGTAAAACATGACTTCAGAGCCATTGGCGTACAACAGAGCATCAACGCTAGTCAGCGTAAAACAGAGCTCCAGAATAACCCGCGTAAAGAAGTACTTCCAAATTGCTTCGGCGTAAAAAGGTTGCTACATCGCCACTTTAGCGTAAAAAACCTGTTTGCTTTTAAAGGAGCGAGAAGTTGTACGAGGAACTCTTCGTATTCCTCGAATGAACCTATCAGACAAAACAGTGAACCTGACTCCTGACAAAGAGTACTGCACGACGATCGAGAGGACGACTGTAATGATGATTCTGTACAGAGCCCCAGACTGTCGTTTAGTGACATAATCCTTGATATAAGATGTTGTTTACGCATTCAAGACATATGCTGCCTATTTTACACATACAGAGATAAGCTTTACGCTCAAAATGAGACAAAACCAACTGCCACATCAAAAGCTGCTCTTCGTACAAAACTCGAGGCACGTCTCTGCAGTTAATATGCGAGGTGGGGGCAGATCTCTACATTTAATGCACGAGATTTGGTTCTACTCTTTATGACTTGGAGAGCTATAATTAGGGCTAATACGCTCACATCACCATCTCTGAATATTACGCCAACCATGCTATTTTCAGCTATAGGAGTATGCCGTATGCTATCTCCTCGAAATACGTCGACCTGGCTATTTTCAACTGTAGGAGTACGCCGTATGCTCTCTCCTTAAAATACGCCAACTTAGGCTATATTTGCAAAGGTGCGTGATAAGGCTATTTGGACCAGAATACGCTCAAGACCTCAGTCAAGCAGGGACAATTGGCTATCTTTACGCCGGTTAACTATCCATGCAGCATCAAGCTTTATGCAAAAATTGGCTTCTACACCAACAAGACAGCTATTTGGCTTCTACGCCAACCAGACAGCTACTTGGCTTCTGCGTCAACAAGATAACTATTTGGCTTTTTACGCTAACGTGAAAGTTATTTGGATTTTATGCCAATCTTCTCTACGCGAGGGACAGTTACCTACGTGGCTTGCATGCCATGATCTTCGATGAGCGATTATACGTATTACCTCATAATAGGACACACGTCACACGCCGATTCAGGAGATCATTCATACGTGGGTAGCAGTTATTATAACTGCCGCATAAAAGGGGCAGCTCTCCCCGCTGTTTGGTTTCTACACCGACTGGTCAGTTATTGTGACCGAACCCTATAAATAGAGACCGCCGGCCACGAAGGTCCAAGGGAGAATCCAAGGTCGGAAATCGAGGTAGAGAAAATCTAGGAGCCATTGACAGAGGTCATGGTCAAGAGAGCACACATACAGAGAGCTTTGGCAACGAGAGTTCAACCTTTTCTGCAACCTTTGAAGCTTCTTCTTCTTCTTCTACAATATTTTTTCGTCATCGGGTAGTCCAAGGGACAAAGTTATCGACCTAAGATCAGACTCCTATAGCAATATTTCCCCAGAATTAATTTTTTTGTACTTAACATCCTCGTATAGGATTAATTGTACTTCTTTTTCTTGTTTATAAACAAAGAAAGGGTTTCGTATAAACCTACTTTCAATTTCTTTCATTTATTATCAAACAATATACATGAGGGAGATTGTGCGACTGCATGGAGTACCAGTTAGTATAGTATCTGACAGGGATACGAGGTTTATATCTTACTTTTGGCGGAGAATACAAGAGAGTCTCGGTACCCGCCTGAAGTTTAGCACATCGTATCACCCGCAGACGGATGGCCAGTTTGAGCGCACCATTCAGACGTTGGTATTTGTGGTATTAAACGAAAGAATGAAAATGTATTCAAAATGGGATTTATACGAAACCCGCCTTCTTTGGTTTACAAAAAAACTTGTACAATTTGATCCTATACGAGGATATGGGAGTACAATTTATTTAATCTTGGTAAATATTTCTATAGGTGTCTGATCTGTAGTCGATCACTTTAGCCCTTGGACCACACGATGTTGAAGAAGTGAAGTAGAAGACAGGAAGCAGCTTCGAAGGTTGCAGAAGAGGGTGGATGCACGATGCCAAAGTCATCGATCCCTACTCTTTGCCTGAGCACCGGACTCTCTCTCTCTCTCTCTCTCTCTTGACCTCTGGTTCGATCTTTCTTGGAAGTTCGACCTTGTAATCTTTCGACCCTGGATCTGATATTGGTATTCTTGACCAATTTTTTGACCTTGGATCCGATATTGGTATTCTTGACCAATTTTCCGACCTCGTTCCTCATTGATAGAGGTCTCTATTTATAGAGTTTTAGTGACAGTGACCACTCCGTCGGTGTAGAAATCGAGGAGTGGAAAGTACAGCACCCTTTTACACAACGGTTAAAGTAACCAATGCCTGCGTATAGATGATCCTTTGAATGAGCGTGTGACGCGGGTCCAACTAAGGGACAAAACGGGTATAATCGCTACGAAGATCACGGCGTAGAAGCCACGTAGGTAGGTATCCATTATGTAGAAGAGGTTGGCATAGAAGCCAAATGTCTGTCACCATGGCATAGAAGCCAAATAGTTATCAAACCGGCGTAGAAGCCGAATAGGCGTAGAAGCCGAATAGGCGTAGAAGCCGAGTGGTCATAGAGGCCGAGCAGGCGTAGAAGCCAAATGGGCGTTGAAGCCGAGCAAGCGTAGAAGCCGAGTGGTCATAGAGACCGAGTGAGCACAGGAGCTGGATGGGCGTAGAAGCCGCTGCGTACCGTGCCAGAGTGCTGATAGGGACGTCTTATCCAGATTTACGGCTTTTGAAGATATAATCAAATCTCTTGCATTAAATGCCGAGATTTGCCACCATCCTGTGCATTAAATATGGAGGCGTATTTTTGAAGGTCTGCAACTCCTTCTGCGCATCAGTCGCAGAGACGTGCCTTGAGAAACTGTCACCGCTCTGTGTATTAGACGTAGAGATGTGCCTCGAGCAACTGTCATCGCTCTGTGCATTGGACGCGGAGACGTGCCTCGACCCCATACGGAGAGCAGCTTTTGATGTGGCAGGCAGTTTGTCTACTACAGAACATAAACAGCTCGTGTCTGCCTGGGTAAAACAAGGCAGCATATCCCTTTGTGCTTGTAAAAGCAGTTTACGCGAAGGGGACGGCGGTATTTGACAGCCTGGGTCGCAGTGCTGTGCCATCATTAAAGCCGTCGTCAGGGTAGTCGAGCCGTATCCCTTTGTCAGAAGTCCAGACGTCAGGTTCATTGCAGTATCTTCATTGCAGGGTCTGACAGGCTCACTTCGAAAAATACGAAGCGTCTCTTGTACACCTCAATGCTGCGTCTGAAAGAGGATTAGTTTTACGCCCTGGAGGCGATGAAGCATCATGTTTATGCTGAAGCAGTTTGGACGTACTTCCTTACGCGGATGGTCCTTTGAGCTTTTATATTTCATGCTGTGTTTTAGCGAAAAGAGCTCTGTTGCACGCTTGATGGCTCTAAAGGCCTCTGCTTACGCTGCTCTACACCAATATGCCGCGTATAGTCATCCGGCATATTTTTCATGCTTCTACAGTTGGCAGATATGTTAAGAGCATGCATGCTTGATTTCGGAGGATCATGGGAGGACCATTTGCATTTGGTCAAATTTTTCTACAATAATAGCTATCAAACGAGCATCCAGATGGCTCCCTATGAAGCGTTGTATGAAAGGAAGTGTCGTTCCCCAGTATGTTGGAGCGACATAGGCGAGAGGCAGATTCTTAGGCCAGAGTTGGTAGTTCATACAGTAGAGAAGGTAAAGAAGATCCAAGGGCACCAACGAGCAGCACAGGACAGACAGAAGCATTGGGCGAATGCGCATCGACGACCCCTATAGTTCCAAGTGGGAGATCATGTGTTTCTGAAGATTTTACCTACTCGAGGGACTATCAGATTTGGAGGCAGAGGAAAGCTGAGTTTGAGGTACATCGGACCATTCGATGTATTGGAATGCATCGGAGAGGTTGCTTACAGGTTAGCTTTACCACAAACTTTGGAAGAAGTCCATGACATCCTCTACCTCAGCTAAGGAGATACATGACAGATCTGAGTCATGTGCTTGACCATTCAGAAATCACAGTCGGCCCGAGCTTATCATACCAAGAGGAGCCTGTTGAGATTCTGGACAGAAGTGAGAAGGTATTGTGAGGTCAGACTATCCCCCTAGTTCATGTCGCATAGAGACGTCATGCACCAGGCGAGTCGTCTTGGGAACGTGAGGAGGATATCCCATCTCTTCGAAGGACTAGATACGTAATAGCATTTTTAATTTCAGTCAGTAGTTCTTACCATACGTATGTTTTATTTTTAAAGACAAAATGCTCTAAGGAGGGTAGATTGTAAACCCCCTCGACCAATTTAGGATTAATTTAATTTATATTGAGAGACTAGGAATAATTTGGATACAATTATTATTAATGTACAATAATCTTGCGACTTAATACACCACACCGTTGCTTTGATGTTTGGAGCGCTACACTAGTAGTTACCCTCAAACTAATTAAATACACATTTTCTACACATGTCAGACTACCCATCTGACCCTGGTGTAACTTTTAAATGCTCAATATTGTGCTTCATTTGAGCTGCACGATACTCGTTACAAATATCTATGTATTATTCCAATAAACCCCATTTCTCTTAGTTGCCCATTCCTAATTGAATTTGAAGTACAACCGCAACCCATTTCCCTATAACCCAAATTAGGGTATTAACCTATTCTGAGCCTGCTACGCCCATGACTCTTGTCTTTCACCCAAATTTAATACCTTGTGTTTTTAATTTACAGAAGAACAACTAGTGCATTTATTTTAAATTAATTAAATTTTTGGACAATTTTACCCTAAACAGGACCTAACCAAGCCCACGTGCATCCTTTCATGTGGACCAGCCCCACCCCAATAAGCCCTGGCCGACCCAAGTCTCGAGGTCAGCCTATAAATTCCATCACCCATATAAATATATATTTCTTTTCATATTGAAAATCTAGCTCGTAAACACCATCACCACCTCCATAACCTAGCCGCTTCCCTACATCTAACCCGAGCCCCTCCTTTCCCCGACCGGACACCCACCACCACAAGCCGCCACCACCTCATCCTCTGCCACCCGCCTGACCATCGACTCCACCACCCCAACATTACCGTACCACCGCCTACACCGACTGCCATTCCCCATCTCCACCACCCTCAAACCCGAGCACCAATCCGACTGATAGATCCCGACTGTCCCTAGCCTAGACTACCACCTCCAATACCGCCAACTGCCACTACGAGCCCGACTCCGACCTCCCCCATGACCTGACCGTCATCACAGCGTCGTCCCCAGGCCGCTGCCGCCTCTGCCAGGCTGCTGTTGCCATTGCTGCAACTTCTGCAGTCACGGCCACTGCCTCTGCTGCCTTGCTTGCCGTCGTTGACCGGAGATCCATCCCACGTCAGAGGACGACCAGGACTCGAGCAGACCCTTGTCCAGTCAACTAGGTACTCGACACCTAGCTCGCTTCTTGCATAGTATTGTTGTATAGTTGTTTCATCAAGTCACCGTGTCGTCGTGTCTTGTGTCGACACAAGCCAATTAAAATGTAATAATATAGATGTGTATGCATGTATTATAATTAAATTAGATGATAATAAAAACATGACCCTAAATTTATGACCTCTCATCAAGGACTAGTAATTCACCTGAAACCCTGGACATAAACCAAGCATAATTAAACATGGAAGATAAGGATATGTATTTGTACAGATTAGAAATAGTTGGTAACCCATAACTTCGGTAGTTTATAATCGTGAGAGACACGGTAACCGAGGACAGGACACGTGTGCATCCTAGCCACGTGCATACGCGACTCTGTAGTCGACCAACCGTGATCTTGCAACAGTAACTAATAGCAGCGTCGTAGTTGTGTATGTATTGCTTAGTGTCTGATTAGAGTATTTGCTATATTATATTATGTATTTAGGGTCAGTGGACCAGACAGGAGATACTGCAGGAGCAGGCAATTAGCATTCACAGCTTGATGACCCAGGCAAGATACCTTGCCATATTTACTGTCTGATTTAAATTATGCATATATTTTATGATTCTTATTGCTTTATTTCATATGACTGTGCGCGTCCGAGATTGACTCTGGTACAGTCTACGGATGTGTCGATGATTAGTGTACTTGGCCTAGTCACTAGCAGACTCACCCTATTGGGCGGATATTCTGATGTCTTCCGAGACCTGACACTCTTATACGTTTTACGGTAACAAATTCATATTGGGATGCGGGTTCGCGTACTAGACTAGCTATCGGTGCGTGTGACATGCATCATGGTTTAGTACGTAATTCAGGATTTTATATTAGTAGAGACTTGGCATATAGCTGAGTGGTATGACCGTCGTGTATTTGACTTGTATATCTACATTGGGCGGAGAGGACAACTAGTAAGCTTATGTGATACACACATTGGATTTTGTAGTATCCGGAGGAGCCACAGATCTAATGACTTCCTTTATTGCAGATACCACGCTCTTCGGAGTGATACAGACGTATATATATTATAGATACCTTATTCTTCGGAATGATGGACGTTACAGATACTACGCTCTTCGGAGTGTTGGACGTTATGAGTACGCCTACCCATACGTACCAAAGTTGTTCTCATATTGCATTTACTTAGATGGTTAGCACACCCTTTATTTATTTTATTCAGTATTTATATATATGTCATATTTCTATGTATCTTGTTACATCCCTCTGAGGAACTGGTACCTTTCCATATTTGGACGAGGCATATTATTCTACAGTGTACGGTCTAGGACAGGAGACTAGGTACGCTACCGCGGAGGAGCTAGAGGTGCTACCGTCAGAGTTTTCGTGATCAGTTGGTAGGCCTTCTGCTTAGGATTGGGAGCATCATCATCTAGTAAGCCAATGCCCTAGTCATTACTCTTTTTATCTGTCATTCAGTACTTTATTTTCGTCATAGTAGTCAGTTTGTCCCTACCAGACATTCTTGGTTGTACTATGATATTTTGAGACTGGCATTTATCTTCCTGTATTTATTTTAGTACTTTCTTGCTATTTATATTGTTGATGAGATTAGATTACCTGTTGTTGATTGATAATGGACTTCTTAGTATTTAGGACAGCATAGTACTCTTCGCTAGGATCCATTAAATTGGGTTATCCTCGAAGACGTGATAGCTGGCTATTGCCACGTGGCCTGGTCCCGTTTATTTTTGGGACTGGGGCGTGACACGTATAGTGGGTTTCAATAACTATCTCTTTTATGAGGTTTGCATCATTAGGAACCCATAATCTTCCCTTCACCCACATCATTCCATCCCGCCCACCGCAAAGTCAGTCACCTTTTCTACTGGGATAAGCTTGCTCATTTCTAGGAATATGTCATCCTTCTTAGCGGACTTGACTTCCTCCAATAGGTCTGGTTCGAGGCACAACTTAGCCGATTAAGCCCCTTTGTATCTGATTTAGAGTGTAATATGCAAACTTTTTAGATCCCTTCGTAGCCTTTCGTCGATAGCTAAGCTCCTTATAAAAACTCAACTCAGTGTATCAGTCATAAGGTTATCCTTTTTTGGTGTATATCTGATCATCAAGTCAAAGCTTCTAAGGAGTTTAAGCCAACGTTGTTGCCGTAAATTCAGATCCTTTTGAGTATAAAGGTACTTGAGGCTTTTGTGATATGTGAAAATTTTATACGATACTCCATAAAGGTAATGCCGCCATAACTTCAATGCGAACACTACCGCTGCTAGTTTAAGATCGTGTGTCAGATAGTTCTTTTTGTTAGGCTTTAATTGCCTCGATGCAAAGGCTATCACCTTGTCCCTCTGTATAAGGACACATCCCAAACCCTTGCCTGAAGCGTAGCTATAAATCTTGAAATCATCGGGCCCGTCTTGGAGGGTAAGAATCGGTGTTGAGACGAGTCATCACTTTAATTCTACAAATGAAGCTTCACTGTCGTTCAACCATGCGAACATTACTCCCTTTCGAGTGAGATGAGTCAGAGTTGAAGTGATCCTTCAAAATTTCTTGGCGAATCTTCTGTAGTAGCCCGCTAGACCAAGGAAGCTCCGAATGTCGCTGGCCGACTCAGGTCTCTTACACTCCACGATGGATTCAACTTTCTTTGGGTCGACTGAGATGCCTTTCGCAGAAATAATATTCCCGAAGAAAGATATTATGTCCAACCAAAATTTTTACTTACTCAGCTTCACGAACAACTTATAATCTCGAAGAGTTCGAAGCACCATCCATAGGTGTCCTGGGTGTTCATCTTCATTCTTCGAGTACACTAAGATGTCATATATGAATACCACCACAAACTTATGAAGGAATGGTCAGAACACACGGTTCATCAAATCCCTGAATGCGGCAGAAGCATTCATCAGTCCGAACGACATGAAAGAAAACTCATAGTGGCCAAAACGGGTGTAAAATACTAATTTTGATATGTCCTCTGGCTTGATCTTCAATTGGTGATAGATAGAGCGAGGTCTATCTTCGAAAATACCTAGGCCCCTTGCAGCTGATCAAAAAGATCGTCGATCCTAGGCATGGGATACTTGTTTCGGATGGTGACCTTATTTAGTTCTCGGTAGTCTATGCACAGTCACAACATCCCATCTTTCTTGTTCACATACAGCACAGGCGTGCCCCAAGGAGACACGCTCGGTCGAATATACCCACGGTAAACCAGTTCTTATAGTTGGCACTTTAACTCATTTTGTTCTGCAAGGGCCATTCGGTACAGGACTTTAGAAATCGGTCGGGTATTTGGGAAGGTATCGATGGTAAACTCGATTTCTCGGTCGGGTGTCATGCCAGGTTGTTCGTTCAAAAATACATCAGGAAATTTGTAAACCCCGTCACCCAAAATAGGTATTTCGTATGTATTATATATTTTTTGTATTTGTTTTAGATTATTTTTTTATCAAATAAAATCCAATAATTTTATTTGGATACTTCATCGTGGTTTTGATATTAATAATATAGGATGACCCCAAAATCTGTATCGCCCTTCATAGGAAGTAGCCTACAAATGAGACACTACTCGTATGATCTTTTCGTGGTCAAAAATTCGATCCCTTGGCATTAGTATGACATTGGTGTAACGACCATAGACTATGTGTTAAATATTTGGATAATCTATATATAATTTATTTGTGGTCATTTTCAATTCCCAACTTCCTACAATTAGCATCCCATAATTTCCCCTGCCAAGTTAGGCATTTTTTCATTTATAGATATGCATATTATTTACTATTAACCTATTTATTAATTACTTATGTAATTAGATAATAACATTTATTTGATTTATATAGCTAGAGAAATAAGTAATTATTAATTATAAAATATTACATAAAATATTTTGAGTATAAAATTTTATTAAAGCCTTATAAAATAATTTTCTAGAATTTATTTTGTGTGCAAATATTATTTTTAGATTTTTAGCCTCATCTATATAAATAAATAAATATATGGCTATTATATAATAATAATAATAATAATAATAATAATGATTATAATAATAATAATAATAATAATATTAGTGATAATAATGATACTAATATTAATGATAATAATAATAGTAGTTGTCATAATAATAATAAATAACAAAGAAATAAAAAGAAAAAGAGATAATATAAAACCTAAACCTAATAACACTAAACCTAACTAACAAAATCCCTAACTACTAATTCCTATTCAAAACCACCTACCCACAGCAACTATCCCCTCACCCGCAGGAAGCCCCACCCCCCCCCCCCCCCGCCAGACTCATCTCTCTCTCCCTCTCTCTCTCTCTCTCTCGATATATATATATATATATACACACATATACAAAACCAAACCCAATTCCTAAACCCTAACTCTAACCGAACCCCGGCGATCTCCGGCCGTCCCCCTCCGACGACCGCACAGTGCCGACCAGCGCCACGACGCAGCGCCGTCACAGCCGCCAGTGCCGCCGTCAGCCATCCGCGTACACGCAAGCGTGCACAGCACAGCAGCCCGAGCACCCATCTTCAAGGTGATGTAACTCTCTCATCTCTTGTTCTTTTTTCGAGCGGTTTATTCGTCTACATTCACAACCTAACCCTCTAGAATTTTCATTCAAACGTCATGAGTTTTCGTGTCCCGGATTGGTCGAAAATTCGACCGGAAAATGACCAAAAAATTGACCAAAACAGTCCAGAAACTTTAATCCAAACTCCCATGTTCATACCCAATTTGCCATCAACCTGTTTATTATTTTTGAAAACAAATAAAAGGGTTTTCTTCTCCATATAACCGAGAATTTTTCTGTTCTTTTAGTTTTTGTTAATTTGTTCTATGTGTAAAATTATTCAACCTCCATATTGACCAAAAACTTATTTTTAAAATATTGGAAAATTGTGATACGGAGCACGCCCCGCCAAACGGGACTACCTCGTCATGTACCAATATCACCGAAAGGCGCGTATGGTATATCCTGACGTATGGGCTTTCGAGAAAACTGATTTGAACGTGTGTGTGCGTAGGAATCAACCTGTATCCGTAAAATATTTTCGTATCACGACTTTTGCAAAATACTGCACCATTTAATGTATGCTCGTCGGAATATGACGAAACATGCGCCATTAGATTCGTGGTATCACGCTGGTCCTGTGACCCATGTTTCACGTGATTCTGAGACAGTTAACCAAGCGGCCTATTTGCGGGCCCCATGGTTGACTTTAAGAGCGAATTTGTGTTCGGCTCACCTGAATCCAAAATTGGACATACCGTTGAGTTCGTATTGACGTTTAGAATTTGTTTGACCTATAATTTGTCCCATTTAGAGACCTTTATCCCTGGCATACTTTTTGGTGCAAAGTGGCCCACATATGGACCCGCTTTGACCCGAAATTATCGTTTTGTCCCTGTGTCCAAATTGGACGAAAGGGTAGTGTTTTCTAGCTATCTCACTTATTCTAGAAACATTGGTGATGTTTATTTTAGCATCTGGAGAGGTTCATTCTGATGCCATAGTTTTTGACATCTGGACGCTTACACTTTGCAGCTTCTTGCCAGGCAAGATACCTTGCCAAATTGCTTATAGTACTTTTGCATGCTTATTATATTTTATATATTTATTGCATGTGTGTCTTTTTTCAGTCATAATTATATACTATATATATGTTGACACACACTTGACACATAGTTTCATGGGAGGGGAGGACAATCAGTAGGCGTATGGGCTATGACCACTCTGGTAAACCGTAGTAACTAGCACGCACTACGGTAGTTGTGTCATGCTGGTCGCTACCCTCGAGGTATGTCAATTTCTGGTGTGGCGCTGGTCGCTGCCCTTGATGTATGTCGATTTTTGATGTTCCTGACGTGTGTGTGAGTTGTGAGATTAGATAGAGTAGCCTACCCATACCCATACGTCAAAAAGTTATCCTTATTATCCATATTCATATAGATTGTCTTGTACAACATACTTATATATTTTCTACCTATTATGCATGTTTACTGTATTCAAATTGGCATGCTTCTATGTATCTTGTTACGTCACTCTGAGGACCTGGTCCCTTTTCAGGTGTAGACGATCATGACCATTCGCAGAAGCACGGATCAGGACTTGCTACTTATCTCTTTCGAGAAGGTCTTCTCTTCGAGTCTCATTGTTCATTAGATGTTCCTAGGTGGTTTCCCTTATATTCTAGTTTGGCAGTGGGTTTGTTTCCACCCGACTATCATTCTTTGATACTTCATATTAAGATTCAGTTATATAGTAGATTGGTTATTTATTTCTATTTGATTCTGTGGATGAGATTTAGTTATGCCCTGTGATTTATGATAATATTTATACCACATGTGAGTTATTATTCATATTACAGCGTACGTGTGTATTATGGTATCCATATATTGGAGTTGCCATATACATACGGCTGGCATACTTACGTATTCCTAGCCCTACGTATTTTGGGACTGGGGCGTGACATATTTTTGTGTTGGCCCATGCAGGTCGAGAGTATATTGTCTTGGTTACGTTATCGTATTGAGCAAGCCTGCAAATAGGATATGAGAATAGGATCTCATCCACATTTGACTGTGACTCACCTTTCTTCTAATCCATTCTATTTAAATAATTGCTTCCTGCTTGATTCATGTACTTCTCTAATAGTTTTTTGAGCATAGTCTTCTCCTAGAATATAGGAATCCTTATTTTTAGGATGATAATTAGGGTAACAATCCTACTAAGAATACAACTAGAATATTGACACATCACTAAGTTTAGAATACCTAATGAACCCTAGCATCCCTTACATGTAGGTTAATTGACCACTATCCCTTGATATATTTATGAAGGACTTGAGAGTAGTATAGATACGACTATAGTTAATAAGAAATTTCACCATATTGTTTGACCCTAGTATTGATGAACCAATAGAAATCCAAGATTGAACATTAGGACTAAACCTAACTTTCTTAGTTATATAATATTAGAACTATAAATTTAGATTATTGTCTTGATATTAGCAGAACAGTATCTTAGGAAGCCAAGAGGAAAGAATATAACACTTCCCTTGAATATACCTCGAACACAGAGATTAGCATAGCACATTTTCCTAGGAAACCATGATATTATCAAGAGTCTCTCTATTTAATTTCATATCTTGTTTCTCTGAACCCTTAACGCTCGCTATTTGTACGACGACTAAAATTTTCTTTCATATTTCAATTCGTGCCACCTAACCCTTCTGATTGTAGGCCAAGTGATCTCCATTTATGTTAGGATATATAGTTTGCTAGATTTATAGTTGTTTATCTTGAATTTTGACATTATGTGCTTAGTAGTTAGAACTTTATAGTTGCGTTATACATTTAGATTATGATTTTATGATTATCCTTTAGCTTCAAATCACATAATTTGTACCTTCACTCATCATAATCTAGTGTACCTATAATTTTGGTACTACCTCGACTTATGCTGCTATTACAGCCTAGATTTGCAAGCTTATTCTTTTTTAGAGCTTGTTTATGACATATATATTATTAGGGGCCCACACTAATCAACCTTAGTGCGCTTGGTTCGCTCTTCGCATGACTACCTTATGTGTATTGAGATATATAGTTGACTCGACTTGTTAGATGAATATACTTGCCCTCTAGACAAGTCAGAGCATATTATATCAGGTACATAATTGTTCTGATATGAACATGTGAATATCATTTTACCAAAAATAAGATTTTAATCCACAACTGCCTTGACAACTCACTTTTGAATTCTTAAAAATTGCCTTGAACCCCGTACTTATATTCTATCACCTCTTTTTTGAATTCTTTATTATTGTTCTCTGTCTTCCCCTATTTCGGAAAGACGAACGCTCGTGCTTGGTATAAGTTTGATACACGTAGAGTACTAGATATACCCCATAGGCAATCGTATTACTTGGTGACTACGTTTTGTAATTAAGGGCACACCACATGTGAGATATTTGGTGTTAAATTTTTGAGGATTGAATAAGATGATTAAATAATTTGAGGGATATTTTCTTAAAATTATAGTCTTATGTGATAGACGGGTAAATTCTAAGTTGGGTAGAAGTTGCATTGTCAACTCGAAGAGATTTTTTTTTTTTCATTATGATCAAGTAAGATTAAATTGGGAGATTTTAGTCATTTTAAATTTTGAGAAATTTGTTTTGAATAATGATTATGATGATGAGAATTTAGCAAATCATGCCTTATTTTTAATTTCGAGGACGAAATTCTTTTAAGTTGGGTGGAAGTAAATCCCCTCACCCAAAAATAGGTACTTCATGTGTATTATGTATTTCTTATATTTGTTTTAGATTATTTTTTTATCAAATAAAATCCAATAATATATTATATATTCATTACATGTGTGTCTTCTTTCAGTAATAATTATATACTATATATATGTTGACACACACTTGACACATAGTATCATGGAAGGGGAGGACAATCAGTAGGCGTATGGGCTATGACCACTCTGCTAAACCGTAGTAACTAGTATGCACTACGGTAGTTGTATCGCGCTGGTCGCTACGCTTGATGTATGTCGATTTCTGGTGTCGCGTTGGTCACTACCCTTGAGGTATGTCGATTTCTGATGTTCCTGACGTGTGACTGAGTTGTGAGATTAGATAGAGTAGCCTACCCATGCCCATACGTCAAAAAGTTGTCCTCATTATGCATATTCATATAGATTGTCTTCTACAGCGTACTTATATATTTTTTACCTAGTATGCATGTTTACTGTATTTAAATTGGCATGCTTCTATGTATCTTGTTACGTCGCTCTGAGGACCTGGTCCCTTTTCCAGGTGTAGACGATCATGACCATTCGCAAGAGCATGGATCAGGACTTGCTACTTATCTCTTTCGAGGAGGTCTTCTCTTTGAGTCTCATTGTTCATTAGATGTTCCTAGGTGGTTTTCCTTATATTCTAGTTTGGCAGTTGATTTGTTTCCGCTCGACTATCTTTCTTTGATACTTTATATTGAGATTCAGTTATATAGTAGATTGGTTATTTATTTTTATTTGATTCTGTGGATGAGATTTAGTTATGCCCTGTGACTTATGACAATATTTGTACCACATATGAGTTATTATTCATATTACAGCGTACGTGTGTATTATGGTATCCATATATTGGAGTTGTCTTATACATACGGCTGACATGCTTACGTATTTCTAGCCCTAGATATTTTGGGACTGGGGCGTGACAGAATTCCTCCACAACGGAATAAGACTCAACATTTTCACAATCTCGTCGAGTGTCCCAAATCGACGCTAAGTATCCCTGGTATTCAGAGAGTAGCATCCGTCGAGCTGAACCATTTGTGTAACAGAAATCGGCCACTTCTGGTAGACGGAAGATGACCCATTTCTTCGTATATTCGATAGTAGCCCAGCAAGCGCCGAGCCAATCCATCTCCAAGATGATGTCATAATCCCGAACATCTAGGACTAACACATCGAGTAACAGTTTCCTTCCTCCAATACAAACATGACTGTCCTAACACACTGAACTAACATATATTTTTATACATGATAGGGTGCTAACATTAAGGTCTAGATATAATGGTGTCATAACTATCTTATTTTCTATGCCAAAATCTGTGGATATAAAACTATGCATAGCAATAGAATCAAATAACACGTGAGCAGGTTTGTTATTGAAAAGTAATATACCTGACACAACGGTATCCGAAGCGAGGGCTTCTTCCCGTGTTAAAGTAAATAAACGACCATGATCTTGACGACGATCTTGTTGCGACACGAATCTTGAGGTGCTGTGGCAGGATTTGGATGCTGAGGGCGACGATTATAGAGGCACAAATAGTCACGAATTCCATGGTTTAGATTACCACAATCGAGGCATAATCCCTATTTTTTTATATTTATTGATGGTGTTCCCTGGCTTCTTTCAGAAGAAACATGGTTGCCCTGAATTTTCTCCCTGCTGACCACCGTTATGAGGATGCTTTGAAGCGTTATTTCCTCCCGCGTTGCTAGGGTGCTTGTGATTGGAAGAATGCCCAACGCCGACGACAACTAAAGGATACTACAGTTTGAGGGAAAGGGCATGGTTGAGAACTTTTCGTATTATCAAATATTGGGTAACGACCAACGTGCGCATGGATGGAAGTTCGTAGGCCACCTTCAAACCGTCTTGCCCTACTTACCGCATTATGTAGGTAGGAGCTTGTAAATTTGGCGAGCTAATTAAAATTGGTGGAGTACTACTTCACTGTCATATTGCCTTGTCGAAGATGCACAAACTCGTTCACCTTTTGTCGACAAATCGGAGAGGATATGGACTCCTCTTCAAACTCGCTACGGAAGGTAGCCCATTCAATTGTCTCATCATTAAAGTCTGCGAAAAGTGATCTACGATATACATCCCACCAATCGTGCTCGTTTAAACTAATTTGCAGTTGGGCACACGCAACTCGCTTCTCCTCGGGTACCTCTGTCATGACCCGCACCCAGATATTTGGGCACGAGTACGTGGTTACGCCCAGCCTACACTACAGAATCGACGATAGAACGCTGTCTGGGTTATTTCTAACTAACTAACATCTCAGCAATATAATATGGTACCTGTCAATAATCTCAACTTCAAACGGAGGAGCAATATGGTATCTCACATGAATAACTAATCTCAATCACAAAACAAACTAAGGAAGAATAATACACGAATGGAATAGCGAAGGAAAGAGTAAGATACATTCCATGATCTAAAATAATAATACAAACTGTGAATCCATCAAAGAATAGTCTAATACAATCCAATACAAATAATCTAGACCTCCTCGGGCTTTGCAACAAAGTCCTCCTGGTCTATAGGAGTATCCTCTATAGGTACTCCGTCCTGCAGCCCGTAGAATGTGGGATACTGCTCTATAAGCCAGTCATCTAGAAAAATATATCCAGTCAGGATTGGAGCAAAGTACATACCTCTAAAAGTACTTTTAATAGCATAATCAAGCATATAAACAAATATAGAAATAAAATACAAGATCACTAAACATATGAAAGAATGAACAAGATATATAGGTAATGTACTAGAATATAGATCAACAATATAAAGATAACAATATAATAAAGTAACTGCAATCTAAACTAACTAAATGTGTCTCAGAATACAAGTTCATTATATGATCGGGTTGGGTGAACATGATCAGGTAAGATGATTACAAGTGAGATATGTAACCAGAATGTACACGATGTAACAATGGGGCTTTGATCACATAATCAACTCCTACTCTCCCATCCCCAACTAATACCGATGGATCCAATCACGACATGCTACGAACACAAAATATAACCACTGAACACGAGCAATGGGTGTACACGAATATCATAACCATCGAACACGAGCGGTGGGTGTACACGAATAAGCTCACTGAAAATGATCAGTGTATAAACACAAAATAAAATCAATACTTAATATACACGATGAGATACAATGTACACGAGTACCCGTTGAACACCGTAGGGGATAACATCTCCTGACGGGATCCATATAGTACCAGTCTGTAAAATTACTGTGTCGGGATTAATGTATACAATACTAGAACATGCATATATATAATATTATGAATTAAAACTATCAGAAAAATGTACTCGCCTGAAGTCCTGAGCAAAGTGTGTCTCTCGATGCCCAAGCTGGTATCACACAACCTATATATGGTATGTTGCATCAATACAAGGTTCAAGAATGAAAATAAGTGAAGTTGATGCAATTCTAGGTCGATGCGCCATTTCTAAGTCAAACTAATAAAATCTAGGTTGTAGGAGTCGAATGATAAGTCACTAAGTCGATACACTATGAAGCTTAAGCTATACTAGCTAAGCTAAAAATTATAACAAGGCACTCAAAGAGCCGTATCCCAAGATATGCAAATTTTCGTATACGAAAATAGTATTATATATATATATATATATATATATATATATATATATATATATATATATATATATATATATATATATAAACAAAGTATTACAATACCTTAACTAACTAATCCTACTGATAACAGGATACTGAAACCTAAATTATAACTCAAATACTTAATTAATCACCCACAACCCAACTAACAACTAGCAGCTAACTGATACCTGGAACTAAACTACCCAAAATTTAACTAAACAACTAACAACCTAACTAACACCACACTGAAACACAAAAACTGAGTAGGACAGTTGACATGCACTGTGATACTGAACAAGATACTTCCTAACCTGTGCTTGGGCACAGTGTCATACCACTGCCTGCTACTCTTGTCTCTTACTGATACTCTACCTGTACTGATAAAGGTATTGTGCTGTGCACCATGTGCATTGTCTGCCACTTGATGAGTCTGACATTGCAACTTTGTTGGTTGACTGCACTGTGCTGCAGAGTTTGTCTGTGTCTCGAGGCTGCATCTAAGTCTCTGCCTTGAGCATGTTTGTTGTGCACAGTGTATCTGCTGCAGTTTACTTAGTGTAGTATTTGGCTGCAGTTGCTACTTCAGTTGCCTAGCTCGACTGATACCATGTTGAACACATTGATGCTACTGCCATTCGTGTTGTGTAGAGGCATGCATAGTGGACTACACGCTGCTGCATGCAGTTCTTACTGCCCGAGTGTAGTAACTTGCTGTTGGTGTACTGAGCCCTACCCCTTGTTAAAGCCTGCTGCACCTCTAGCTCGAGTAGTTGGCTGACTGCACGAGGTTTCCTGTGCACTGGCTGCACATCTACTCAGTTTCTCCCCGAGCCCCTCTCCAAGCTAAGACTGCTACTGTGGTGTATCTGCTCTCAGTCTCCATTTGCTTGCTGCCTTCTCGAGTCCCCTCATATCCAAACACAAACACAAATTTATGTACACTTATATATATACTCAAATGTCCATCTTTATCTTTACGTATATATATCAATCTACATATATGTATTAATCTCTCTATTAATATAACCATAGCTACACCTCTATGTATATATATCCATACAAACATATGGAAATATATATATATATATATATATATCTACTTACACATATATAATAAAATGCATATATATATACATATACATATACATATATATATATATATATATATATATATATATATATATATATATACACCAACACATATATATATACATATACATATATATATATATATATATATATGTATAAGTATATATATATGTGTTGGTGTATATATATATATATATATATATATATATATATATACACCTATAGATATATATATATCTATATATTCTATTACTTACACAATAGACACATATATAATCAAACTCAAATACACTAATATTTACATATATATATATATATCACTTAATTATAATATAGATATAAAAATACACATGTACGTATAGCAAGGAAGATAAAACAACAAACACGTAGAGTGCACTGCACCCGTATCACACTAATTCTATGATACGCTTACGATACGGCTCCAACACACAACCAAACGCATCCCAGAGGACATGAACAAGTCTAATACACTAATTATGAATAATACGTATAGTAATTAGAGTATCTACGTGTCCGTGTCACAATATGATATGAACAAGTCCCCGTGTCGGAGAAAAACCTCCAAAATTAACCCGTTTCGTCAAATTGACGAGATACGGCATACACGTATCCAATTGTGGATACAAAACAAGTCGCAGATAAGCAATCACATGTCAATTAGATCTATTAGACCCAATGACAACTTCTACATGTGCCAAATCTCGGAATTCTCCCAAAATTGGCACCAAATTGGACATAACTTTCACCGTAGGTCTCCGATGAACCTAAAACAATTTTTATGGGTAGCCTATACATGTGGGTTAGTTTTTCATGGTTAATTATGAGATCTACAGTCTATTATAAGGTAAAAAACTAAAATTCACATATTGGGAGATGGATTCCCAAAGCTCCTCTTCTTGTAGATCTTGTCCTCCTCCTCCTTGCTCCTTGCTTCCTTCTTGTGATCCTTGATGTAGAAGCCTCAATGAAGAATTTGGAAAGAGATTGGCGAAGAATTGGTGGAAAATTGATGAGAAAATGGAGGGAATTGGAAAAGAGAAATTGTAGATCTAAGAATTTGGGAATTGGTGAAATAAAATAGTTTCTCTCTCCTCATGAAGGGGCCGGCTATATAATCCCCCTCCATGCAATGTGAAATGTCACAAATACCTCTTGGGTCTCTCATGAAGAAATTAATTAGGGAGGGAAGGTTCTATTCTAATGGTTTCTCTAATTAATCCAACCTCCAAATCCATGGGCTTATTTCATGGGCTCAAAATAAACTCATCCAAAAATGTTGGTTCATGCATTCTAATAAATGGATTTGGTCTACTACACAAGTCTAAAACAAATCTATAACTAGAAATAAATAAGTAATACAATAATTAAATAAATCATGCATGCAAAATATCAAATACAAATAAGCCTAAAATAAATATTACCCATGTCAATTACCAAACTACCCTTGAATGAAAAAGTGAGGGTGACAATCCTACCCACCTTAGAAAAATTTCATCCTCGAAATTAAGGAAGGAAGTAAATACCAAAAGGAATAATACAATACAAGAAAGAATTATACCTCACGACTCGAACAAATATGGATATCGTTCGCGCATCTCGGCCTTTCGCTCCCAGGTACTCTCTCCTTGCGAGTGATGCCTCCATGCGACGTGCACCAAAAGAATTGTCTAGTTCCTCAGCACCTTCTCTCTCTGATCCAGAATCTCTACTGGCTGCTATGGATAGCTAAGAGTAGGGCCCACCTCTATCTCCGAGTGATCCAACATATTACTGGGATCTGCCACGTACCGTCCCAGCTATGACACGTGAAACATATTGTGCACTCGTTCTAGTACAGGTGGTAAGTCTAGTATGAATGAAACAATACCGACTCTCTCAAGAATACTGAAAGGTCCGATGAATCACGAACTAAGCTTGCCGCCTCCACCGAAATGAATCATGCAACGTGTCGGAGAAATCCTCAAGAAAACTCGAGCACCAACCTAGCATGAAATACAAACTTAGCACTCTAACAAATTAAATAATCAAACATAAGCAAAATAAAACTAAAGCTATACCTCAAACTCCAAAGGGCTCCGGTGGCTATCGGCCCAATGCCGCTGCCTGTCCTGCGCCACTCGAAGTCTGTCCTTGATAAGCTTCACCTTTTCTGCTGCATCCACTACCATCTCTGGTCCCAATAAAGCTTTGTCACCAACATCATCCCAGGACAACGGAGTGCGGCACCTCCGTCCATACAATGCCTCGAATGGTGACATCTTGATGCTGGCTTGGTAGTTGTTGTTGTAAGAAAACTCTACCAAATGAAGGTGATCCTCCAAAGAACCTCCAAGATCTAAAACATAAGTGTGTAGCATGTCCTCGAGAGTCTGAATAGTCCTCTCCAACTGTTCATACGTCTGAGGGTGATAAGCGGTACTGAACTTGAGCTGAGTGCCAAAGCTAGCCTGCAAACTCCTCCAGAAATGGGACCTGAAGCGACTATCCCGATCCGAAACTATGCTCACTGGAATACCATACAATCGGACAATCTGGCGTACATACATCTCCGAAAGTCTCTCCGTAGATGTACCCACTTTAAATGCAGAAAGTGGGCGGATTTGGTCAACATGTCCATGATGACCCAAATTGCATCTTTGCCCCATGGAGAACGCGAAAGTTCCAATACAAAATCCATGGTCACATGCTCCCATTTCCACTCCAGAATGGTTAAAGGCTGAAGCAATCCTCCTGGCCTCTGTCTCTTCGCCTTGACCGGCTACAAACTAAGCATCTAGACACGAATCTAGCTACCTCCCACTTCATGCCATACCACCATACATGCTCCCTCATGTCTCTTTACATCTTATTGGCACCTGGATGCATAGAGTATTGAGAGTGATGTGCCTCCTGCAGAATCTCCTTGCGTAATGCTCCTCTCGGTACACATAACATGGTACCGTGTCGCAATGATCCATCATCTGCGACGATAAAGTCCTCTGCCAACCCGAACTGAACCTATGCTCTGATGCTCCTCAGAGACTCATCCTCATACTGTCCGACTTTGACTCGGTCCATCAGCTCCGACTGAACCTGAAGTCCCTACATCTGTGCTGCGACTCCAGGAATCAATACCACAATGCCCAAACTGTCAAGATTTGCCAATAAATATCTGTCTCTAGTCATGCACATAGCCACATAATACCTACTCAAAGCATCCGCGACTACATTGGCCTTCCTTGAATGGTACTACAAAGACATGTCGAAGTCTTTCATCATCTCCATCCATCGCCGATGCCTCATGTTGAGCTCTTTCTGTGTAAATACATACTTTAAGCTTTTATGGTCTGTGAAGATCTCTACTCTCTCTCCATATAAATAGTATTTTCATAATTTGAGAGCAAATATAACTGCTGCCAACTCCAAATTATGGGTAGGATAGTTCTTCTCATGCGGGCATAATTGCCTGGAAGCATATGCAATCACCTTCCCGTGCTGCTATAACACACAACCCAAACCCTCCCCTGATGCATAACTGTAAATGGAAAATCCTCCTGCTCCTGATTGTAGTATCAAGATTGGAGCTGTAGTCAATCTCCTCTTCATCTCCTCAAATGCTGACTGACAATCCTCAGTCCAGACAAATTCTACGTCCTTCCTGGTCAGCCTAGTCATCAGCTCTGCAAGTTTAAAAAAGTCCTGAACAAACCTCCTGTAGTAGCCTGCTTATCCAAGGAAGCTCCTGATCTCTTCTACTGAACTCGGGGTAGACCATGAATCAACTAGTGAGATCTTATTTGGGTCCACCGAGATTCCATCTCCTGTAATAACATGCCCAAGGAATTCAACCTTATCAAGGAAGAATTCTCACTTCGATAACTTGCCATACAACTTCTCCTTCCTGAAGGTCTCCATAACAATCCTCAAGTACTGCTCATGCTCCTCTAGGGCCTTCAAATATATCAGAATATTATCAATGAAGACTACAATAAACTGGTCCAGGTACTGATGAAATACCTTGTTCATCAGGTTCATGAACACTGCCGGGGCATTGGTCAACCCAAACGGCATCACCAAGAACTCGAACTACCCATAGCGAGTCATAAAAGCTGTCTTTAGGATGTCTTCCCTCTTCACTTTCACCTGGTGGTACCCTAACCTCAAGTCTATCTTGGAGAATACCTTCGCTCCGCTCAACTGGTCAAATAAGTCATCTATCCGCGGCAACGGGTATTTATTCTTGATAGTGAGGTTAATAAGGACCCTGTAGTTACACATATGTACCGACCCATCCTTTATTGGTACAAAAAGTACTGGAGTACCCCATGGTGATAAACTGGAATGGATAAAGCCCTTGTCTTGTAACTCATCCACCTTCTTCTTCAACTCTGTCAGTTCATTGTTGTTAACTCTATAAACGTGCTGAAAGATCGGCTCTGCGCCTGGTACTAAATTTATAGAGAATTCTATATCTCTGTCCAGCGGCACCCCTGGCAACTCCTCTGGAAAGACATCCATGAAATCTGCAATCAACAGAAGTGGCGGATCCTGCTTCTCGACCAAAGCTCCACAGAAATTGCCTTCGCTCTACTCTGCTCCCCAGACAAACTCGAACTCTGACTCTTCTGGCGACTGAAATAAACTCTGCTTCTACGATAATCGATACTAGCATGATGTCTACTCAACCAATCCATCCCGAGTACAATATCGTAACTCGGATGTGGCATTACAAGTAAACATACGCTCAGCTCACGGCCTCCCAAATAAACTCTTTGATTCTTGCAAACATCACTAACCAGGATAATGCCACCCCCGGTCGTGACCTTGCAAGTCTACTCCAACGGTTCAGACTCAAGACGATGCCTCAAAGCGAAAGATACAGATACAAAGCTATGAGAAGCACCAGAATCGAACAAAATATGAGCTGGAAAGGAGTTGAGATAAACTGAACCTGAGATGACATCACCAACCAGCTCATCCTCTTCGACAGCCAAGGCAAAATCTTACCCCTGTCGCTGCGCTCCTTTTTGCTGCTGGTGCTGGGCAAACTGTTGCTATTGCGGTGGTAGAGGTCCTCTCTGATGGCCCACTGGTGGTCTAGCAGGTGCCCTCTATGCCTGTCCTCTACCCTGGGCTGGACGAGCTGGGACTTTGGGACAAGCCCGCAACTGATGATCTCTCGATCCATAGAATAAGCATTGGCCTAGCCTTATCCTACATGTGTCCCATCCATGTCCTTGTTTCTCACAGAAAGTGCAAGAAACTGCTGCCCTCTGGACCTGATGTATCTGCTGCACCGGTGCTCTAGCTGGCCCGTGATACTGCTGCCTCTGGTGCTGGTAAGGCCCCTGGTGCTGCTGCTGGAAGTGAGGCCTCTTCGCTGGACCTGTGTTGTTGTTAGATCCTCCTGTGTCCCTCGACCTCTTAGAGCCAAGCTCTAAATCATCCTCCACTTTTTGCGCTTGTCTAAGTATCTCCTCGAAGGTGGCAGTAGGATCTCCATTGGTGTGGGGTTTGACCTCCCAGTTTAGGCCCTTCCTGAACATTCCTGCTCTGCCTCAAGGGTTATGACCCTCCACGAAGCGACCTAGACGGCAATAGTCTACCGCATACTCGTCCACTGATATACCTTCCTGGACGAGGTATTGGAACTAACACTCCAAAGATGTAAGGGCTACGTCTGGGAAGAACTTTTCCTTGAAAAGCTCTTTGAAGGCTTCCCAAGAGAGTCCTGGTACTAAAATTCTCAGGTTTGTCCGGAACCATGTCAAAGCAATATCAAACATCATACAATCTGCTGCCTCTATCTGTAGTACCTCTAGAATCTACGTCAGCCGCAGGTTTCGCTCAATCTACTCATCAACATAGATAATCCCCTCTATGCCCCTGAAGTCCTTCGGGCCCATCCTCTTGAAGTCGATGATGGTACCCAGCCTTGGCTTATATAGAATAAACTGAGCTGGTACCGTCTGTAGCTGGGTTGTAGTAGCTCTCTCCACTACTGTAAGTGCGATCTAGTGAGCATTCTCAATGCCCTATCGTAGGACCTCTGACTGTCGTTGTTGCGCCTCCATCATCTGCTGGAAGAGCGCGAACATCTGCGTATGATCAACAACAGGTGGTGGAGGTAGAAGATCCTCGAAAACTGTCAGTCCTCTCCTCGGTACTGGA
>JAYESA010000004.1:67089616-67294616 GCA_036927795.1 Iris macrosiphon | reverse complement strand
AGTGAGGGTGACAACCTAAAGTAGTTAAAAGTGATCCTCAAGATCTGCCAGGCAATCTAGAGCCACGATCGGATCTTCAGTCCCCAGAAAAAAAGTGTTACAGACTTTCTTGAAGTCGACAAAGTTGAAGGTAGTCACATCCTTTGTTTGGAGTTTAAGGTATTTCGACATCAGGAGTGGGTCGCTACACCGCTGTAGCTGCTGTCATTGTGGAATGGTTGGAGGCTAAGGATTGAACGGTCTGTTGCAGGGCATCTACCTGCTTCTGGTGGACTGAAAATATGGCTTCAAGATTTATTTCTAACTTCCTCTGACGATCTTGCGCCCGCTTCTCGGCTCGCTGTTGACGAGTCTCATCCCTCTGTTAGCTTGCTTCAAGCATCTGCATCATTCGCTCAACAGGGTCGACAGGGGGCATAGCTCGCTGGCTTCAAGAAATTCCAGAGGTGCCGAAACTACTTTCTTGTGCTTGTATCTCTCCCTGTGCTTGTGCTGATTCTTGCGCTTGAGTCATTCCTTCAAAAGAAAGTTACTTGCATCAGTCTCATAACATATTATGTACTTACTATATTGAATGCATCTCATTTTGGCCGATCGAGTTCAAGAGTTCGTATAGGGAATAGATCGTTAAAGAAACTTTTTCGATATGAGGGTCAAAGGAACTTAAAGCTGTGCTCTGATACCAATATGTCATACCCCAATTCCGTGAAATCGATAGTCGTCCCTCGGACGTGATTATGTACGTACTTAGATTATGCAACGCACAAGGCCAATATATTTTAATATAACGAGCACATATTCATAGTACATAGATAATTGAACATAATATTGAAACAAGAACAAGTTCTCTTTATTTATATTGAACATCATTTACCAACTCTTGAACAAGTACAAAGCGTTGCCTTAAAGGCTTACAAAAGCAGACGCAAAATGAGATAGGCATCCGAATTTATTTTCTTTTACTAAAACTTTAAAAGTTATAGACATCTTCGGGCGAAGCTATCACCTAGCCACAGAGCTGCATAGGATATGTGCACAAGCTCCTGGAACTTCAAACACACTTCGAATGTCACGGACAGGGCGTGTCGGCAGGTGGACTAGATTGGAAAGTCGCTCTAGCTCCTTGTAGGATCGCCTTGGGACGGAAAACCTATTGCAACGAGGGTCAGTATATCGAAATGAACTGATGAAGGCAAGCTAACCCAACTATACCAATTAATACGTTATTTATGTGAAGCATTCAAGTTATTATATGGTCTTTCTATATTTTCTTAGTTCAAGTTACAAGCAAGCAATAGATATAAAAATTTACTGAACTAAACATGCCACCGTTAGGTGACTTTTACCTTCCGTCTGAACCACCTGCACAACACTTACCATGAACTTTCCTACCACAAAGACAAAGTGGACGAGTTATAGTCATTGACGATGATGGTAGGTAACGAAAGTACACGAGATGCTACAAGCCAACCCATCCCGCACACGAGACTAGCATAAAGTTTCGTCCAGATCAGATTTGTGTCGGTGCCCCAGCGACCGTCTACAGGAACTATGACCTTGTGCACAAGTTGTTCATGATGAAGCAACATATAATACTAAGTTATCAATTGATGTAGTACAAGGCAACACATGCACGAGACAAGTAACATGGCATGATCTATTTTGCATAGTTTTCCTGATCATTTTATTGCATAACAAAGTATTCTACACATGGCACAGTAATTGAAGTATATTGTTCTAACTTGAATTGATACACGATGAAAGAACATTCTAAGTGAACTAGCATGCAACAAGGTAACCGTTCATAAGTTATTTGACAAGAATAAAGTAATCCAATTATATTATTTTTTATCTTGACATCTTTTAGTTATTATGGTATTGTTTGATCGAAAAAATCAAGAAGGCAAGATTTTAGATTTGAAGACTTGGAAGAAGGATCAACTAATCGAAGTATTGACACTCAAAAGTTGGTGGAGAGAAGAAAGGAAAGAGGTACTTCAAGACTCCGTTCGCACGACGCTTACTGCACGATCACCTGCATTGCCACAAACAGACGATCAATACCTCTTATCCTCTTTCCAAGATCAAAACTAAAGTGCAGTTTACCGAACGAAAGCAATAAAATCTATCGAAACCGTTCAAGAAAACATAAATTCAAAAACTGACTCGAAAGCACGAAAGCAATAATACGACAGAAAAAAAACTAGGCAAGAAAATATTACAGCAGAGAGGTCCCTCTTGACTCTGCCGCTTAGTCCGTCCTTGGGACACTGTCTACTTAATATAGGAATCGATTCCGAAGAAGCCAATCCAAAACGAGAAAAATATTTTGATTCAATCTATCTCGATCGAACGATACCGAAAGTATTTCTTAGCCGCGCTGACCAAAAAGGGGGAACGGAGCACCACAGGGAATCCTAATACTTCACAGGTTTATTGCATTGTGTACTATAGGTTTATTGCATTGTCTGCTAAATTAGTAAATATAATTTTATCCAATGTCTGCAGAGTCTGGCCTAAGAGCGTCTTAACTCTCAATCTACATATCTTCTTCAAACTAAGTACACCACATCATTTTTGGGATGTATGAATGTGAAATACATCTTGTTATTAAAAGTTGACCAAGAAAATTACCTCTCTTATAACAGGTAGTGCATGTCTCCCCCCCCCCCCCCCCCCCCCCCCACACTAGACCATTTTGTAGAGGATCCTGTTTCAGTAGCACCTCCCCTTAGAGTATGCAAGTTATCACAACTGTTTGGGAAGCCTTTGAATAACATCTGCATAATATTGCCATGTAAATATTTCAGCAGCTGTAATGGTATGATCAGACTAAGGGGGTTAACAAGTAGAAATTGGTACGATTTTGCACTTCATGACTAAGGTGCAATTGCTGACATTTTTTTTTATATAAGCGTAATCAAATAATCGACTAGAAGCCACATTAATATCTTGGTTACAAAAACAACCGCAACAAACTAACCTTTTGACCTTTCTTACAAAACTAACTGCAACAAGCCAAACTTTCACCCAAAAAATTTGGGTCTGGCTACTTTATTTGATTATGATTTCTAAATTCTATATTGCTAATGACCAAGATATATTGGTCTATTTACTTTCATCCTAAAATGTCAAGGTAAGGTTTACACTATCAGCTGATACAGATATGTATCGGTCGTATCATATATATTGGCTTACACAATCATGAAATTTGATATGGGTTCTAAAACGAGATATGCACTATTACTCTATCGCCTTGCAAAAAATCCTATAAACAGTCTCCATCACCCCATACAAATGATGAAACAAAAATATTTTAAGACTGATCTATAAGATGTCAATAACATATATAACTTTATGTGGAGAATTATATGGAATTTTAAACATTATAAATCAATGTGGATAGTGAATTGAAGAGGGATATATTCTAGAATTTATAAAGAAAAATTATATATTAGTCATTTTATGGTTAGTACGTTTAGAACTCAAGATATCTTGAGTATGACGCTCATTACTCAAACAACTAAAACACCATTTCGTTGGTAAATATCTATATAAAATAAACTGAAAGATGGGGCAATCGAAGACATTTTCTTTTTCTTTTCTTTTTTTCCTTTTTCCTACCCAAAACCCCCTCCCACCCCTTAACCTACCTACCCACCCACACCAAGGCTCGACCCCTGGCTGCCTCGGTAATGTCTCGCAGCCATACCACTTGCCCACACCCACTGGGACAATCGAAGACTATACAAAGAAACCCAAAATTCAGGAGAGCAGTCGCCCCCGCTCAGCTCGGCCTATTGTGCGTCTGCTAGATTTAAGTAGGAGTAAGAAGAATAGGGAACTTTTATATTTTTCATTTTAATCATAGATTTTATCCTATTTTATAGCTCCATTACTTGTTAGTGAATTTTCTTCTTCTTTTTTTCAATAGAATCAAGCGTGCAAAGTGCTTTCTTTCTTTCTTCTTTTTACTACTAGTTCCCTTTTTATGCCATTTAACCAAATGTGTTCTAAACTCATCTCTCAGCAAAAGAAAGAAAAATAAAGGACTTCTCATCTTTGAGCACTATTGAAGGGAATATAAGTCAATAAAGAGGCTACAATGTAGTGTTAAAATCTAAGGTTTATATGCGTAGGATAAAAAGCTAAGGCTTATAATAAGAATTTTACTTTTTTTTCTCCTTCCTCTATTTCATTCAATATCGAGTTAGGAGAAAAGGAGGATTTCTTCCTCTACTTCACTTAGTGTTTTTGTTGTGACGTAAGGTTTACAGCAAGCCATACAATTTGATCAATATTTCCATTGAACCTTCCTTATTCCAAGATGTACTACATAAACCAACATTTGAACGCATCTGTACAAACAATAAATTTGATTTTAGCAACCACTAAACTAATCAAATATGGTTACAGGACCAGAGGACGGGACTTGGAAAATTGCTTCTCAATGTGCCCGTAAGATGCATTAATTACTTAGTCCAGATCAGTGCATTTTATTCATATCTAAGTGTAATCTGGCCACATCGTTACATTGCTACTATGATATGGGTATAAGGGTCTGCAGGGATTAGTTACTACTTACATGTACTATCCTTGCAAAAGAAGCATTTGTGGAATTAGTAAATTACTGTTGGTTCCCATTTTCAGTCATCTTGAATTTCTAACATTGCATAAGTAGATCAATTCCTAAATTCATCAAAATTTTTACCACCGTTATTATTTTTAATTGACTATATGTAGTTCTCTTGAAATGGTAGATGCAGCCACTGGCATGTATTCAGGGCTATTGCAAAGGTGTTAATTTTCCCCCTCATATGTATTTATCTTAACATAATTTTCATTTATAAATATCTCCTATTTCAATATCTAGACTAGAATAAGTATGTCGGGTATGCTTTTGAGCACTGCAGCTGGTACTTTGTAAATTATCTCTTATATGTTTATTTATCTTGCTTTAAGGCTTTCATATGACTTTCAGGTTTGAATCAAGTGATACTATTTGATATTTTGTACATATTTGGTATTATTCTTTAGTGATTATTCTTCAATTTTGTTGGGTAGAATTTCTTCAAGTCTTTGATGGTAATAAACATATGTTTGCATGCCTGCCTTCCAGTGTATGTGTGTAGAATTTGTGTTTCCTAATTTTGTTGGAGTGTTTGTGTTTCCTAAATATTGAGTCAAACCCAATTTCAACATTTTTTAATGGAGAAATAACCTTCTTATGAGCATCAGACTAGTATCCTATGTATAACGAACAACCTTCTAGTTACAATTTAGTTCGCATATCATCTTTCCCTAAATATAAGTGTCACGTCCCAGTACCGGAATACGGATACGGACATGGCCAGCTCTTTCATACAAGGGATAGAACGTCATACGGCGGTCACGAGTGTAACTAGACAAGGGGGTGCATACTACAAGTAAGTCACTTAGGGTCACACATCACATCTATTGTCTCAATCAGTCAAGTAAGAACAGTAAACATAGAACATATATGACAAGGAAGTAAGGTGTCCAAAATGTCCTGCCACAATATTTTGGAAACCATCTGTGCAAAATAAGAAAGCTGGCAGAGTATAAAAAGTACATGGCCATAATCAGCTGTAGTTTGATTAATTACAATCATGTAAGAAAACTAAATGTCCAGATTTACAACTAACAAGTGTCGGTGGCTAAACGCCCAAAATGAGTAAAATGTGCAATAACGAGCAGGGAAGAAAAAATTCACTCGTTTCCTACAACGGCCATCCGTCTGGTGCATGCCATGGTTCAGGGGAAGTACGCTTGATCCTCTGGTTGCTTGATGTCTTGATACATCTTGGTCCCTCCTGGATGAATTCAATATTGGGAATTGTGTGCCTCAGCCATTACTTCTTGCTGGATATCTCCACTTGGTACACAGAGATAATTTTCAAACCTAAGAGTACCATCTTCATGAATCATCAACTATTTCCTAAGACCAGACTCACATTCCGTCCGAAGTTCTGAACTTTCGGATCTCTGCCTGAGCTGCCTTAATTCTCTCAACCAAGGTAGACTAAACCTGCAAACTAATCAATACTATTACGTCCTGATGAAGTACTATCTCTTACCTCTACACAAATCTCTCTAAGATCTTCTAAGACATGTCGCTGCGATGTCAACATAAATGTACTACCTCTCCTGCTAAGAGCATCTGCTACCACATTTGCCTTACCTGGATGGTATTGGAGTTCCATATCATATTTCTTTATCAATTCTAGCCACCTCCTCTGCCTAATGTTCAAGTCCTTCTGAGTGAATACATACTTTAAGCTCTTGTAATCCTTAAATATCTCCATCCGATCACCATACAAGTAGTGCCTCTATAGTTTAAGTGCAAATACTACCGCTGCCAACTCTAAATCGCGAGTCGGATAATTCTTCTCGTAATCTTGAAGCTGCCGTGATACATAAGCTATCACTCTTCAATGTTGCATCAATATACACCCAAGTCCTTTGCCTAACGCATCGCAATACACTGTAAACCTTCCAGAACCTACTAGAAGCATGAGAATCGGAGATGAAATTAATCTCTTCTTTAATTCTTTAAATGATGTCTGGCACTCTGCTGACCAGTCGAACTTAGCCTTCTTATGCGTTAAACGAGTCAGCGGTGCTGAAATCCTTGCAAAGACTGCCACAAACCTTCAGTAGTATCCTGCCAAACCCAGAAAACTACGCACTTCAGTTATTGTCTTAGGAACTGGCAAACTCTCTACGGCCTCAACCTTCTTCGGATCTACTACTCATGTTCTAGAGATGATGTGACAAGAATAATACGTGATACAACGAAAACCCATACTTGTTGTCCTTTGCGTATAACTGGTATTCCCTCAAAATCTGTAAGACCTTCTGAAGATTCTCTTCATGTTCCTCATTGCTACTGGAATAGACAAGAATGTCGTATATGAAAACAACCACGAACTGGTCTAGATATAGAATAAAACATGGGTCATAAAATCCATAAATATCGTTGGAGCATTAGTCAGTCTGAATGGCATAACTAACAATTCGTAATGCCTACATCGTTACCTAAATATTGTCTTGGGTATGTCTTGCTCCTGAACTCTTACTTGATGATATCCTGATCGTAGATCGATCTTAGAGAAAACCTTGACTTTATTCAGATGATCAAATAAATTATCGATTCTTGGCAATGGATACTTGTTCTTCACTGTTACTTCGTTCAACTGTCTGTAGTCGATAAATAACCGTGACGACCCATCCTCCTTCTTCACTAGAACAACTAGCGCTTCCCAAGGTGATCCAATGGCTCGAATAAACTTCTTTGACTTTAGTTTTTCTACATGTTTGTACAGTATGTCTATCTCTGATGGTGTCATGCCCCAGTCCTAAAATACGTAGGACTAGGAACACGTAAGCATGACAGCCGCATATATATGGCAACTCCAATATTTGGAAACCATAACACATATGTACGTATATTATGAACAATAATTCACAAGTGGTATATATCTATCACAAGTCACAGGGCATAACTAAATCTCATCCACATAAATCATAAATAAATAAATAACCAATAATTATGTAACTAAAACTCAATATAAAGTATCAAAGGATGACAGTCGGGTGGAAACAAATCAACTACCAAACTAGAATATAAGAGCAAACACAATATAAGTACATCAAATAACAATCAATGCGACTCGAAGAGAAGATCTCCTCGAAATATAAGTAACCAGTCCGGATCTATGCTTCTGCGAACAGTCATGAATATCTACACCTGAAAAGGGACCAGGTCCCCAGAGGGACATAACAAGATACATAGAAGCTTGCCAATAAAGTACTGTAAAAAAATATCCAATGGGCCACCTAACCTTCTATGTGAATGCAGTTTGAGAACAACTTTCCAATACGTGGGCTATTTGGCTAAAATGGGATTGGCATGATTCTCTTGGGGATTCAGGGGCCTAGAAAGCATGTCATCTTTTGAACGGCAGAGGCCGCCTGATAATATATAATATATAGTGGTCATCATGACCGCGCATCTCCGGTGGAGCGTACGGGTTACACAAAGAAAGTGCAAAGGAGCCCAAACGCCTTACTTGTTGTTCTCCCCACCCCATGCTCTATGCATGTCATATCCATGACATGATAATACCTCTAATAACTGCCAAGTCTTCTAGCATACAATTTCTAACAACAGTTATTCCCTATCGCACGTCCTATACGTACAGGAGGCCAGGCTATCACGCAAGTTCGTGTCCTATATGAGACTCACACTCGTGTAACAGCTGTGTCACGACCAATGAGACCTAAGAATGCCTCATGGTAATAGGGTTTTCACGACCCGCACCCAGAATTTGGGCACGAGTACGTGGGTACGTCCAGCCTACACCGCAGTATCAGCGGTAGAACGCTGTCTAGGTCACAATAACACTAATATAACTCATAACCTGTCAATGATATCAATCTCCATAAGAAAGACAATATACATCTCACAATATCTTATAATGCAAACTTAATCATAACAACTATAAGAGTATAAGGCACGATAGAAGATAAAAGAATGACATAGTCAAACACCATGTCTCAAAATAAGGGTAAACCACAGTCTAGCTGTCCAACATAAAGTCTCTACAAGTCTCAACATAAACTCAGAATAAGTCTAAACATAAACTCAATAAACCTCAATAAGTCTCAGTGCATAAGATAAATTTTGTCTAGATAACTGCAGGTAATGTCTCATCTAAAGGAATAGTCTCCTCTAAAATCTCTGGTGTGTAGTCTGCATCTATACCCGGTCCATAGTATGTGGTATAAAAATCCTCAATATCCTCTGGAAAAAATATCCAGTCAGGATTGGAATGAAGTACAAACACTAACAGTAGTTCTACATATAGTGACAAAATCCATAACATAGTGTAAAGAAATACAAGACAGATATGAATACTGGCAATAAAAGATACTGGACATAATAAAGTACTAGAATAAAGAAATACTAGAATAATGAAGTACTGGAGCATATGTCATCATCAATGTACATCTAGCAATGAATAAAAATACAGTGCATGCTAGAACAATGAACTATAATTTAAATGAGTACTAGAACAATAACTAGACCATGTATAGATGCTAGATCAATATACTAGAGATTATACATGTCAAGAACATCTAACTACGTGTGTGAAACATCAGCATATCATGTGATCGGCTTGGAAATGATCAGGCTTGTTACATATGATTAGCTATGATTCATGTAAGGTCAGGCTAACCATCCGGATAGCTATAATGCGAGCAATAGTCAGGCTAATCACATGTAACATGCTATGAGATATGTAATGGTCAGGCTGCACCGACGTGAGGTGTGGGTGAGCTATGATGCAAGTAGAGTTGGGTATGATCACATAAGCTACTAATATTTCCCCGTTTCTCCAGCTAGCATGATGGATTCTAAATCACGACTCTTCGTGACTGGTCTCGATGATGCCAACTCGTGTAAACAACAGTGTCAGAATCTGTATGTGATACAACGAGAATTATAGAGATAATCAACATAATAGAAACTGTCAAAGAATGTACTCGCCTGTGGTCCTTAGCTGGCATTACCAATGTCCTGGTTCCAAGGTATCGTATGAATGATCCAACAGTCCTATAGACATATCATATAATACAATATTGCATCAGACATTACACTAACACACACGATCAAAAAACAATGATCTCAGAGACTACGCTAGGGGTGTCACGTCTGTAGTTACTGTGCATAACATACAGTCAATGATACGGTCTTGCCAGTACGTCGGTGTACATATAACAGTCTGCTAACATGTTACATAGTCACAAGTTAATGTAACTACGGTGTATCCGTGGTTACACTCGGGTGACCTAGTACATAGACATATTATACATATTATTAACTAACTTATACATTAATATTCATTAATTACAAATATAATAGATATATGTTTATATACTTAATAGAATTTATACTATGTATATATATTAAACATGTACTAGGGATACGTATACAATATATATAGACATGTATATATACTAATTGAGAAATATACTATATGTATATATACCAATATTAGTAATAACCATATACCAATACACATACCAATACCAACTAGAAATACGCATGCATACAATGAAGAACTACGCGTATGCGTGTACGTGTACATGTACGCGAGAGGGGACTCGAACCTGGGTACGTGGGATGAGTCGTGCGTGTCGAGGTCGTCGTGGAGTGCTCAGTTCAGTTCGTCGAGGGGGTTGACAGCGGCTTGGTTCAGCGTTCAGCGAGTTGGGAGTCGGCGGTCCGGACAGCAGGTGGCGAGTTCTGGTCGGTTCAGGCGGAGATAGTGAGTCGCTCCGGCGTCATACGGTGCAGCGGATCGGGCGAGTTTCAGCGGGATGACAAGATGCGAGAGGGTTGCTGCTCGACGACTAGGCGAGGTCCTGCGGAGTAGAGGTCGTCCGTTCCGTCGTCGTGCGATACAGCAGGTCGGGGACAGCGGGATGAGGCGTTCGTTCCGACAGGGTTGGGCGAGATGTGCGGAGGCAAAAAGTGTGTTCGACGGAGGAGAACGATGAGGCAGGTTCGTCGGGGTCGTATGGAGGCGGGGTTGGTCGGAGATGTCCGGTGGCTGAAGTCGGGGAACAGTAGATCGGCTGGGAGATGGAAAGGGAATAATGGTCGGCTGTACTTTAGGTTTGTGTTAGGTTGAAAAAAAAGGAAAATTTAAGGTAGAAATATTACTATATATATAGATAGTGGATTTTGGGTTGACCTAAAATTAGGCTTTGTCAAAACCCTCTTGGGATTGGGCCTTTTCATTGATATTTTCAATGGCCAGGATTCAAATAAAATTGCTAGGATTTTATTGGTTCAAGGTTTTGAAGGCCATGGTTCAAGGAGATTGATGTTGCATTGCACTATGAAACTAAGTTATACTAACAAATCTAAGATACTAAGAACCACACAAAGTGTCGTATCCTAAGATACACAAGTTTAATATATGAAAATAATAGTTTAGATATATATACAAGTCAATACACATAGTATCTATAATAAATCAATAAAAATAGGATACCTTGCCTTTGCACCAATGCGTATCGCACTACCTCACACCTATCCCGATACTCAAACCAAATACCTTGAGTATCTACCCAAAACCTTGATATTACCTTGGTATCCCGAGGTAATTCAAAACCTCATTTAGCTAATACCCAATATACTAACTATATTAATATAACTAAAAACATGCTAACCTATATACTAACTATGAAATATATATATATATATATACACTAATACAATACATATACTTACTAACTATATATAATACTTATTAGCTACAAAGATACTATAGATACTTACCTATAGCTTACCTATAAAACTATATACTAATCATTCTAACTATAACACTAGACATAACTACTAACCATTTAATAACAACTAACTAGACTATCTAAACCAACTATTAGTTAACTACCCATTGACTGAAACCACCTTAAACCAACTAACCAAATACCTGATACTGCAGATACTGAACTGTATACTGATACTGAAGAACACCTCAAAGACTGTGCACATGCTGAATGCTCTTACTGCAGAATACCTCAGAGTTGTTGATACCTGAAACTGTGTTGAACTGATGAAGGCTGCACTGTACAGATACTGATACCCTGCAGTTGCTGTACAACCCTCTCCTTGTTGTGACTGCAGTGTAGCAGTTGTGAGTTGGTTTGCTGACTGAGTAACTAGGTTGACTGTATATTGATCTCCCCATCTATTGTAGAACTCTGGTACTGCACTAAATGACCTACTACTGGACGCATACTCGGAACCACTGAATCATTAGGCTTGAGCTATTGTACTCAACTTGAGCTTGGATCCATCCTTCAGTTATAAATCCTGATATCAGGCTTTGAAACACTTTGGCAGTGGTCGTACAAAGTAAAAACTCTAAATGTGCTGTGGTGAAGAGGTTGTTGTACCTTGCTGGAAGCCACCAGCTGCTATACTTGTTGCTGAGACATGCTTGCAGCAGTGTATGCCTTGCTCTCTTGCTGTGCAGTTAGGATATTGCACATAGTTGATACTTGCACTATTGGATTGAGCTGCTATGCATTGAGAACCAATTGCTGTGCAGTTTATGTGCTTACAGATAACCCCCTGCTGAAACTGTGCAGTGCTATCGATGATGCATAATGCTTGCTGCTATCCCTCGCTGTTTGCTGATACTCTGCACTGTGATGCTCAGTGTGGCTCGAGTTGCTTCTGAACCACATCGATATGTTGCACTGTAGTGCAGCTTGATGCAACTGCTACTGCACAAGCTTCCTCCAACTGTACTGCTCTTTCTCTCTCTTGCCTTGCTGCCTTCAGTGGTGTCTGTGCAAGAGCTGCACATTGTGCTGAAATGCTGCTGTGCATTGAGTGCACAGTAACAATTGCTGATATTGAGCTTCTTGTGTTGAGGCACTGCTACAATACTTAATGGATTGCACCCTCACTCACTAGCTCACACACTCACAAACACTCACATATAGTACACACACACACACATACATATACCTATATAAGTATCAATCTATATGTATATAAATACACTCTCTCTACTATATACATATATATGCAATCACACATATACCTATAGATAGATATATATACACTCATACATAAACACAAACACATAATACACCTACACTCAAACACCTCTATGTATATATCAAACTCTATATATATATCTACATATGCATATAAATATATATACAATCTCATATAACCATACACATATACACTTAGATATAATATCTCATATATACACTTAGCACCTAGACACATAGCTACTAATACTCATAGATACAATATACTATAGATACACACATAATACATATACATATCATACATAAATAACTCATATTAATATATATATATATATATATATACATAAGCCACAAAGAATTAGAGAGCAATAAAACAAACACGTGGAGTGCACCGTATCCGTATCACACTTATTCTATGATACGCTTGCGATACGGCTCCACTACACAACCAAACATATCCCGGAGGACACGAACAAGTCTAGAATACTAATTATGCACAATACGTATAATAATTAGATCAACTACGTGTTTGTGTCAAGAATTAATGTGCATAAATTTCTGTGTCGGATGAAAACCCCCAAATTAATTTGTATCGTCACATTGACGAGATACGGCCTACATGTATCCAATTGTGGACACGATACTAGTCATAAATAATCAATCATATATCATATTATTCTATTTGACCAAATGACAAACACCACATGTGTCAATCTCAAAATTCTCCAAAAGTTGATACCAAAATGCATATAACTTCTCCCATAGGTTTCCTATGAACATAAAACCAATTTATATGGGTAGCCTATGCATGTGGGTTGGTTTATCATGGTTAAATCTCATATTTAGAAGAGAAAAAACTAAAATGTACCTATTGGAAGATGGATTCCCATTGAAAATCCTAAAATATAGAAGTGTGGCTCCTCCTTGTAGATCTTGGCCTGCTAATTATAGATCTTTGCTTAATTTTTGTAGATCCTTGTTGTAGCAGCCTCAAATGAAGAATAGGGAAGGAATTTGGATAAAAATTTGTAAGAAAATGGTGAGGGAATGAAAAAATTGGAAAAAGGAAAAATATAGATCTACATGAAATAAGAAATGAGAAGAAACTCTCTCTCTCCCCCCTCCTAAAGTGGTCGGCCCTAGCCTCTCCCTCATGCAATGTAAAATATCTAATTTTCCCCTTGAGGCCTCTCATAAAGAAATTAATTAAGGAGGAAAGGTTCTAGTTTAATGGTTTCACTAAATAACTCATCCTCCTAAACCATGGGCCTAATTATTGGGCTCAATCTAAGCCAAAACAATATTGGGTTCATGCTTTTAACTAAACTAGTTAGGTCCACTACACATGTCCAAAACAAATACTAGATCTAATCAATCAATAAATAATACAATAAATAATTAATTACTCATGCACAATATTAAATACAACACCCCTAAAAGTAAAAATACCTGTATCAATTACCAAACTACCCTTGATTGAAAAAGTGAGGGTGACACATCGTATCATGCCACTCTATATAGCAGGATCTTCATATCATACTATGACAGCAGGTTTAGACGTGTGAAGATGGCAACAAGGAGACAGTTGTAGTTGTAGGCATCAGTAATGTGCACTTGACAACGGAGCTTAGTAAGAAGCTCGTTCTGAAGGGTGTATGGCATGTACCGAGTTTTTGTGATAACTTTGTTTTGGTTTAGAGGCTGGCAGATGATGGCTATCATAGTTTGTTTGGTGACAAAGATTAGATGCTTACGAAGGGTTCCAAACAACTAACTCGAGGAGATTTATGTTGTGGGATGTACTGGCTCACACCGGTGAGGTGTATAGGCAGGCCACAGACACCGGATGGAGGCTCGAGAGTATTTGACAGTAGGTAGATCATCAAAAACTTGTCTTTGAGGGGCTTCAAAATACTTTGAGGATCTCAGAGGATTCGGTTCGTCAAGACAAAGCGACGAATGGTGATGAGGCAAAGATTGAGGGTCAGTCTGTCGGTCCTATAACAGTTGGTCGTTCTCCAAGTAGGGGTTATTCCACGGATCCAATTTTTATGACAGATGGTTTGCCAAAGCATCATGGAGAGATATTGATTTTAGCAGTTCGAGAGCCAGGCAGTATATCATGGTTTCCCACAAACTTAATCTGAGGCGGGATTATGTGGGTCATCGACAGCATGCACAATGCATAATGTTCTGCTCGAGGACGCATGTGTTTGGGGGAGTTTCAGGTTCAGACAAAAAGGTGGGCAGATTCAGAAGTTCGAATCTCGAAAGAATTGTGTCGTACGCTTGGTTGGACCAGCTAAGGGTAAAGAATCTCGTCGGAACGTTAACACATTTTGGTAGAAGACAGAAGTCGGGGACATGTAGTCGAGACTCACGGTAAGGCTGATAGTCCAGGAATTCGGTCTTGCCCGTGTCATCGATATTGATATGATCTCTGTGGTGCAAGTAGTTCAATATATGGCAGCTAGTATCGACGTAACGGTCGAGGAGCTAGAGATAACAGAAGATGCAAGGCAGCTCGGGGAATTGGAGATCGATGACATGTGGGAGCAGGAACTCTGTCGAGTGATGATAGGCATAAAGTCCAGTTGAGGAGCCATAGGGTCAACACCCTTTTATTATACTGGAGGGAGAGATTATTGGAGACCAGTCTAGATTTGGTAATTTTTGGAGTCCAAATATAGTCAAAGATTTGATTTGATATAATTGGAAAATCTACGTTAAATGTTAGAATTGATAACATTTCAAATTTGTACAAATATTTAATCTGACCCATATTTGGACGTTTATAATTGGTAATGGACTATTTTAGGTGTAATAGGATTCTTATTTTATGGTTTTGTATTTAAGAAATTCTTTTATGTCCTAAAATAGGATTTCTTATCCTATAAATATAAAAGGAGGGTGGAGGCATAAAGCATACACAAATGTGAAGATTCGAGGTGCTCGTCCATAAGAAATTCTAAGAGAAAGTTTGTGCTTTGCTTTTAGGATTCTTCTCCATACAAGACAGAAGGAAGAAAAGATCTAATCGAGGAGTCGTCAACTTCAGTTAGAAAAATTGCTACGGATTTGTGAGTGATTTGAATTATAATCTTTGTCGTTCCTTCTTAACTGTAGTGAGGGTGTTGAACCTAATAGGACAAAGGGTTTCAACATTAGTTTTTCCAATCTTGTAATTTTATCTGAGTTGTAAATGTTGGAATTTGTCCAGGTGACGTAATCACTGCCATATACTTGTCTTCATTTGTTATTGGTATTCGTAGTTTGGTTGGTTATCTCATGTGGGATGGAAAATGCTTCCGTGATGTGTCTAACACGTGGTATCAGAGCTACAAGTTTGGTTCTCGCAACTATTTCTATGCAGTAGATGAACACTTATATGATCACCCTCACAGGGAAGAACTGGGAAATTTGGAAGCCAAGAATAGAGGATCTACTCTGGTGCAAGAACTTGCATGGTCCGTTGGAGGGCAACACCTCAAAGCCGACGGACAAAGCTGCTGAAGACTTAAAATGACTAGATTGGAAGGTCGTTGGATTCATCCACCAATGGCAGGATGACTCGGTATTTCATAACATGTCCATGGAGTGTTAGGAAAAAGCATTATGGGAGAAGCTGCATTCGATGTACGAAAGAAAGACCACTGGCAACATATGCATTCGATGTAAATGTTGGAATTTGTCCAGGTGACGTAGTCACCCCCATATACTTGTCTTCATTTGTTATTGGTATTCGTAGTTTGGTTGGTTATCTCATGTGGGATGGAAAATGCTTCCGTGATGTGTCTAACACGTGGTATCAGAGCTACAAGTTTGGTTCTCGCAACTATTTCTATGCAGTAGATGAACACTTATATGATCACCCTCACAGGGAAGAACTGGAAAATTTGGAAGCCAAGAATAGAGGATCTACTCTGGTGCAAGAACTTGCATGGTCCGTTGGAGGGCAACACCTCAAAGCCGACGGACAAAGCTGCTGAAGACTTAAAATGACTAGATTGGAAGGTCGTTGGATTCATCCACCAATGGCAGGATGACTCGGTATTTCATAACATGTCCATGGAGTGTTAGGAAAAAGCATTATGGGAGAAGCTGCATTTGATGTACGAAAGAAAGACCACTGGCAACAAGGCATTTCTGATTTGCCAACTCGTCAATTCATTGTACACGGAGGGTGCATCGGTGGCACAACATCTGAACGAGGTTCAGGGCATCATCAGTTAACTACCTGCGAAAAAGATGGTGATGGAAGACGTTAGAGGTGTTAGTGAGCAACTCTACTCCGGATAGAGTTGTCATAGTGGAGGTAGTCAAAAGCAACTTGTTGAACGAGGAGGTCCGGCGTAAGCAAGTAGAATTATCGCAGGAGTCCACTCCGGTGGCTTCCTACTTGAAGGAAAAACCCAAATAACTTGGGAGGACAGGGGAGAGTTCTCGGGATCTTGCGATTGTGGACAACAAGGAGGGATATTATCACTGCGGTAAAAGAGGTCATATCAAGAGGAACTGCATGAAGCTCAAAGTTGAGAAGGTCAATGGCAAGGACGATCAAGAGGAACTCACAGCTATAGGAGATCTCATCATCGCAGCAACCGACACAGAGAAACTTTGTGGCATGTGTCTTGATGGCGATTGGGTCTTGGATACGGGGGCGTCGTAGCCACTCCATATAGAAGGATCTTCACGTCATACCATGACAGCAGGTTTGGACCTGTGAAGATTGGAAACAAAGGGAAAGTTGCAGTTGTGGGCATCAGTGATGTGTACTTGAGAAAAGACCTTGGGGAGAAACTCGTTCTGAAGGGTGTGTGACATATACCGAGTTTACACTACAACTTGGTTTCGATAGGGAGGCTGGCAGATGATGGCTTTCATAATCTGTTTGGGGACAAAGATTGGATGCTTACGAAGTGTTCCAAACAGCTGGCTCAAGGATATTTGTGTAGTGGCATGTACAGGATCACGCAGCTGAGGTGTATAGGCAGGCCACAGACATCGAATGGAGGCTCGAGGGGTATTTGACAGAAGGTGGATCATCGAAAAGTTATCTAGGAGGGACTTCAAGATACTTTGAGGATTATGGAGGATTTGGTTCATCGAGACAAAGCAACGAATGGTGATGAGCCAAAGATTAAGGGTCAGTCTGTCGGTCCCATAACAGTTGGTCGGTCTATAGGTGGGGGTTGTTCCACAGATCTGATTTTGGTGATATATGGTTTGCCAAAGCTTCATGGAGAGATATTGGTTTCAGCGGTTCGAGGTCAGGAAAGACATCAAGGTTTGCAGCAAATCAATCTGAGACGGGAGCATGTGGGTCATCGACTATATGCACAGTGCGTGATGTTCTGCTCGAGGACGCATGTTTATGGGGGAGCTTCAGGTCTGGACATAAAGGTGGGCAGATTTAGGAGTTCGAATATGGAAGAATCGCACCGTCCGCTTGGTTGGGCCAGCCAAGGGTAAAGAAGCTCGTCGGAACGTTAACACGTTTCGGTGGAAGACGGAAGTCGGGGACAGGCAGCCGAGACTCACAGTGAGGCTGATAGTCATGGATTTTGTTCTAGGTCGTGTCATCGATATCGGTAGATCCAAGTGGTGCAGGAGGTTCTACGCATGGCAGCTATTGTCGACTTGACAGTCGAGGAGCAGGAGACGACAAAAGATGCAAGGTAGCTTGGGGGATCGGAGATCGATGCCATGGGGGAGCAGGAACTCTGTCGCGGGACGACAGACATGGAGTCCAGTTGAGGATCCATGGGGTCAACACAATCTCATCATACTGGAGGGGGGGATTGTTGGAGTCCAGTAGAAATTTGGTAAATTTTGGAGTCCAAATATGGTCAAAGATTTGATTTGATATAATTTGAAAATCAACATTAAATGTTAAATTTGATTAGATTTTAAATTTGTGTCAAATATTTAATCTGATCCATATTTGGACATCCATAATTGGTGTTGGGCTATTTTAGGTGTAATAGGATTTTTATTTTTGGGTTTCCTATTTAGGAAATTATATTATGACCTAAAATAAGATTTCTTATCCTATAAATATAGGAGGAGGGTGGAGACACAAAGAATGAACAAAGGTGAAGATTCGAGGTGCTCATCCTCAAGAAAATCTAAGAGAAAGTCCGTGCTTTGCTCTTTGGATTCTTCTCCATACAAGACAGAAGGAAGAAAAGATCTAATCGAGGAGTCGTCAACTTTGGTTAGGAAAATTGCTACGGGTTGGTGAGTGATTTTAATTATAATCTTTGTCGTTCTTTCTTGAGTGTGGTGAGGGGGTTTAACCTATTAGGGCAAGGAGTTTCAACATTAGTTTTTTACAATCTTATAATTTCATCTTAGTTATAAAGGTTGAGATTTGTCCAGGTGACTTAATCACCATCATATATTTGTCTTCCTCTGTGCTTGGTGTTTGTAGATTAGTTGGTTATCTTAGATGGATTGGCAAACGTTTCCGCGACTTGTCCAACATGTGAGAATGGAATTTATTCCTCTAATGGAAGGTGTCTTTAATGTGCATCCTTTATTCATGTTTCACGAAAGATGCCCAACTTAATTCTTTTGATTCCAGAGTCTCACAAATCAGGTTAGATGATTCAGCGGTAGCTGTCAAATTTGTAGAAAAGTGGTGGACAAATATACTTCAGGACCTAAGAATGTCGACTACTGATGAGTAAATGAATTTGCACATAGAATTGTGGCACTACTGATGGTTAAAGTGAACCATATAAAAAGAATTCAAAAGCCACAAAGCAAAAAAAAAAAAAGGAAGTGTTCTTGAATTTTTTATAGGAAAATTGCAATAAGTAGGAAAAATTGGTTGTCACTTAGAAACAAGCTTTATTCTGCAACAAGTCGTATCCAAACACTAGAGCTGAAAGTTTCTGTATCACGAGTCCCTATGTACAATACAATGTGTAAAAAATATCCATGGTTGAACAATTATAGACCTTGAGAAGAACCAATCTCATTGTCATTCCATGTTTCAAATCTCTGGCACTCTTTCACTCACTATCATCATAGTAGTAGTATGTGTCAACTAAATATGTTGTTCAAATGCCGTAGAATTTTTCTGGAATTCCTTACCATAGTAATCAGAAGCCTGCAAATGCTGTTGTTGCTGATTTTGGTGCCAAGTGCTCAATCCGGCGCCAATATTGAACTGACTTTCTTCTTTGATGCCACCATTCGTAGATTGACCACCTTCATTCTGGATCGGTGTCGAGATTGAAATGGAGCCATTTAGGTACTCTGACCATTTGAGGTCCTCAGGTTCAACTTGGAGATTGATCTGGACTTCCTTGTCTGCTCCCAATTCTGACCACTGGAACATCCCGCTATCGAAGAGAGAGCTATTGCTCTGCAGCTCAATCGTATTCCCTGTGTTACCACTGCTTGAGCTGTTGTTGCTGGAGTTGCCACCCTCCCAGCACTGGAAGCCCATCATAGAATTCTCCAACGGGAGATTGACCATCTCCTTCAGGCCCGTTGATGGTGGCAGGAGCGATCTCGGAAAGGTTGACATGGAATTGGAATCAAATTCGAAGTTCATGTCCTGTAGTTTTGAGTTCTGGTTAAACCAGAGGGGCTGTAGCGCTTGGCTCATCGATAGCCCAGCGCTGTAGTCCGAGCTATAAGTTAGCTGCGGGAGGTTGTAATAGGCGATTGAGTCGACCATTCGACCCGGGGAGGAGCTCTCATTGTTTGCTACGAAGCGGTCTAGAAATAAATCTTTCGTGGACACAAGTGAGTCCTTGGGGCTCGAGCTGTCGACAGTCATTGATGGTAGAGGCGGTTCAGGAGCCAGGGCCTTGTCGCTGCCGGCTGGAGGCTGCGATTCTATCCCTTCGTTGTCGGAGAGCGGCTTGTGTGTGTTGGGGTCAAGGCCTCTCTGCCTCAGCTTCTTCTTGATGCAGGAATTCCACAAGTTCTTGATCTCGTTGTCGGTCCTTCCTGGCAATTGTGCCGCAATTTGAGACCACCTGAGGGGAAAGTAGAGTTAGGAAATGCACAATTTCGAGAATACCAATTTGGTTAGTGAAAGTTGAGGTTGGAAAGTGAACCTGTTGCCAAGGGCTGCATGTAGTTCAACTATGAGGTTCTCCTCTTGATGTGAGAATTTGCCTCTCTTCAAATCAGGCCTCAAATAGTTAATCCATCTGAGCCTGCAGCTCTTTCCACATCTCTGAAGACCTGGAAATGTATAAACAGGATGTTCATGCGCATTGATCCGTTTTTATTAAGCAAACATGTCTCAATTACAAAAGGAGAATACTCCAATAATAAAACGATGAATGATAAAAACAAGAATAACAATCTGCTTGCAAGTCGCACGGAAGCTTGCTGCAGCTACAGTTACATCGATATGCATTGTCAGAGCTAGCTAGCGCTTACCTGCTTGTTTCGGGACAGAGCTCCAACAGCCATGACCATATTTGGTGATGTGGTTGTAAAGCTTCTCATCCTCCTCGGGAGACCATAGGCCTTTCCTTAGCTTCTGCTTGTAGCAGCAGGAGTGCCTTCCCATGGCGTGCGAACCAATGTGGCGGCAGTCCAGGCCTTCTTGCCGAGGGAATGGAAGGGAAGTTTGATTCTAGCTAAAAGAGGGTTAAAGGATGTGAGAATTAGAGGAATGTGTGGGAAAAGGATGGAGGGGAGAGGAATGGCATTAAGAGAAGGAGGTGCGCTAAAACAAAAAAATATATAGATCACAGTCAAGTGGGGTGTGATTGGAGTTGAGGATTTCTTCTCTAAAAGTGCAGGAAGTACTATAGGAGCTCTATTTCATTTTTCAAGCCAAGTAAACTTTCAAACATAAAAAAAAAAAAAAAACAAATTATTTACACCAACTATTTCTATGTTTTTTTGTTTATAACACAGAATATTTCTGCTTTTGAACAAATTGCACTGACAACTCCTCTCTTTAGAATTTTTTTTTACTTTTATCTTAAAATAAAGGTATCCCGTATAATAAACCAAAAAAGTATGGGTGGTCAGTGTAAATTTTTTAAATGCAGAGGTACTTTATGTAATAAACGAAAAATATAAGAACAGTTAGTATCAATAATCCTAAAAAAATAGCATGTGTATGTATGTGTATGTATTTATGTCTGAATGATGAAAAGTATACACAAAATTGTCAAAAAGATAATAAAGTTTCCTTAAATAATGAGTAAGATAATAAGTTTGTAAAACTATAAAAAAGGTAATATGTCTTCAATGCTTTTGGCGACATGGATGCATGTCCTCATGTCGCCAATAGCATTGGCGACAATAATGTATTTTTATTTTTTGAAATTTTTTCGTGACTTGGACGACATATTTTAGTGACAATTTTAGTGACGAAATTGGACTTTAGTGACGAAAGGTTCTTTTAGTGACAGATATTTGTGAAGAAATAAGACTTTAGCTACGAATTCTTTTTTCCTTGCATTTTCGAAAAATATTGCACTTATGTCGCAAATTGAATTGGCGACATGAGTACATTCACCCATATTTTCCAAAACCATTCGCAACTTGGGACGGAATATTTTATTGACAATTTTTTATTTACAGATTATGTTTTCAATGACGAAAATGGGACTTTAGTGACGAATCTTTGTGACGAAAGTTGACTTTTAGCTACGATGTTTTTTTCCTGGCATTTTTTTTAAGAAAATTTGAGTTGCACCCCAGTTTATTTACCCATATTCAAGGTACACACACGATTACCATAATTTATGACTCCCCCCACTTCTGACGGAAACCGTCTCGAACTAACGGTAAACTCCTTTGACAAAAAATGTTGGACAAAAATACCCTACGGCGTGCATTTTGAATGTCCAAAAGATACGTCGCTAAATACGTCGCTAAATGTCACTAAATGAAATATATTAGCGACGTTTAGCGACCTAAATTGAACTTATAGCGACTAATCTTTTAAAAACTGAATAAAAGTCGCTAAATGTAGCCAATTAGCGACGTCTAGCGACGGTTTTACCTGGAGTCGCTAAATTAGCGACGTTTTCTTTGTCGTCGCTAAAAAAACGTCGCTAATCCCGCTTATTCTAGTAGTGCCCTTCATACACCGCTGGAAGGGGAGCTGGGAAGAGAGAAGGGATATTTATTTCAAAAATTAACAGTCAAAGCAGTTGACTGTTGGTTTCCTTTAAAAGTGGAGAATGACATACATTATGATAATCTTGTGGGGTGCATTTTGAATTTGGATAAATAAAACGGGGTGCAACACAAATTTTCTAATTTTTTTCTTGGATTCTTCGAAAAAGAAAACTTGCATTGATGTCGCCAATGTTGTTGGTGACATTAGTGCTTGAACCCATGTTGCCAACAATATTGACGACACATATATCTTTTTTATATTTTACATATTTATTATCTTATTAATAATTTTATGAAACTTTGTTATCATTTTAGAAAATTTCTGAAAATTATAAGAAGAGAAAGACAAGTCTCTGATCACTTGGTATAAACAGGCATATTTTTTTTTTTTTTTGGAAAAGAGGGTTAAAATTCCTTCTCCTGTCAGAAACTTTTCTATGATTGGCTAGATGCTTTGCCAAAGGGGCAGTCTACTTGTATAAACCTGCTACCCAATATGAATAGAACCCAAACTGGAAAACTGGATTTGACAATATAGCCATGCACACATGCAAGTTAAGACTCTGCCTGTGTGTCAGAGTGTGCCGGACCCGGACCCCAACTAGCCTTTTGGTCAGATCCCTGGAACAAAACTTTACCATATCACCTTGGAAAGTTTCATCATTGGGAAAGTTGCAAAGGACTACATAAGTTTCCACAAGGAAAGGAATCTTCCTTTATCCTGAAAGAAGTCATTTTTCTTGAGGATTTGGTGCATGTCTACTTGAGGACAACATTGTATAGTAGCCCCATTTCATGTAATTCCCTATTTAATAATCCAAGAAGTTTAGTAGACCTGTAACCTCATACTTTATGGTGAAATTAGAAGATCTCGTTGCTGAGGCATTGACTCAACTTTTGTACAAAAAGGACTTTCTCATGAATATTTATCAAACTCGTAAGAAGATGACAGTATATTTATTAGCACAATGCATAAGATTTACATTTCGTCTCTTTCCATTCACACGCAAGTCAAACTTAACCAGCTTGTTCATGAGATTGTTAAAAGCAAATCCTTAAAGTTGGATTTTATTTTTATTTTTCCTTTTTTGAGACGTTTTCTTAGTTTAGAGATTTTCCTTTCCAGTTTGATTTTTAAACATAGAACTTAAGGATTATCACCAACTAAGCCAAATTGTTGAAAGTCACGCACAAGCGAAAGAGACACAAACAACTACAATCTTAAGATAGGACGCTGCTAGGTGGCCCGTGCGCGGGCCAGCCCGCAGTCAGGTGTTTGATGTATGTAACAACTGCCACAAAGCCTGACATAGCTTTCGCAGTGGGAATGCTGAGTCGGTTCACGAACAATCCAGGTGTTGAGAACTCGAAAGATGTGAAGAGAGTGATGAGATATTTCAAGATGACTCAGAATTATGCACTGCACTGCACTGCACTGCACTACACAGGTATCCGACAGTAATGGAAGGCTTCAGTATGCAAGTTGGTGTTCAGAAGTAGAGAGCGAATGGTCCACAAGAGGATACGTCTGCTTCAAGGTTTGAGCTGCTATATCGTGGAAGTCGAAGAAGAAGACAATGCTCTGTCATTCCTTGATAGAATCTGAGTTCTATGCACTGGCGGCTGCAACTGATGAAGTAGAGTGACTTCGGGAGCTCATGTATTATCTTCCAGTAGTTGGTGCGCAGATTCCGACGGTATCGGTATAATGCGACAACCAGGCGATTGTAGTAGTGGCATCAAATGACCTCTTCATTCGTAAGAAGTTGACTGTGCATCTGAGGCACAGGGCAGTGAATGATCTTATCAAGACTGGAGTCATTGCCATGATTGATATTCGGAGCCAGAAGAATTTGGCTGATCCATTAACAAAAGGTATCAAGCGCAAGCTGGTCGAGGACACAGCAATTAAAATAGGGTTGAAGACAATATAATATTCTGTCTTTGAAATTCTACTATAAAGTTTTATTCTATTAGTTCAAAGAGAAATCTACTAGTGTCACATCCGTTCCCAGATTTGGTATTCTTGAATTTGTGATATTTAAATTTTCTATGTAGATGTATTCATGTTGCATTATTGATTCTTGTTAATTATGATGTATTTTATTTAATTATATTTCTGCTTATTGTGGGAGACTACTCGAGACCAGTAGTGAACACCTTGGTAATTGCCATAGACCCGTGCTAGGACCCGTATATAGGATGGATACTAGACCCGGTTCACTCTTGGAACCACTAAGCCTATTTTGTATGGTTGAGATTTGGTTGGAGAGTGTCATGACTTAATCCTAGGGGTAACCTCATTTCTCCACTTAGTATATATATATATATATATATATATATATATATATATATATATGTGTGTGTGTGTGTGGTTTTCTCTCTCCTCTCTCATTCTTCCTCATTTCCACTTTCCTTCTTCTTTCTTCTTCCTCCTTCCCTCAAGAGCTCCCCCTTAGCCGAACCATAGCCCTAGCCCTAGACTTAGTTCTAGGAAGAGGTTTGTTAGTCCACCAAGGCAAGTACATCTTGCTCAAAGTGGTGAAGCCATAAACTTTTAGATTTTTATATGATTAGTAAATTAAAATATGTTTGAAGGGAATTTTCTCCTTTATGTTCTCATTAGTTTTAGTTATTGTAATTTTTTGTTTTGATGAACGGTTTTCAGTATATCTGAGTTTTAAAGCTATAATTTTCTTGGGTTCCAAAAGTTTTTCTTGGTTTTGATCTATTAAAACATGATATTTTAGAAAAACAGTTTTGTGGTTGATAGATCACTTAATTTCGAGCATTTTGGCTTTTCTTTTACTTGATTCAGAGTTAAAATAAAGTTTTTATGAAGAAAATAATTTTTGGGTTTTTTCGTCATGGCTGAACTTGCTTTCTAGAGAAGACGAAGTTCACATGCGGCAAGTGAGCTATGCGGCTGAGAGTGTCATGCGGCCTGAGAGGGTTATGCGGCCTAAAATTTTATCGCATACAGACAGCATACGTCCATCTTGTTGGACGCATGATTGCTGAATTACACAAGTGTCCTTGAAAACCTTGTACTTTCACTCGTTGAACGAATAAGAATTTTGCTTAGTCCATGAGACAAACCATGCGGCACCGACACTAATGTGTCCTGGAGAGCATGCGACCACTATCCTTGGACGCATTACTCTGAACCGTTGGCACTTATTTCTTTGGTTCTGTCTTTCCTCTCTGACACACTTTATTGTATCAGTCACTTTATGTTACATCATTGACACTTCATTAATTGTCCATTACTTCGGCACTTGTTACAAGAGAGTGGACTTATGTCAAGAGCATGCGGCCAGCTTGTCCATGCGGCTAGTTGCTCATGCTCCTGATTAGTGCATCTGGCCTGATTAGTGCATGCGGCCTGACCCATGCGGCAAATTCATCCATTCACTTCTCAAGCACATATATGATCCTACGTAACCCTAGTAATCTATGTACATGTTCCACGATTTCTTGGATTTAATTATTTTATTTGTAATGTTTCTTGTTCTTTGTGGTTGGTATTGAAAATTGCTTGTGATTGATCCTAAGAAAGAGTGAACTTAGTAAACCAGACTTATGTACTCAAATTGGCTATGTGCATAACATAACATTATGTTGACCCCACTAGATGTGACTGTCATACTGAATTATACCTGCTAATTAGACTCAGATCTGTGGATTATATCTTACTTTTTTCGTTGGATAGGGTGGGGGGTACAGTTTTACTCGGAAGATGGTCTACGACTCCGATCCTTGTTTGGTTTAAGGGTCGACGATCTACTTCAGAGTGGTTCATACAATTCTTCTTTCTCTCTTATGGTGGTACTGCATAATTGTTAATTTGAGGATGATTAGTAGATTGGTTACCTTTGCCTTTGACCGTTGGATAGAGTGACGGGCGTAATTCTACTCGGATAATGATCTACAATACCTGTACTTGTTTGGTTTAAGGATTGTGGATCTGCTCTAGAGTAGTTTACACTTTTTTTCTTACTCACGTTTAATGGCATAATTATTACTTCGAGGATTTCAAATAAATTGAGGCTTCCATTTGACCGATAACTTATGAACCTAATTCAATGTGATAAGAAGATTTAGGTGACTAATTTATATACCTGACCAACTGTGTCCTAGTTAATACTTTTTTCGCACCAAGTGTGCCACATGATTTTACTTGTGCACCGAAGAGCGACAACCTTGCTAGATGTAACATACTATGAGACTCTTGACCTAGTTAATATAGTTATCTAACCGACTGATATGCCTGGTATCTTAACCTGATTCATTGTATCCGTGATGATATATTTTGAACGTGACTGTCATCTCACTTATAGCCTACATATGTATTAAGATGCAATTTGATCATACTAAGTGTACATGCTACCTATTCTTATTTTCCTGGTACGGGTATAGTTAATGGTCAGTAACCGTAGCATGGTTAGGATATTTGTTTGATTAATTTGTTGCATTATACTTGGGGAAATTCAGATTTGGCTTTCGAACAATAATGTGGATTCGTACCTAGCGTACACGTACCATGGTGCGTCATCTAAGGAGGATAATCGTGTAACCACGACACGATGTTCTAATAATTGTAGCGCTAATTAGGCAATTAAAATTGTAGAGCATTGGGAGAAAATAGAATCTCGAGAACATGTGTGGTAGCTACCGTTAAGACATACGTCCTAGGGCATAATATTGGTCCCCAACGGATACTGTATATCATCTACAGTAGTAAAGTGCAGTATCCGACTATATTGTATATTATTACATAATTACTTGCGCGGTGGCCTTATGAGGGACTGGTGCTTATATACTATGTGCTATGTGTTTATTGGCTCGGCCAGCCCGATGCACCATCAGTATGATCTGAGGATTCCAATATTGTATTATTCTTCTAAGATAACTCAGACTCCACATAATAAGCCGTATGATTGGTTGGCCGATCTAAAAGAGTATGTGCTGGTAGTCTAGGGACATAAACTATTATGGTACGACGGTTCAATCCATGTCCTTGTTTGGTTGTAGAGTTGTGACAATGTGTCACAATAGGCCATGGACCGAAGCTACGTACTATATGTATCTGCATCTTAGCTTACATTGTGTCATGTATATTTTTGTTTCTGATTATGATTTGTGTCATCTATTAGTAGCCTAAGGACATAGACTATCATGGTATAGTGGTTCAACCATTGTCCTTGTTTGGTTGTGGGGTTGAACTATTGTGCTACGATAGGCTATGGACCAAAGATACGATATAGATATCTTTGTCGCGTTCATAATTGGTAAGTCATACCCTATCTCGGAGTAGTATAACACCTCTTATCCTTATTTGGTTGTAGAGGTGTCCTACTACTCTGATGAAAGGTCATACGCTTGCAGTTGTGGCACAAATTTTCGATTTTAAGTACTTTATTGGTTTTTGCTTCTTTCACTTGTGCTCCTTTGTGGTACTTGCTATCGGGGCCTGATCCCGCAGGTTTTGTTTGGCCAGGTTTAGTATCAAAGCCCGAGGATCCTGTCATGTATCTGACCGATGACGCACACCAAGAGGATACCCGCCAAGAAACTTGAGTGGCTTTCTTCTTCCCCATTATGAGTATCATTTTGTATTACCTTTTTGGTGTTTAGCCAACGACACCTATTAACCAGTTTATCTGGAAATCAGTTCATCTTCATGATTGTATATTATTCATACCGCGACTGACTTACAGTCATATACTCTTGGCAATGTACTAGTGTACCATCCTGTATAACTATTTTTATGATCATTCTGATAGAGAGTCAGTGACCCCAAACTTTCCTGTATAACAATTTTTGTGATCATTATGATAGAGAGTCAGTGACGCCAAACTTTTTTATCTTACATGCTCATTCTTACTGCTTCTTGGTTGATGATTGAGACATAGAGATCCTTGACCCTAGGCCACTTGATTTTAGTATGCACCCCCTTGTCCCTAGACAACCTTAGCACATTGTGGCTTACTTCGATATTCTGCAAGGTGTAGTTGGTTGAGTCACTTTTCCGCTCTCCAGTATTTTGGTTCTGGGGCGTGATAACTAGGCATCTAGCTTTTGGTTCAAAGAAGGATCATTGTCTGGGAGAATATCTGGAACATTGTATCACGTCCCAGTCCCAAAATATGTAGGATTAGGAATACGTGAGAATGCATGTCGTATGTATATGATAACTCCAATAGATGGAAATTATAACACATGCATACGTTGTATTATGAATAATAATACATAAGTGGTATATAATGTCACGTCACATGGAATACTAATCTCATCCACAAAACCAATAGAAATAAATAACTAAATATGACAATGAACTAAGTATGAAATAGTCGAGTAGACCAATGGGTGGGTGGAGAAAAATCTACTACCAAACTAGGATATAAAGAAAACATAATAAGTACATCATCTAGTTATCAAAGAGTCTCGAAGGGAAGACCTCCTCAAAAGAGAATGGAATCACAAGTTCTGATTTGTGCTCCTACGAACAGTAGATGGTTACGCGGGAGAGATTTGCCGACTAAGCAGGTTTCCTCAAACCATGGTGGCAACATAGTTGGAGGGAGTGATAAGATTCCAACTGGAACTTGACTGAGATATCTTACACATGGAAGAGATACATGACTACCATACCTTTGAGGCAGTATTGATAGCGACCAAGGGGGTTGAGTTTACCACTCAGAGGATGGCATCAAGAAGAGAAGTCCAAAAGAGGCATCATGGACAGAGCAGCGAGGAAGGGCCCATACCGAGAATGTTACCACCATCCCTTGACATTAATATCCTTGACGTAACATAGAGAAGGACAGTAAACTCGACAGTGATAACATCTACTCAGCAGCAACAGCCGAGGCAGCAACAACAACAACAGCAACAACGACGGGGATCGTCGACAGGTTTTATGAATTGTGGCAAGGGAGGACATACCCAGGATATTTGTCGGGCAACAAATGGACTATACTTGAGATGTGGAAGCCCCGATCATAGGGTTTCCACTTGTCCAATGATACAAAGGCCAGGAGGGCCAGTACAACAGTTTCCTGCGTTGTCGACTCCAAGGATAGTGCAACAAAGAGGACCAGCAATAACGATACGACCTATAGCTCAGCGTCCGTTATCGACACAGGCTTAATTGTACCAGCAAAAACAACGATAAGAACAAAAGAGACCGCAACAACGACACCAGGGAATGCAGCAGCAGGGAGCTGGACAAGGCCAAGGGCATTTGTTCACCTTATCCCTGAACGAAGTTATGGCATCATGAGACGTATGGCAGGTAATATTTTCTTTACAACTTTTTTTGTCATAGCATTATTTAATTCTGGAGTATCGGACTTATTTATATCTGCACAATATATGATACGTATTGGATTAAAGTTTGAGGCATTGCTAGAGAGGCTGAATATACTCACTAGTAATGGGATCATAGGAATTAGTAGGGGGTGCCTAGTATGTCTAAGCGTAGTATGCGGACATTTATTACCTGCGAAGTTGATCGAGTTCCCTATGGGTAACTTTGACATTATCTTAGGCATGGACTGGTTGAGAGACAGTCATGTGACGATATATTATTATGAGGGTAGAGTATTGTTTAGAGTCACTGGTCTAGAAGAGGTTGTTCTTAGCAGAATAGAATAAGACTATCATAAGGAAGGAGTCATAATAGTAGCAATGGGAGAGGACCTGATAACCATAATAGTTAAAGAATTTATGGACATCTTTCCCGACGAGCTTCCCGGATTACCCACAGTTAGAGAAGTAAAGTTCTGTATAGAGTTGATGCCAAACGCAGAACTAATATCCTAGAAGGTATACCTAATATCTTCATCAAAGCTTGATTATTTATATCGACACACAGAAGAACTGAAGGAAAATAATTTTATTCGGACCAGTGGATCACTGTGGGGAGCACCAACGATATTGGTGAAGAAGAAAGATGGATCGACACGGTTGTACATGTATTACAGGCGATTGAATGCGGTGACAGTGAAGAACAACTATCTGTTGCTGAGGATTGATGACTTATTTGACCAATTAAGTAGAGCAAGAGTCTTCTCTAAGATAGATCTGCGATCAGGATATCATCAAGTGCAAGTTTGGGAGCATCATATACCGTAGACTTCATTTAGGTCACGATATAGGAATTTTTAGTTATACCATTCGTACTGACTAGTGCTCCAGTAATATTCATGGATTTTATGAACCATATTTTCATGCCATAATTAGACCAATTTGTGGTAGTTATCGATGATATTCTTGTGTATTGTCGTAATAAGGAGGAATATGAAGAATATCTCAGGATAGTGCTACAGACTTTGAGGGAGCACCAGTTATATGCAAAGTTTAGTAAGTATGAGTTTTGGATGGATAACATATTCTTTCTTAGGTACATTATTTCTAAAGCAGGAGTGTCAGTTGATCCCAATAAGTTAGATGCAGTAGAGAACTGGTCAGTTCTGAAGACAGTGACGGAGGTACGTAGTTTCCTGGGCTTGACATGATACTACAGAAGATTTGTGTCAAACTTTACTAAGATTTTGACACCTTTTACTCGGTTGATGCACAAGGAAGGTAAATTTGAGTGATCAGCAGAATGCCAAATAGCCTTTAAAAAGTTAAAAAAGAAGGTAATCTCTGCACCAATCCTTACTCTTCCAGCAGGCTCCGGAGGATTCACGGTGTATTGTGATACATCTAGCAAGGGGCTTGGATATATTTTTATGCAACACGAGAGAGAGAGATAGTGTATTCCTCTCGGCAACTCAGAGATCACAAAAATAATTTATGATTTGGAATTAGCAGCAGTAGTGTTTGCACTTAAGCTATGAAGTCACTACTTATATGCCGATCGGGTGGAGATATTCATAAATCATAAGAGTTTAAAGTATGTGTTAATGCAGAAGGACTTAAACATGAGACAAAGAAGGTGGCTAGAGTTGTTGAAAGTGTATGACGTGGAACTTCAATACCATTGTCACGCCCCAGTCCCAAAATGCCGAGGGACTGGAGATGCGTGGCAATGGCCAGCAGTACGCACCGATGGATAACCCAATTTAATGAAATCATCAGGGCATACTTAAGCTGTAAATAAGGTCTACTATAATAAGTCATACTAATCTCATCCATAAAGATAAAGAAATTAACTGCATAATCAAATGGAAATAAGTAGCAACAACATCACAGCAAGTCAGTCGAAGGAACATTCCGACTATAGTCTGAATAAGCTGGCTCTATAGGCCAGGAACAAGAGATATAAACATGAAATAAATAAATGAGTACTGGAACAGGCACTCAGGAGAAGTCCTCGGCAGTCACCTCGTCTTCAGTGTTCGGTTCTGCTCCAGCAATAGTCTTAGCTCCGGTCCCGTATACCTCGGGATACTGCTCCTCAGCTAAACCTGGGGACATAATCCATTCCAGGTCCTCAGTGGACATAGCAAGGCACAAAAATAAAACAAGCCAAATGAATAAGCAGTGCAATAAATAAATGAACAGCAGGGTAAACTAAGTAACCATCTATGTGATATGCAAATGAGAGCAACACTAGTACTCAGGCTGAGACCGCTACAAGCTCTGTGTCGGGGAGCCGGTAGCAGTAATAACACGTAAAGGGTCTAGCTCTGCTGGAGAGTCTACAACCTCACAATAATAGTAGATATATATATATAGAACAGCCTGTAGCCTGTGTGTCTCTCCCCACCCAATGTAATCACGCAAGCCATGACCATAACGTCTCATGTCCATGTCAGCGGGATTATAACTAATACAACCAGTCATACTGTCTATAAATAAATGTCTCTATCAAGTCCTGTATCCTATTCAGAATTACCATGAATACCTCAGGAAGATTCTGTCCATGATAGTGTCAAGTGTCCTGGGTTGTAGGGTACTTGATAGGCCAAGTACAAAGTAAGGGGATCATAAATCCATCTCTAAATGACGAACCCAACACCGCGTACGGTGTCGGTACCCGACTATGATCGGACACTAGGTACGTCATACGTTCCCTAGGTTAAGCAGTTTAAATCAGTTTATATGCATTTGTACAAGAAATCCAACAGAGTATTTTTTAAAGAAAATATAAAAATAATGACTGCAAGTTTGGCAAGGTGCACTTGCCTGATATTTGAATTCCACTTAGGTCATGGTTTCGGAAATTTCCAGAGATGTCTCCGAAAGCTGAAATAAAAAGTACCATCACGCTCAGAAGGTGTCAAACAGCTAGGATCGTCTGTCCTTGGGTCCAATTTGGAGACAAGGGCAAAAACGACAATTTCGGCCCAAAACGGGGTCCACCCGGTGGGCCCGCTTTGCACCAAAAAATGTGTCAGGGTCAACGGTCTCCAAATTCACCAAACTTAGTGTCAACAGGCCAGGAACGCTGATACGATCCCAACGGAACTTTCAGATATGAATTCCGATGAGCCGATCACAAAATTGCCCGTCGAGCGGGGCCTATGGGGCCCACGACACGCGATTTCGTCAACGTTCTCAGAATCGGACCAAACTTGACACACAGGACCAGCGTATCACTACGAGTCCGATGGCGCAAGTTTCGTCTCGATCCGACATGTGTGCACGAAGTTAGGGTGAATTGCAAAAAAGGCAAATACGGGGCGATGTCCGCGGATACGCGTTGATTCCGGTGTGCACGCACACCCGAATCAGTTTCCGCGAAGTCTCACACGTCCGTATCGACGAGGCGCACGTATCTGTGAAGACCGCACGCGACCAAGTCGTCCCGTTTGGCGGGACGTACTCAGTTCCGGGGTGAAACAGGGTCTGGTTTTTCCTGTTTTTGGATCGCAGTGTGCGATCACCACAGGACGCGATGCCCCGAGCGGTTTGTCCGGGCACCGAGAGGGTTATACAGGCTTCACGTAGAAATTTACAGAATCGAATTCTGAGCTACGAGGAGGAAATTAGGAGTACCTGAACAGGGCTTCACGAAACGGGGTTTCCTGTGTCCGAACGTATCCCGTGTCCTGTTGTGTCCGGTTTGGGTCAGCCGTGTCCGGCCTAGGGCTTCTTCTGGTGGACACGACGGAGGCAGCCAGGGGCTGCGGGATGGCCGAACTGCTTCGCGGAGGCGGGACGACCGCGGTCGGCTCAGGCGTCTGGCCGGAGCTGCCCCGTCTCGACGTCGTCGGGCTCGGGTCTCGCCGGGGAGCAGTGAGGAGGAAGGAGGCGGGAAGAAGAGGGGAGGAGCTGGAGAGGGGCTGCACGCTGTACTCCGGTCGGCGAGGAGGGGGTGAGAAGGTGGGCTAGGCGGCTGAGGGAGGTCGGAGTTAGGGCTCCGGCGGGTTAGGGGAATGAGGCGGAGGAGGAGGAGATGGAGAGGAATTTATAGGGCTCGGGGAGGGGTTGGCCGGGGCGTCGTGGGCGAGGGGTTCGGAGGGGGAGGCGACGTGGGGTCGTGGCCGAAGGGCACGCGGCGGGCGGCGGAATTCATGGGCGGCGGAATTCACGGGCGGCGTGGGGTGACCGGAGGGAGGGGATGCGGGTCGGGTCGGGTGCGGATCCGGGTGAGCGGACCCGCCCGACCCGCTAGGGTGTGAGGCTGGGCTGGGTTCTAACGGGCTCGGCCCACTGGGCCGGGCCGGGCCCAAAACAGTAAAAAAAATAATAATAAAATATTTAATTAATTAATTTAATTTAGAAAAATAGTTTTAGGCTTTTAAAATAGGTCTGAGGCCCAATAAAATCCCAGAAAATTACCCTAAGTCCGGTTTTCTATTTTACACCATAAAATCATATTTTCATTTCATTTTAATGTTATTTATTGGCAATTAAAAATTATAAACTCACTACAGGGCCTATGTAAATTCCTGAAAAATTGCATATTAATTCCAAAAATTGATTTTAAAAAATCTCTGAAAATTTAGGGTGTTTACAATCTACCCCCTTAAGAGGATTACGTCCTCGCAATCGAAGGGTAAACTATAAAGGCAAGATTTACAGAATTAAAGAATACTTAGGTTCTACCTGATTCTGCAAATAGGTGTGGATAACGCTACCGCATAACATCTTCTCGCTCCCAGGTCGATTCGCCAGGAGAGTGCTGCTTCCAAGCTACTCGAACCAGCCTGATTGTCTGCCCTCGCAGTGTCTTCTCGCTGGTGTCGAGTATACCCACTGGCTGTTCTTCGTATCTCAGGCTAGGTCCCACCGAAATCTCAGAATGATCAACTATATGGCTTGGGTCTGTCACATACCTCCTCAGTTGTGAGACGTGGAATACGTCATGCACTACCTCTAAGGATGGAGGTAATGCAAGACGGTAAGCCACCTCACCGATGCGCTCCAAGATATCAAATGGCCCAATGTACCTTGGGCTCAACTTGCCTCTGCTGCCGAATCTGATAGTACCTCTAGTGGGCGAGATCCTCAAAAATACATGCTCTCCTTCCTTGAACTCCAGGGGTCGTCTGTGTGCATCGGCCCAATGCTTCTGTCTATCCTGGGCTGCACGGAGATGGTTCTGAATCTGCTTTACTTTCTCCACTGACTCTGTTACCAACTCTGGACCCAGTATTTGACGTTCGCCAACGTCGCTCCAGCATACAGGCGATCTGCACTTCTTTCCGTACAATGCCTCAAAAGGTGCCATCTGAATGCTTGCCTGATAGCTGTTGTTGTAGGAGAACTCCACTAGGTGCAGATGATCTTCCCAAGATCCTCCGAAGTCCAGTATACATGATCGTAGCATATCCTCCAGGATCTGAATTGTGCGCTCTGATTGGCCATCTGTCTGAGGATGATAGGCAGTACTGAACTTGAGCCTGGTGCCGAGACTCTCTTGCATGCTTTGCCAGAAGTGAGATATAAATCTCGAGTCTCGATCTGATACAATACTAACCGGTACTCCATATAATTTTACGATCTGACGCATATACATGTCGGCTAGTACTTCCGTGGATTGTCCGACTCTGAACGACAAGAAGTGAGCCGACTTAGTGAGCCGATCCACGATGACCCATACTGCATCCTTACCACTAGGGCTTCTGGGAAATCCAGTGACGAAGTCCATGGTAATATGCTCCCACTTCCATTCAGGGATGGGAAGCGGCTGCAACATACCTGCAGTTCTTTGGTGTTCGGCCTTCACCTGCTGGCAGACTAAGCATTTTGCCACAAATCGGGCAATCTCCCTTTTTATTCCATGCCACCAGTAATATTGTCTTAGGTCCCGGTACATCTTGGTTCCTCCTGGATGAACCGAGTATATGGAGCTATGGGCTTCTGTCATCAATTCCTGCCTTAATTCTCCATTTGGAACACATAGGCGATTTCCGCACCTTAATGTTCCGTCCTCGTGGATGCGAAGTCCCGTCTGCAGGCCTGCTTCTATTCTTTCTCTCAGCCTTCAGAATCTGGCATCATTAGGCAAAACTTTCTTGATTCTCTCCACCAGCGATGACTTCACTTCGAGGTTAGCCAGCAAACCATTTTGTCCAGGTAAAACAACCTCTATCTGAAGATCTTGCAAGTCTTGTAATAGTTGAGGCTGCTCCGTTAAGAAATAAGTCAAGGGTTTTCTGCTGAGGGCGTCGGCTACAACATTTACTTTCCCCGGGTGGTACTGCAGATCGATGTCAAAGTCCACCATCAACTCAAGCCAACGCCTTTGCCTCATGTTGAGCTCCTTCTGTGTATAAACATACTTCAAGCTCTTATGATCAGTGAATATCTCGACCTTTTCTCCATATAGATAATATCTCCAGATCTTCAATGCAAAAATCACTGCAGCTAGCTCCAGGTCGTGCGTTGGGTAGTTCTTCTCGTGGACCTTCAGCTGCCTCGATGCATAAGCGATAACCTTGCCATGTTGCATCAAGACACAACCTAGTCCACTACCGGATGCATCACTATATACAACAAAACCTCCTGACCCTGAGGGAAGAGTCAAGACTGGTGCTGTTGTTAGACGCCTCTTCAATTCTTCGAAGGCATTCTGGCATTCTTTTGTCCATATGAACTCCTGATCCTTCCGTGTCAGCTTAGTCATCGGCTCTGCGATCCTTGAAAAATTTTCTACGAACCGCCGGTAATACCCAGCAAGTCCAAGAAAACTTCTCACTTCTGCCACAGAGGTAGGGGTAGGCCAGGTTTCTATAGCAGTGACCTTTTCTGGGTCCACAGACAGTCCTTCACCCGAGATAATATGCCCTAAGAATGGCACCTTGTCCATACAGAACTCACATTTGCTGAGTTTGGCATATAGCTTCTCCCTTCTCAAAGTTTCTAGCACAATTCTAAGGTGTTCCTCGTGCTCTTCGTGGTTCTTGGAGTAGACTAGGATATCATCAATGAATACCACCACGAACTTATCCAAATACTGATGGAAGACCCCGTTCATCAAACTCATAAATACGGCGGGTGCGTTGGTTAAACCAAACGGCATTACTAGGAACTCATAATGCCCATACTTAGTTCTGAAGGCCGTCTTTGGGACATCTTCCTTCTTCACCCTAATCTGGTGATAACCGGATCTAAGGTCAACCTTTGATAATACCTTAGCACCACTCAATTGGTCAAACAAATCATCAATGCGTGGTAATGGGTACCGGTTCTTAATAGTTACAGCATTAAGGGCTCTGTAATCGATGCACAACCGTACAGATCCGTCCTTCTTGGGTACAAAAAGTATAGGTGCTCCCCATGGTGAAACACTGGGCCAGATAAATCCTTTCTCCAGAAGGTCGTCAACTTGTGTTTTCAGCTCCACTAACTCCTTAGGTGCTAGCCGATATACCGATGAAGTAATAGGTTCGGCTCCTGGAGTTAGGTCTATTGTGAATTCTATCTCCCAATCAGGTGGTAAACCTGGAAGGTCGTCGGAAAACACATCCACAAATTCCGTTATGACTCTTGGGTAACTTGAATCTTCTTCTACAGTCAATACCCTAAGAGTTGGCTGGACCCCTTGTTCTATAGCTCCTCGTAGAAATTCAAACTCAGGAAGGCTAGGGGGTCTAAATATCACTTTTCCAAGCCGGCAATCCAGTGTCGCATGGTACTGACTTAACCAGTCCATACCAAGTACAACATCGTAATCAGGCATAGAAAAGATCAGGAACTGGGCTCGCATCTCTCGGCCACAGACTACTACCGAACATGATCTACAAGTATCACTAACCGGGATAATTCTACCTCCCGTTAGAATGCTCTTCATCTTCGAGAGAGGTGCGGTAGCTATTCTATGTGTGGCTACGAAGCTAGCAGCAATAAATGAATGCGAAGCTCCAGAATCAAATAATGCTACAGCAGGAATTGAAGCTACTAATATGGTACCTGCTATCACTTTGCCTGCAGTAGCTTTCTCAGTGACTGCTAGTGCATATGCCTGACCTCGTCCCTGAGCGGGACCCCTTTGCTGACGAGCTTGTTGGAACAATGCTGCCTGAGGTGGTAGAGGTGGCCTGGCTCCTCCAGGCCCTGTCTGAGTTGCTCCCCCAGCTCGAAGAGCTGCAGGTGGAGCTGGTCGATTCGGAACTCCCTCTCGACGTTCCGAGCAGTCCTTTGAGAAGTGTTGTCCAGATCCGCAAACCAGGCAGAGTCCCAGCTTGCGTCGACATTCCTTTTCAATATGTCCTACCTTGCTGCAGTAATGGCAAGTAGGCAGGTTCTTAGTTGCTGCTCTTAGAGGCGGGCTCTTTTGGGGCCGTTTAGCAGATTCCTCTGGTGATGACTTGGACGATGCTGAGGAGAAGGGACGTTTCAGGCTTGATTCCCTCCGAGTAACGCGCTCCAGCCGACGTGCTGCAGCTAGGACGTCGGAGTAAGAGGTGGGCGCGACCGATCCGATTAACTTCTGAAGCTCGAACCTAAGCCCATCAAAGAACTTCTCCACCTTCTCCTCTTCGGTAGGAATTAGCGAAGGGGCGAAGCGGCTCAGGCGAATAAATTTGGCGTTATATTCCTCCACCGTCATGTTGCCCTGGATCAGGCGGTTGAATCTGTCTCGGAGTTCTGACCGAGCCACAGCAGGAATGTACATTTCCTGGAAGAGTCTGGAGAACTCCTCCCAGGTAACCTGATCATGTCCGAGCCTTCTTTCTTCGGGCAACCACCAATGATGCGCGTTGTCCGTCAGTTACATCCTGACGGCAGTCATCCATTTGTCCCTTGGTAGTTCGGCGGCCTCCAACTGATGCTGTGTGTTTGTAAGCCATTCATGCACTTCAGTTGGTCCTTCCTTGCCCGAAAAGGTACGGGGCTTGAGTTGGCAGAAATCTGTAATAGATCCCGTCGCTGGCCGCCTATTTGGTGGATTTGCATGCTCCAATGCTGCGACTAGGCTGTTCCTTAGGTTCTCGGCCCCTCGGCGTTGGGTCTCCTATTGAATCTGTTGTTGTGCCTGCATCATGGCGTAGAACATCTGGAACATTTGCTGGCCGTCCATTGCCTGTCCTGGGGGAAAGACAGGCATCGCAGGAGGGAACTGGTGAGGAGGCGGGATGTCATCACGCCTGAACCTGGAACTTGGCTGGCCAGTTTGATTGCTCTGAGAGAATTGTCCTCGGGTATCTGGCGTCGTTCCAGCTTCGCAGGTAAACCCTGCTTCAGTCGGTGTACCCAAGGGGGTCTCGTCACCACTTCTGGGATCCAAAACTCTGCACCAAAAGGAAATAATGAGAACGCACAGAGGAATCAAAACAGGATGCAATTCAAGCAATTAAATTGAATTCGACATAGAGTTCAAAACGATTCAATCAATGGATGAGATCCTATAACCTATCCTATCTTGTTGCAGGCCTGTCCGGTCCCTAAGTTGAAACCGAACAATTTAGTTTGGACCTGTATGGGCCACCACAAAAACCATGTCACGCCCCAGTCCCAAAATGCCGAGGGACTGGAGATGCGTGGCAATGGCCAGCAGTACGCACCGATGGATAACCCAATTTAATGGAATCATCAGGGCGTACTTAAGCTGTAAATAAGGTCTACTACAACAAGTCACACTAATCTCATCCATAAAGATAAAGAAATTAACTGCATAATCAAATGGAAATAAGTAGCAACAACATCACAGCAAGTCAGTCGGAGGAACATTCCGACTATAGTCTGAATAAGCTGGCTCTATAGGCCAGGAACAAGAGATATAAACATGAAATAAATAAATGAGTACTGGAACAGGCACTCAGGAGAAGTCCTCGGCAGTCACCTCGTCTTCAGTGTTCGGTTCTGCTCCAGCAATAGTCTCAGCTCCGGTCCCGTATACCTCGGGATACTGCTCCTCAGCTAAACCTGGGGACATAATCCATTCCAGGTCCTCAGTGGACATAGCAAGGCACAAAAATAAAACAAGCCAAATGAATAAGCAGTGCAATAAATAAATGAACAGCAGGGTAAACTAAGTAACCATCTATGTGATATGCAAATGAGAGCAACACTAGTACTCAGGCTGAGACCGCTACAAGCTCTGTGTCGGGGAGCCGGTAGCAGTAATAACACGTAAAGGGTCTAGCTCTGCTGGAGAGTCTACAACCTCATAATAATAGTAGATATATATATATAGAACAGCCTGTAGCCTGTGTGTCTCTCCCCACCCAATGTAATCACGCAAGCCATGACCATAATGTCTCATGTCCATGTCAGCGGGATTATAACTAATGCAACTAGTCATACTGTCTATAAATAAATGTCTCTATCAAGTCCTGTATCCTATTCAGAATCACCATGAATACCTCAGGAAGATTCTGTCCATGATAGTGTCAAGTGTCCTGGGTTGTAGGGTACTTGATAGGCCAAGTACAAAGTAAGGGGATCGTAAATCCATCTCTAAATGACGAACCCAACACCGCGTACGGTGTCGGTACCCGACTATGATCGGACACTAGGTACGTCATACGTTCCCTAGGTTAAGCAGTTTAAATTAGTTTATATGCATTTGCACAAGAAATCTAGCAGAGTATTTTTTAAAGAAAATATGAAAATAATGACTGCAAGTTTGGCAAGGTGCACTTGCCTGATATTTGAATTCCACTTAGGTCCTGGTTTCGGAAATTTCCAGAGATGTCTCCGAAAGCTGAAATAAACATTTCCATCACGCTCAGAAGGTGTCAAACAGCTAGGATCGCCTGTCCTTGGGTCCAATTTGAAGACAAGGGCAAAAACGACAATTTCGGCCCAAAACGGGATCCACCCGGTGGGCCCGCTTTGCACCGAAAAATGTGTCAGAGTCAACGGTCTCCAAATTCACCAAACTTAGTGTCAAAAGGTCAGGAACGCTGATACGAACCCAACGGAACTTTCAGATTTGAATTCCGATGAGCCGATCACAAAATCGCCCGTCGAGCGGGGCCTGTGGGGCCCACGACACGCGATTTCGTCAACGTTCTCAGAATCGGACCAAACTTGACCCACAGGACCAGCGTATCGCTACGAGTCCGATGGCGTAAGTTTCGTTTCGATCCGACGTGTGTGCACGAAGTTAGGGTGAATTGCAGAAAAGGCGGATACGGAGCGATGTCCGCGGATACGCGTTGATTTCGGTGTGCACGCACACCCGAATCAGTTTCCGCGAAGTCTCACACATCCGTATCGACGAGGCGCACGTATCTGTGAAGACCGCACGTGACCAAGTCGTCCCGTTTGGCGGGGCGTACTCAGTTCCGGGGTGAAACAAGGTCTGGTTTTTCCTATTTTTGGATCGCAGTGTGCGATCACCACAGGACGCGATGCCCCGAACGATTTGTCCGGGCACCGAGAGGGTTATACAGGCTTCGCGTAGAAATTTACGGAATCGAATTCCGAGCTACGAGGAGGAAATTAGGAGTACCTAAACAGGGCTTCACGAAACGGGATTTCCTGTGTCCGAACGTATCCCGTGTCCTGTTGTGTCCGGTTTGGGTCAGCCGTGTCCGGCCTAGGGCTTCTTCTGGCGGACACGACGGAGGCGGCCAGGGGCTGCAGGATGGACGGACTGCTTCGCGGAGGCGGGACGACCGCGGTCGGCTCTGGCGTCTGGCCGGAGCTGCCCCGTCTCGACGTCGTCGGGCTCGGGTCTCGCCGGGGAGCGGTGAGGAGGAAGGAGGCGGGAAGAAGAGGGGAGGAGCTGGAGCGGGGCTGCGCGCTGGACTCCGGTCGGCGAGGAGGGGGTGAGAAGGTGGGCTAGGCGGCTGAGGGAGGTCGGAGTTAGGGCTCCGGCGGGTTAGGGGAATGAGGCGGAGGAGGAGGAGATGGGGAGGAATTTATAGGGCTCGGGGAGGGGTTGGCCGGGGCGTCGTGGGCGAGGGGTTCAGAGGGGGAGGCGATGTGGGGTCGTGGCCGACGGGCACGCGGCGGGCGGCGGAATTCACGGGCGGCGAAATTCACGGGCGGCGTGGGGTGACCGGGGAGAGGGGATGCGGGTCGGGTCGGGTGCGGATCCGGGTGAGCGGACCCACCCGACCCGCTAGGGTGTGAGGCTGGGCTGGGTTCTAACGGGCTCGGCCCACTGGGCCGGGCCGGGCCCAAAACAGTAAAAAAAATAATAAAAAAATATTTAATTAATTAATTTAATTTAGAAAAATAGTTTTAGGCTTTTAAAATAGGTCTGAGGCCCAATAAAATCCCAAAAAATTACCCTAAGTCCGGTTTTCTATTTTATACCATAAAATCATATTTTCATTTCATTTTAATGTTATTTATTGGCAATTAAAAATTACAAACTCACTACAGGGCCTATGTAAATTCCTGAAAAATTGTATATTAATTCCAAAAATTGATTTTAAAAAAAATCTCTAAAAATTTAGGGTGTTTACAACCATCCCGGCAAGGCAAATATAGAAGCTGATGCACTTATTAGTAGAGTGGAAAATTTATGTTGACTACTCAAAAGCATATTCTAGAAGACTTACAAGAGATAGAAATCGAGATATTACTTTCACAAGATACAGGAGTTCTGGCTAGCCTAAAGATCCAGTCAACTTTAGTGGATAGAATCAGGATAGCTTAAGTAGAGGACCCGAAGATTCAGAAGCTATGGGAAGAATATAAGTCTGGTCTTTGGAAAGAGTTAAAGATTCATACGGATGGAACATTAAGGTTTGAGAACCGTCTATGTGTACAAAGCGGGGATATTTGGTAAGAAGTTATGACTAAAGCACATAGTTTCCAGTACTCTATTCATCCGAAAGGCATAAAGATGTACCAAGATATTAAGCAAAACTTTTGGTGAAATGGAATAAAGAGAAAAATAGCATATTTCATATTATGATGTATGATATGTCAATAAGTGAAGATAGAACAACAAAGACTGGCAGGGTTATTGCTGCCACTTTCTATTCTTGAGTGGAATTGGGAACACATCACTATAGACTTTGCGATCGGTTTACCTAGATCCCCGAATGGTCGAGATATAGTTTGGGTGATAATATATCAACTCACAAAAGTGGAGCATTTTCTTTCCTTTAGAGTAGGACAGTCTATAGAGCAGTTGGCAGATTTGTATATGCGATCGATTGTGAGGCAACATGGTGTGTCAATAAACAAATTGTCCGACCGAGATACCAGGTTTACTTCTCATTAATAGATAATCTTACACTAGAGATTGGGTACCAGGTTAAGATTCAGTACTGTGTACCACCCCCAGATAGACGAACAATCAGAGAGGACCATCCAGACCCTGGAAGTTATATTACAAGCCTGTACCCTAGAATTTGGTTAATCTTAGTAGAATCACCTTCACTTAGTAAAATTCTCATATAACAACAGTTGTCAGGCCAGTATTCAAAGGGCACCTTTTGATGCACTATACGGCAGGAGGTATAGACCACCGTTGGCATGGGACGATATTGGTGAGAGAAAGATTTTAGGTCCCAAAATGATTACGTAAACAGTACAAATTATCAGGCAGATCATAAAGCAACTTCGGGTTGTGCAGGATCGGTATCATCACTGGACAGACCAGCATCGTAGACCTTTAGAGTTTCGTGTCGGCGACCATATATTCTTACTAATTTTTTCAACATATGGAGTAATTAGATTCGTGGTCCTTGGGAAGCTTAGTCTGCGCTACGTCGGGCCATTTGGCATTCTCGATCGAGTAGGCGATGCGGCTTTTCCTCTTGCCCTTCCACCTTCGCTACGAGAGGTGCACGATGTAATTTATGTATCTCAGTTGCATAGGTATGTCCAGGATCTGAGTCATATCCTCGATCACTCTGAATTAGTCGTTGGCACCGACTTATCTTACGAGGAGCAACCCATATCCCTTTTGGACCGAAGGAAGAAGGTACTCAAGAACCAGACTATTTCTCTTTTCCAAAATGTCTGGGCCATCACACTCTTGGAGAATCAACATTGGAGCACGAGGATGATATACGGTCTCGGTACCCACACCTGTTCGATTTGGAAGGTATATTCTATCTTATGCCTTCGTATCTTAGATTTTCGTGATCAGACGATCACCTATGTGTTGTGATGTTATTGCTTGCATGTATAGATTTGTTTGTAGATTTGTATTGTGCTTGTCCTTACTTCTCTAGCCTTACTTGGATTCAAATTTTGAGGACAAATTTTTTTTAAGGCGGATAGAGATATCACTCCCCATTCCCAATATACGTATTGAGGGTGTATTATTCTCGATGGCATGTTATTAGTTGGTTCCATTAGAATATACCCCTTCTTTGGTTTGACTTTGTTCTTGGTTTATGGTTTGGATTAGTTTTGGTCATGAGTTGAACCCATGGTATAAACCTCAAACCCTAGATATATAAACCAAATTTATTCTCTCCCAACTCATTCTTTTTTTCTTTCTCTCTCTTAAATTTTTTCCTTCCTCCATAGGCAAGTATACCTTGCAAGAAAAATAGAGAAACCATCCATATTATTTTGTCTATTATGTTTATTGTATGATTTTTAACATGTTTAGAACTTGGTATTTTAGGATTTAGTGGATAGAATGATGTAGATCTGGATTTTTATGAGTATGGGTGTTCTTGAGTTATTTTCTTGTTTTTGATCTTCAAAACATATTGTTTTCAAGAACTTATTATTCTATGTGATAAAACACTTTATTTTGAGCAATTTGGCTTTTGAACCTCATTATTTAAAGTTGAGATAAGGATTTTATGGCAGATCTAATCTTTCTAATTATTAAAGTTTTTTCATGGCCGAACTTGCTGTTATGTGACGATGGAGTACCATGCGGCCCAGCAACATGCACCCCCTCCAGCATGTTCATATTTTGCTGGACAAATATTTGCTTATGTATGCTTTCAAAAGTTGGATGCATAGTACCTTGAACGCTTAAAAATTCACTAAGGCCTGACTCCATGCGCCGAGAGTCCATGCATCCAGGAGATTATGCAGTCTCGAGCCATGTGTCTCTTATTTTTGGGCGCATGTCTCTACACGACTTTTGTATTTTTGTACGACTTTATATGCTTTTATTTTTTCTCTCTGACACTTATGCCTTGTCAAATTAATCACCTTTATGTCACTTTCCTGACACTTAATTTATTTTCCATCACTTCGGTACTTGTCCCAAGTAGTAAACTTTTGCCCGAGCATGCGGTCTGGAGGAGCATGCGGCCTGAAGGAGCATGCGGCCTGAAGGAGCATGCAGCCTGGAGGAGCATGCGGCCGGTTGGTTCATTCGGCCTGACCTTCTTGAGCACGACATAGACACGTATTATCCTTAGTGACTCCCGGTGTACACGTAGTACTTTCTGGTTTAGATTATTTATTATTTTTGGAATATTTCTTATCGTCCTCTATTGTGGTTGACATGGTTATTGCTTGTGTTATGATTCTAGGGGAGAATGGACTCTGTAACCTAACCTTGTGCTAGAACTCATACTTATGATCTTGGTAATTGGAATCGAATATCGTATCCATGTTGATACAATCATTGCCTAATATTGTTCATTATCTGTGCACCGAGGTGCGACATACCACGTTACGTGTTAAATGATTTATATTGGGTTATGCATAGAGACTGCCTCCAAATTCCTGAATGCTTGATACTATAATATACTTTTCCCCCAGCATGGGCATGGTATGCGAGCCAATTTCCAAAGTGTGGCAGATATTGATTTATTGAATGTTGCATACACTCTCGGGTGAATCCTAATTAAAATTCCATGGATTCGTATCTCGCATGTCCGTACTTTTTACAACATCTTAAGAAAAATTCATATGTGGCCACGTCTTGAGATTTTAAAACAATACTGTGAGACTCGTCTCACAGTATTCGTATTTTATGTGGATACGTATTTTGTGCTAGTTATTGCATTTTATTAGATCTCGAGGAAACTTGGAAATTCATAAAATTAAAATTTTACTACATGACCGGTATACCGATAGTATACTACAGTATACCAATGGTATACTGTCAAGCAGATATTTGTTTCACTTTTAGAGATATTTTTGAGATAATTTTCTATAAATAGTACTTGAGATATTTTATTTCTTTCTCTTTCTTTTTCTCTCTTCTTTATTTTCTCTCGATCTTGGAGCATGGTCTTGAGATCTGGAGTGTGGTTGCTGAACCTTTTCGTGGTGGGGGACTAGAAGGTTTAGGATGGGAGCTCGCGTTAGGCAAGTATACCTTACCGATTTCGTGAACTTCTTTTACTTTCTGTCATTTTACTTTCACGGAGCTTTATTGTTGCTTTCTAGCTTAGACTTGCTTTACTATAGTTGTTTATATCGTAATTTTTAGCCTAATGACCATTTTGATTTTGATTTCTGGTAGAATCTTGTTGTCCCTTTTTGGTAACTCCTTAAAAAAATGGTACATGAGTTGTGACCGTGAGAATTAATCCTTATTGTGATATAAAACTTATCCTAGACTTGACTTATTGTTAGACTTGGGTCTGGTAATTTTTGGGGTTTGATTTGTGTTCTAAATCAGACTTGATTTTAACCATGTTCATCCTTGGAAAATGGCATACCGACGGTATACTATAGTATACTGATGGTAAACCGATTTCGACCAACTTAAATTTCTAGATATTTTTCTATGAACCCTATCGGTATACCGATAATGTATACTGTATACTGACAGTATACCTATTCTTGCCGACATTGTTAACCGAATTCAGGATTTTTGTCTTGGTCGGCATACCAATAATATACTACAGTATACCGACGGTATACCGATTTGTGGAACTTTATTTTCCAGAACGTTTCTTGCCTACTTGGAACAGCATACCGACGGTATACTACAGTGTAACAATGGTATACTAATTTATTGGAATCCAGAGCTTGCTGTATTTTACCTATTTCTAGACCAGTATACCGACAGTGTACTGGACTATACCGACGGTGTACCGACCGTGCACTTTCTTTAGAAATTATTGGTTTTCATAATTCTGTTATGATACTTCAGGATTTTGTTTGGACATGTAATGACTTGACCTGATTTGGACATGATATTATATGGCTTTAGATGATTTAACTAGGCTTTACTCGGTTTTACCTTACTTTGCCTGGCTATATGTGATGACATGATTGACTATACTTGACTTAGCATGACTTTACATGGCTTCATCAGACATGGCTTGCACACGGTTTCACTTGGCTTCATCTGGATTGACATGGCTTCACATGGTTGTACATGGTTTCACTTGGCTTCACCTAGATTGATATGGTTTCACTTGGCTTTACTTGGCTTCACTTGGTTTCATGTGTCTTGGTTGTTGTCATAACTTACATGAGTCCGTTTGTGTAATATATATTAAAACTTATTTATATTATTTTTAGAACTTGTTTTGTTGTATCATGTCTAGGATGGATTCTGTGAAATACCATACCCGAATTTATACAAGAAACTGCTATGGGTTAATAACAAGAGATTCACTTAGTACATGGCTAGAGATTTTTCTAGATTGTATGCAGTCCCGGTTATTTATACAGTTATCTTGTGGAGTATCCAGTAGTTTATATTGTGGAGTATCTTAAGGAGTATCCGGTGCTGGTTTGTACGTATGGATATCTCGGACGGACTGCAGGGGCATGCGATCAGAAGGAACTCTAGTATCGTGATGCATTATAATTGTTAATAATTTGGATTATGATAACCCTAGTTAGTTAGAGTATCAAGCCGTACATATATGATTTGTCATGATTTATGGATGATGGATATTCTAGGCTTTACATGATCACACCTTTTTTTTTCTGCTCTTGCTATTCTATTTGCTTATCAGATCAGGATATGTCTCATTGCTGGTTTACAGTATTTTCTTTATTATCCTGAAATTATTTACATTCAGTCTTTACCTTTAGTATTTATATTGTTAGTATTTTTGGTTTAAGTTCTTAAATTGACTTCCTTTGTGGTACTTGCTATTTGGGGGTCTGATCCCACTGGTTTTGTGTGGCCATATCCAGTAGCAGAACCAGAGGATCTTCCGTACTTTCCTGAGGATGGTGGCCCCCAGGAGAACCAGACCAATTGAGTGGATTTTCTTACTTCTCCACTCTGATGTACATTCTACTTTTGTTGGCGTTTAGCCGCCGACCACGTGTTTAGCTCATATTTTGTTTTAATCGGTTAGCCTACGGGCATTAGCGTGATTGACATATCCTATGGTTGATCATGTTTGACTTAGATTCTGGCTAGTTTATTCATTTTGTGTTCACTAGCATCATGATCATCTGTATATTATAGTTTGGGATAATTTACTATTATACTTCAGATGATCTTATATCCTATTATTATTCTTGTTGTTCTTGAGATTGAGATATTAGGATTTGTTGGACCTAGGCTTGACTGATGGTTTGTAGTAGTGATACCTCATGTCTTACAGATTTATCGTATATGTAGAATATTGGAGTATTCTAAGTATACGTTGTAGAAGCATAAAAAATACGCTAGGGAATCATACGCGTAAAACTCTCAACATGCAGGAAGTCCACGTAAAACAGAGCTCCAGCACTGGGTGGCATGAAACATGATTCCAGAACCATCGGCGTACAACAGAGCTTCAATGCTTTTCAGCGTAAAACATAGCTCCAGAACAGCCCGCGTAATGCAGTATTTCCAGACTGCTTCGGCGTAAAAAGGTTACTACATTACCACTTTAGCGTAAAACCCATCTGCTTTTAATGCAGCGGAAAGTTGTACGATAAACTCTTCGTATTCCTCAAATAAACCTGTCAGGGGAAGCAGTGAACCTGACTCCTGACAAAGAGTACTGCACGACGATCGAGAGGACGGCTGTAATGATGATTCTGTACAGAGCCCCAGACTGTCGTCTAGTGACATAACCCTTGATATAAGACGTTGCTTACGCATTCAAGGAATACGCTGCTTATTTTACACAGGCAAAGATGAGCTTTTACACTCAGGAGGAGACGAAACAAACCGCCACATCAAAAGCTGTTCTTCGTACAGAACTCGAGTCACGTCTCTGCACTTAATGACGCGAGATGGGGGCAGATCTCTGCATTTAATGCATGAGATTTGGTTCTACTTTTAACGACTGGGTGAGCTATAATTAGTGCTAATACGCCCACATCACTATCCCCGCACATTACGCCAACCAGGCTATTTTTAGCTATAGGAGCACGTCGTATGCTATCTCCTCGAAATACGCCAACTCAGGTTATATTTGCAAAGCATCAAGCTTTACGCAGAACTCAGCTTCTACGCCAACATGACAGCTACTTGCCTTCTACGCCAACATGACAGCTACTTGGCTTCTACGCCAACATGACAGCTACTTGGCTTCTACGCAACCATGACAGCTACTTGGTTTCTATGCCAACATGACAGCTACTTGGCTTTTACGCCAACATGACAGCTACTTGGCTTCTACGCCAACATGAAAGCTACTTGGCTTTTACGCCATCAGAACAGCTATTCGGCTTTTACGCCAACGAGACAGTTATTTGGCTTTTATGCCAACCATCTCTACGCGAGGGGCAGTTATCTACGTGGCTTGCATGCCGTAATCTTCGATGAGCGATTATACGCATTACCTCATAATGGGACATGCGTCACACGCCAACTCAGGATATAATTCATACGTGGGTAGCAGTTATTATAACCGCCGCGTAAAAGGTGCATCTTTCTCCGCTGTTCGGTTTCTACGCCGACTGTAGCTGAACTCTATAAATAGAGACTTCCGGTCATGGAGGTCCAGGGTGGAGACACAGCGGGCGAAAAGGTGGAGACACAGCGGGCGAAAGGGAGGAGAACAACAGAGGTCAAGGTCAAGAGAGCACATATAGAGAGCTTTGGCAACGAGAGTTCAATCACTCCTGCAGTCTTTGAAGCTTCTATTTTTTGTCTTCTACAGCACTTCTTCGTCATCGTGTGGTCCAAGGGACAAAATAATCGACCGCAGATCAGACTTCTATAGCAATATTTCCCCAGAATTAAATTTTTGTACTTAACATCCTCGTATAGGGTTAATTGTACTTCTTTTTCTTGTTTGTAAACCAAAGAAAGAGTTTCGTATAAACCTAGTTTCAATTTTTTTCGTTTATTATCAAACACAAGATGGCGACTCTACTGGGGACTACTTTCTCATCTGACGAGAAAACCATTGCTCAATACGATGCTGTATCCGTGGGATCAACAAAGAAGACCTTGGTCATCCAATTCGATCAATCAGCTTACGAAGACATGCTTCAAGCAGGGGGTAGCTCTCATTCTCTCTCTGTCTAAGATAACAGGAAATTGCGTAAAGTATGGATGCCCCGGACATCCTCTACCCTTCCTGCGGACTCTCTCTCTCCGACCAACAAGGTTGTAGCATCACAACCTGCGCGCTTTGCGTCTAAAACTCTGTCTCCCGTCTGTGACATGGCAGACGAAACTTCTGAAAATTCTTTAGTGCCAATCCAGAAGTCTACTCCGCACCTTGCGCGTAAAACTCTGTCTCCTGTCTATGACGTGGTAGACAAAACTTCTGGCAATGCCTTAGTGCCAATCCAGAAGTCTACTCCGCGCCTTGCCCGTAAAACTCTATCTCCTGTCTGTGACGTGGCAGTCGAAGCTTCTGGCAATGCCTCAGGGCCAATCCAGAAGTCTACACCGCGCCCCGCGCATAAAATTCGGTCTCCCGTTTGTGACGTGGCAGACAAAATATTTGATAAAGCCTCCATGTCGATTCAGAAATTCCAAAAGCGCTCCGCGCGTCAAAATACATCTTCCCTCTGTGAAAAGGCAGATGGTCCTTGCAACCACCGCAAGGGAAAACAAGTGACGGATTTCCCGACCTCTCGTCTTTTACGCCATCAAGAGAAGAATCTGCCCGCTCTTCAGATTACGCGGAATGCTGATGGCCGATTGAGGACTTCCTCAGTTTTATGCAAACCTGTGCAAAATTCCAGATTACACCAGGACAAGCCCTTCAGCGTAAAGAAGGTCCAGTTTATGGATAGATACGCTCCTCAGGGATCATGTGCTACTCACATGGCTGAACTGCTGTATTCGTATGGCAGGAAGAGAGTTATGATTCCCAATATCCATGCTCCAACTGATGTAAAAAGGCAGAATAAGCCTTCTTCTTCTTCTTCTTCGTCTTCTTCTTCTTCTTCTTCTGTTAATCCTCCTGACTTGCGTAATCTCTTGATCCAGAAGCGCAAAGTTAGGGGATCTTCTAACATGTCTATCACACCCCCAAGGGAGCATTGTTGTAATAGTCACAAAGTTGTAATTAACTATTGCTATTCTAAGGCAAAACGGTCAGTTTTCGACCGGTTGAACTACTCTTTGTCTTTACAGAAAGAAGAGCCTACATTCACATCAGTGAACATGGCTTCACACATTCCTATAGGAACGTCAAATTCAAGACATTATCCCTCTAGAACTTCAAGCCAAAGAAGATTCGACAGACTCCTTCAAGATATAGAAGCTGGTGTGTTTCGAAATACCCGTTCGAGGTCACGACAACCGACTTCATATTCTTCTGATTCCGACACTGGGGGTCGCCAGTTTCCCGAATCGGATGTTGAAAGTATAGACTCAATCTCTATAGAGATCTATACTAACCCTTCAATAACATCCAAAGAAATGAGAGTCTATGCCATTGGAGATGAACGTGAAGAGGCTTCCCCATCAGGAAGTACTGATCAACGCATCGCTGTATTGGAGACATCACTGAAAAAGATGCATTCCATGATAGAGAATATGCACCAGATGATGCTGACTCAACATACAGCTGCTATAGCTCAAGCATCGGTCCCTCCGACTCAAATAGGTGTGGGGGTGTTCCTACCACCATCCAATGCGAACCAGGAGCCTGTTCTAAATCAAGAGTCAGCGGCTCCTCAACTTCTTAACTCAGAAAATGTATTGCCTCCTATTGGAGTTACAATACAACCGATCTCTCACCACTCTGCGGTCCCTTTACCAGCGGAAGATCCGATATAGGCAGTGCAGGAATTGAAAGCCCAATTTGATGCCTTGATGCATAAGGATCAGCTCAAGAAGTTGGGAATCAACCAGCCTTACCTAGCTATCTGGGATAAAATCCCTTTTCCTCCAAAATACAAACCACAGGCTATGGCTTTGTTTGAGGGAAAGACGTCACCGAGCCAGTACATGAACTACTTTAACATGATGACGGTATTGTTGCAAGGGAATGACGCCCTTCTCAATCGAGTGTTTAAAGGCTGTCTGTCTGGAGTGGCCTATCAGTGGTACCGTAGTCTTGCGGACAACTGCATTACTTCCTTTGAAGATTTCAAGACTCTGTTCTTCGTACGATTCTACGAAGGAGGGATGGACATGTCTATGTCCTCGCTCATCGAAGTAAAGCAGAAGGAGAAAGAGAGCGTTCGTACTTTCATCGAACATTTTTGTCGGCTACTTTACAGATGCCTCCCGGGGTTCCGGATTCAGCCTTGGTGGACATTTGCAGGAAGAACCATCTTCCACTAATCTCGGTGTTTACAGGACCATATCAGTTCCATGATTGGCCCTCGTTTATTATCTCAGCGGTAGCCGCTGAAGACAACAGTCGGAAGGCGTGTGACAATGGAATCATAATCTCTACCTCTGATAGAGGGAAGAGGTCATCCTCCAATAGCGACCATTCTCATGGTTCCAAAGGAAAAGAAGCTCTGGCAATCAATACGTCCAGGCAAAATACTCCGGCAACCACACCGACGAAACCTGGGACTTCCAGGCCCGTTGAAGAATATTTTTTTGACGACGACGATATTCCGAGCATATTCGACTGTCTAGTCAAAAGTGGCAAGCTTACCCTCCCTGAGGCAAAGCGACCTAATGAAGTCGGCAGTACCAATAACCCTAAGTACTATATTTTCCATAGGTACATACATCATCCCACAAAGGCGTGTTATGTACTAAAGAGGAAAATCCAGGAGTTGATCGACGCTAAGGCCATCACTCTGCGTAATAGCGAGAAGACGGTCATCGCCAGCATGATCTCTCTCCAATTCGGCAATCTGCCTCCTCAAGAAGTTCCGGATGGGTTGTACCTATTTCCCAGACAATGATGAACATCGTTAATCTTCCTCCGGCCAGGGGTCAAAATCATGACCTGGTACCCCTAACTACCCAGCATGGTGAGATTATTTGGGTTCATCCTGATCTGGTGTCAGAGATTGAGGAAGAGACTCAAGCTGCTAAGGCTAAGTCTAAAAAGAACTCAAGACGTAAACCATGCCATATGGTTGCAATATCCTCGACATTAGAAGAAGAGACTTTGGCTACCGGAACCCGTTCAGGGAAAGCCTACCTCAAGGACTATGGAGGAAATCAGGAAGATGCAACGGCAGACAATTCATCTGCCGAACTTCTAGAGCCTGAACCTGTCATACCAGAGGCAGGTCCTTCTAGACCAACTTTGGTGGACAAGGGCAAGCAAAAAGAAGTGCGTTTTGATAAACCTTTGAAGAATATTCAAAACAAAGGTTTGGAGAAACCATATAACTTCGACATCCTGGCCCAATTAGCTAATACTCCGGCCAGACTGTCCATTTTCGAGCTACTCAGGCTTTCTAGAGACACTCATCAAGCCTTGAGTGAAGGGTTATTGCAGGCAGATGTATGCTTGACTCAGCTCAAGTCCCCCGATAAAGAACTGTGGCATGCCCTCAATGCCATAGTGTGATGGAGGTGGTCCCTAATATCACTTTCACTCAAGATGATATGCTGTTAAAACATAACAAGCATGACAGGCCCCTCTAATACACCAGATACGTCGATTACATGGAGGTAGACTGGATACACATAGATCCGGGATCGTCGATCAGCATCATCCCTTATAGTATGCTCAGACCGTTGAGGATTCCTACAAGCGAACTGGCTTACACCACCACTACAATTGTGGGCTTCAACGCCAGTAAAAGTAAGCCGTTGGGGAAGATTCGTCTGAGGATCCAGATTGGGGACCTTAGATCAGTAGCTACATGCTACGTCATCAATTCAGAGGTGTCCTACAATATTCTGCTGGGCAGACCATGGATCCACGATCATAACATTGTTCCTTCGACTCTACATCAATGCTTCAAATATGTAGATGCCCAAGGAACAGTAAAAATGGAGTTTGCTGACCTTAACCCGTTCAAAGGAGTAGAGTCCTACTATTCCGATGCCATATTGTACACCCAAGACTACATGAAGGAGGTGTCAAGTAAGATGGAGAAGGAATCCCACCGGGAGCTAGGATAACCATCTGCTGAGCAACCCCTGTCGATCCAGGTGAAAGGACGGACTACCCGTCCGAAAGGCATGGAACCCATGGCTATTCACTTGAACAAAACCAAATCAGGAGAAGGAAGCAATCCTCTAGTCATCACTTTGAACCAAAAGCCTCCACCTTTAGTCATCAACCTCAGCCGCAACAAACAGTCGACTGATGTAAATACAACCGGGAACGTGGTTTCTGACGATAATAAAGATTCTCTTTTTTGGTATACTGATGCTCAACGTCCAAATCAGGAATCATCTCCCATAACGATATAGAACCTATAGCACAAAAATTCTTGGAAGCTATAGACTCCTATCATCCGTATGTGTGGGAAGTGGTATCAACATCTAATGTCATCACGACATATGGGCCACATGAAGATTCTATATTTATTATCCCGCCTACTCGCAGCAATCAGCATCCAATAGTCTTCGGTCTTATGTGCAGCAGACCGATTGTACAAGAAGACTCTCACGAGTCTGATGCTGGCAAAATGCAAGTCCATAGATATAGCCCGCAAGCTTTAAAGATTATGCAAAGTATGGGTTATGATCTGAAGTCAGAGCCAGGTCTCAACTATGGGAAAGGCAGACGAATTCTGTTGCAGGGTGATCCCTACTGTCGACAAACTCATTTTGGGTTAGGGTATACCACGTCTCTTGCAATTTCTGTATCAAATAAGGATACCTTTTCCTTTTCTCAAAATGACTCATCGTCCTCCGGCTCATATGCTGAACTGGAACAGGTATTATCAGTAAATATGGTATTGACAGATTCTCTTGAAGCAGACAAACAAGAATCTGAACCATTTGAAGATGAATCCTGGGCTCAGCAAATGGATACACAATGGGAACTCAGGTTCGAGCATAGAGAACCGCCCACTGAAGATAAAGTTATCCAAATCGATGTTGGAGATGAACTTTCACCAAAACCGATATTTATCAGTAATAATCTTTCTGAAGAAGAAAGGGAAGAAATAATCCAGCTGATAAAAGAATATATCGATGTCTTCACGTGGAATTATGAGGATATGCCAGGTCTTGATCCGAAAGTAGCTATGCATAAACTTAACATACTGCCCAATTCGAAGCCGGTAAAACAACACCAACGCCGGTTCCGTCTGGATATGATGGATGCATAGAAGCTGAAATCAAGAAGCTAATAGCCTGTGGGTTCATCCGAGAAGAACAACATCCTGACTGGGTCGCCAATATTGTTCCAGTCATGAAGAAAAGTAGGAAAGTGCGTGTTTGCATTGATTTTCGAGATCTGAATGCAGCCTGCCCTAAAGATGAGTTTCCTCTTCCCATTACAGACGTCATGATTGATAATACGTACGGTTTTGAGCACATGTCTTTCATGGGCGGATTCTCAGGATATAATCAGATTAAGATGAATACTGAAGATGAGAAGCATACTGCCTTCCAGACACCATTGGGGGTATATTGCTATACGGTTATGCCTTTCGGACTGAAGAATGTCGGGACTACATACCAACGAGCTATGAGTGACATATTCTATGAGCATTTATGCAAAACAGTAGAATATTACGTAGACGATATTGCTGTCAAAAGCCGCCTCTAGGATAATCACATCCAAGACTTGAAGACAGTATTCGAGTTGATGTGCCAACATCAACTCAAAATGAATCCTATAAAGTCCTTTCTTGGTGTATCCAGTGGCAAATTCCTAGGATTTGTTATTACCGCTAAAGGTATTCAAGTGGACCTTGATAAAGTGAAGGCTATCTTAGAAATGTGACCACCCCGTAATCTGAGGGAACTCAGGGAATTCCAAGGTCGTCTGGCTTATATCAGGAGATTCATATCCAACCTCTCTGGGAGATGTCAACCTTTTTCTCGCCTCATGAAGAAAGGAGCGTCCTTCGTATGGGATGAAGCCTGTCAGTAAGCGTTTAATGATATCAAATGCTACCTCACTAATCTTCCAGTTCTGGTGCCTTCTGTTATAGGAATACCATTTTTTTTGTATGTTCGAGCAATGGATCATTCTTTAGGAGCTCTCCTTACACAGAATAATGATGAGGGTCATGAACAGGCTATCTACTATTTAAGCAGGATGATGGTCGGAGCTGAACACCAGTACAATCTAGTGGAAAAAGAATGCTTGGCCCTAATGTTCGCCATTCAGAAGACACGACATTACGTCACAGGCCAAACTATTCATATCATCTCCAGGATCAATTATCTTCGGGTATTGATGAACAAGCCGAGTGTTCTCAATTCCTGACTCGCGACTTGGGCGATGTTATTAACACCGTATGATATGGTGTACGTCCCTCAGAAGTCCATAAAAGATCAAGCCTTGGCTGATTTCTTAGCTGCTCATCCAATTCCGGAAACCTCTAAACTATATGAGGACATTCCCAACGAAGTTGTAGAATGTAATTTCGTAATGGAAAGTGATACATGGCAGCTATTCTTCGATGGTGCCTATAGGACTGGTCCCAGGAAAAACGTGGTTTCAGGAGTAGGAATTGTCCTAGTCACTCTTGATAAACTCCTCATCTATCGAGCATATTCTCTTAGCGAACCCTGCTCTAATAATGTGGCAGAGCATAACGCCTATTAATCGGGCTCCAAGTCGCTAAAGAATCGGATGTGGAATACTTAGAAGCTTTTGGTGATTCGCTGCTGATCGTCAATCAGGTCAGAGGAATATATAAAGTCCATAATCCAGACCTCATTCCTTATCACCAAGCAACGATCGAGATTGTATTATCTTTCAGAGGATTCTTCCTAGAGCATGTGCCTCGATCTCAAAATTTAGAAGCGGATGCCCTGGCCAGCCTAGCTGCAGATCTAGCTATTCCTATAAGAAGGCAGAATTCGGTAATCCTTCTTAACAGAGATTTATTTCACATAATACGGCTACGCTGTAAACACGGTGCCTCCTAAGAGAGACTGGAGAAGTTCTTTTATAGACTTTGTGTCATACGAAATCTTACCAGAGGATCCTAAAGAAGCAGTATCCATCAAAAGACGATCATTACGCTTCTATTTTGATGCGTCTTCACAATGTTTATATCGCCGAACATACGATAGACTGCTATTACGATGTCTCTCTGATGATGATGCAAAATGGGTTATCCGAGAAGCTCACGACGATGTATGTGGAGCACATCAACCCGGTCCTAAGTTACAGGATCGTATCAGGAGGATTTGCTACTACTGGCCTACTATGATCGCAGATGTAGTAAAATATGCAAGATAATGCAAAGCTTGTCATATTTATGCAGATTTTATACATCAGCCTTCTGAACATTTACATCCTACTATTGCATCATGGCCTTTTAAAACATGGGGTATGGATATTATTGGTCCTATTCACCTGTCTTCTTCTAGAGGACATCGGTTCATATTGGCCATTACGGATTATTTCTCCAAATGGGAGGAGGCGATCCCCCTTGCTGAGGTAAAGACATCCAACGTGATCAGCTTTATCAAGCACCATGTCATTTATCGCTTTGGGATACCCCAAAGAATAATTCATGACAATGGGCCTCAATTCACTAGCCAAGCATTTCACTAATTTTGTGATAAGAATCAGATACAAAATATGGCCTCTACGGCATATAATCCAGCTGCTAATGGTTTGGCGAAAGCCTTCAACAAATCTATTATCAAACTCTTGAAAAAGTTTGTCTCTTCAAACAAAAGAGATTGGAATAAGAAGCTGGGAGAGTGCCTCTGGGCATACCGCACAACGGTACGAATACCGACAGGTTGTACCCCATTCTCATTAGTCTACGGGTGTGAAGCAGTTCTCCCCATTGAAATCTAAATTCCATCACTCAGAATAGCAGTGGCTAATGAGTTGACTCAGGAAAATAATGATCGACTACGGCTTCAAGAGCTAGAAGGATTAGACGAGAAACGCTTTCAAGCTCAACAGCGTATTGCGTTCCACCAGGCACGTATTTCTAGAGCTTTTAATCGAAAAGTGAAGGAGAGAGTATTCAAAGTTGGCGAGCTAGTTCTAGCTGTGAAGAGACCAATGATCATTACCCACAAAAGTAAGGGTAAATTGCAGTCTAAATGGGAGGGCCCTTATGTGATTGAAACGACGTTTTCAAATGGCGCATACATATTAGCCAAGCCTAAGGGAGATCTAATAATGGCTCCTATCAACGGCAAATTCTTGAAGAAGTACTACGCTTAGTCTCCCTTGTTTAAACGGAGTATGGTGAAGATCTTATTCTGACGATACTACGTACAAAGATTGGTTGGACCATATTCTATCATGTTATTATGACCTCTGAATAGATATGTTTAACTAATTTGAAACTTCAAAACCTATCATGTCCATATTACCTCTGATAGTGTTTTGTATACAAATTTTGTTGGATCATATTCTATCATGTCCACATAACCTCTGAATAGATATATCCAGCTGAAGCTTACCGAAAGTATATCACGTCCACATTACCTCTGATATCACTTTCACCCTAGCCTATCATTTATATTCAAAAATAATGGGTCCACAAAGTCAGATAAAGTCTCTTTATTATCTTCGGGAAAAGCAAAATTACATAGAGAAGCAAAAAGTACATCATTGGGAGGAGCAGTCAAATCACGAATCTGCTGTGCCAAAGCGGTCATCCTCTTATTCCTGGAGTTCAAGATGTTAGCGCGAGCCCGTTCCTGTCGTGCCTCGTCATCACTCAGGAGGGATAGTTTGGACCGAGCATGTATATAATCGGTACAAATGACACCCACGTGTGCCAAGTTCCGCTGAGCTTTATCCATTCGGCCCTTCAACTTATCTCGAGCTTCCAAGGACTGGAGAGCCCACTCCTTTGCCTGAGCGAGTTTAGCTTCCAATTTACGGACCCTAGCTTCATTTCTCTCATGTTCGGTCTCGCACTGGGTTATCTGAGGAATAACCTCCTCCAAGACGTCCCGTTCTTTATCCATCTCCTGCTGTTGTGCCTGGATGGATTTGTTTAAGCATTCCATCTGTTCAGCAAGCTTCGCAGTCAAGGAGTCATACTCGGCCTGAATCATCTCATCGACGTTGCCTCGAGATAGTTGCAAATACTCGCTAATGGGTTGTTCTAAACCATTAACTATTTGCTCTAGCACATCAGCTCTGTCATTATCATTGAAATTTCTAATCTGCACGATAAGGAGATTGGAGGACATCTTCAGAGCAACGAAACCTAAGTTCTTCTCTAGCACCAACGATATTAACTCCTTCAAAGTGAGATAAAATATGCTAGTGTATTGATCCACTAGCATAGTAAAGCTCGAATAGACGCCGGGAGTGGCCGCAATATCAGTAAATCTTCCTCCAGGAATGATTGTAGAGGAAGTCGCCAAAGTAGTTGCCTCTACAGATGGCGCTACAAAAGAATGAACACCAGCAACGGTAGAAGTTGCTAGTGTACTCAACGAAGGAGGCACAGTCGCTATGATGGGCTCATCCTCCTCTGAAGATATCGGGACTACAGTGGGAGAGGCTACACCCGAAAATATTGCGGGGGAAGGATCGACAGCTTCAAAGCATGCCCCTTCAAAGTCGAGCGCCACTGTTTCATCGGCAGAATTCGTAACAAAATCAAAGGTCGCGTCAACTCCGCCCTCCCCTGAGATGTCTTCACCTGAAAAGAAGACAAGAGAAAGTTAATATCAGCCTGATGTTAATTTTCCTAAAAGAGGCGTAAAGACAACATTTACCCATGGCCGATGGTATATATGTCACGTCCGCAGCCAGTACAGCTAAATCATTTCTTAATGATGCTAAGCGAGCCGTCATACCTGGAGAACAGGGTGCACCAACTGACACTGGCGGGTAGTCTTCCCAGTCTTTACCAAGATCCACTCGAGGCTCATCGGGTGGAATCTCTCTGAAAATACTTACAGACGAAGTAGGGGTTACTCCCATTATTGGTCTGGATAAAGGTATATGAAATCTTATTATGCTCGACCTCGAAGGCGATCTCGTAGCACTTCCAGAAGCAGTAGTAGCAGCGATCTCGAGCAAAGAATCTCCGGTACTGCCAGCCGAAACTACGGAGGTTCCCTCTCTAAAAAGCGAAGGACCTCTAATCAAAGAATCATCCCCAACTGGGGAGACGACAGGCTCGCTCCTAGGAGCCCCCCTGGTGGAATCCCTTTTCGGACCTCTGGCAATCTTCTTCTTACGAGGGGAAGGCTCTTTGGGAGTGGAAGCCTTCCGTTTCTGGGGGATAACAAGAGGCTCTGCCGGTGGAGTTATTACGCCTCTCGGTATTGTCGTCAAGAACTCGTCTGCCCCGGCGATGTCCTTATTCTCATCCGAGAAAACAGACGGAACCTCATCCCTTACGGTAGACCTATGGGAGGGCATCCTAAAACTTCCATGCACATCAAAATCATGATGGAAGGTATTTATGGACGCAGAGAACTGCGCATATGAGTGAAGGATACGCAACTCCATAGAAAGAGAAGTCGCGGGCACAACAAAAGTCGCACCAGTACAGCCCGTGATAAAGTACTGCCTTCCTCTGGCTCCATCAATAAGTCCACATTTAGACTTGAAGCTGTTAATGGCATTCCCCACATGCAGCTGATCGAACCCAAACTGCCTGGCGAACCGACTGGGCAAATAAGGCTTCAGGTAGCAGTGGTCATCGCTTCTGTTTAGCAAATAGGAAGGTCTAATGTAGACCAACAAGTAGAAGGCTTCAGGAGAAAGAATGGTCCTCCCATGGCCCCCATCCTTAAGTTTCTTCCCCTGTTGATTGATATATACTGGGGGAATGATACAGAAGAGCTTCCAGCTGTGGGCAATATTTAACGTCCGCCGGCAATCTATGACGGTCGTCACGTTCCAAGAGAAATTCTTGTAATTCAACAAGAAGTTATTTCCTAAACCGCTGGCAGGACCGGGAGACATCACCATGGTGTTGTGAAGAATTAACCATCCCATCAATTATAGGAATGGTAATTCCACTCGGGGAAAGCTTTCACGCTGCGTATCATCAGCTAGCAGCCCATCAGTAAGGGCCCTCAGACCTGCTTGTATTCTACATACCATACCTGGAAGCAGGCCCAGTCTTGCTCTGAATACTAAACGCACTGCAGGCCATAAGGTGTTACGATGGATGTAATCTGCAGACGCGATGCCAGGCACTACCCAGCGGCGAAGCCAGACGGAGAGGAAGCCAGCCAATTGAGCTTCCTTTGACGGAGGCTTACGACAATGCCTCATATAACTGAAGGCTTTTATGCCTGCAGGGTAACCCCTATCTCCTCGTCAAAAATATAATCTAAAGCCCCGACGTCTTCAATAAGGTCATCGACCGTGTTAGCATTAAGCATGCTCAGGAGGTTCAAAGGCCTATCTCGACTATCTACCACCTTCTCCAGCTTAACATTTCTGGCCTGGTAGAAGAAGAGATAGGTTGCCCACTTGTTGATATGAGCCAAATCAGAAGGCTCCTTGTAGAAAGTAGTGCAGGCAAGATAGTGGCACATCAGCTCCTGATATACTGCCACCGCCCGAGGGTTTGTGTCCCTTAACTCCCTGTTTGTAGGGACGTACTCTTCATAAGGAATATCCCCCATTGGCAGCCTTGAAATCTCTGCCATCTCATGAAGGGCTAAGCCCAACTCACCCAAAGGAGTGGCAAAAGTCCCAGTGAGCGAGTTGTATCGCTCCATCAATGCTAAAAACAAATTAGGGTTGACAGGCAGCCCAACACTTGTGGCGTTCACAGCCGCGAATAAGCCAATACTTTCTAGCTCCGTCTGGAAGTGTTTCAGGGCCCAGGCAGTCAAACTGGCCCATCGAAGATTTCCTGGGCTAAGCCATCCGCTAGTCCGAGGGTTGACCCTGGGGTACATTCCTTCCTGCCCCATAAAGTCGTTGCAGAAGGTCGACATCTGAACCAGCTGGATCAGCGACGTATCTTCGCTCGGGACACTACCCGGCAGTAATCCCCTAAAGGGCATAACAGGGCCCGAGGGACGTCTCATATAGGCCCCTCCGTCGTATTCCTTGCTGTATAAAATTTTCCCCGGTCGGCCGTGAAGATCGGGAGTCAGGGTCCATGACATCTTTCTAGGATGTGTGGCATTAAAGAACGCAAAAATAGGGTAATCCCTGGGCATCTTGGGCAGATACATCACCGTGCCCTCAGTAGTAAACACCCAATCCTCCTTCTTGGGCTTGGTCTGGGATTGTTTGTCGATAACATCCCCGAATAAGAAATCAGGTTTCTTATACTCCGTTCCATCTAGGTATGTCAGGGGCTCCCCACTGATCATACTCAGTAGCATGCGTTCTACCTGGGATGATATAATGGTTCCCCTTTCTTCAGGATAATTGGCTCCAAAAATAGGGAACGTCACATGGGACAAGTTCTCCAAATAGTTTGAGCTCAACATCCCGGCAGCAGAGCCCATAACTTCAGCCAAAGGAGAAATCTGCAAGTCCACTACAATAATGCAAGAGAATAAGTTAGTTTCTATACTAGACGCTACACTCTTGCTTTTTACGCCAAAGATTATCAGTTTGAGCCTTTACGCCAAGACTGCAAAATTTTGAGTCTTACGCTGGAAACTATTTTCCATTTGCGTAAAACTCAAGGTTGGCAGTATCTAACAATCAGAGCTTTTACACTAGATTGAAAAAATTTGAATTTTTACGCCGATATTCATATATAGCGCGTAAAACTCAAAGTTTGTAGTATACGCCAAATCTTGACAGTCTGAGTTTTTACGCTAGACTGCAAAAATTTAGAGTTTTTACGCCGACACATTGGGAATGTGTGCGTAATAATAAAACATCTATGAACATCATCCTCTTCGAAGAGGCCCTCAGTCCAAAATATTACCTCGCGCGTGCATGTACAACGTGTGCGAAGGATTTTGTTTTCTCCCGAAGTCTTTACCTGTAATGTCCGGAGCACAGCTCGACGGCGGAGCGCTGCGTTCCGATCGAGGCTCGTTCAGCCCAATAGGAGTTGCTCGTGCTTGAGCAGTGGAGCAGGAAGAGGAAGCGACCTTCTTTCCCTTAGCAGTGGAAGTCTGTTTAGGTGCCATGGCGATTCTGAGTTCTCAAGTAAGAGACGAAGAAGAAGGGTTCTTGAAAAGCAAGGGTTTTGTGAAGGCAGATAAAAGTTTTCTCTCTCTAGACCTTGGACTATTTATAGAGTTCGGATGACTCTTCGAATCCCTAACCAAATTCGATATTTAATATTCGGTTATGATTTAGGACCACGTCAGCCTACCATTTAGGAAAGACGGACAATCAGTGGATCCAGATTTTACGTGCAGAGTAGATCTATAATTTTACGCTAAGGAGCTTTTACGCTCGAGAGGCAACAAATCTACGGTTTTTACACTCAGAGGCTATAAATCTACGGTTTTACGCCCAGATGCTTTTACGCTCATGAGCTTTTACGCTCAAGAGGCTACAAACCTACGATTTCACGCTAAGAGGCTACAAATCTATGATTTCACGCTCAGAAGCTTTTTACGCTCAGAGGCTACAAATCTATGATTCTACGCTCGAAAGCTACAGACGGCCAATTATAAGGGTTTACGCAGAAGATGCTCCTTTTTGGCTACAAAATAATCCAAGTACCTGAAATATACAGAGTTCAGCATTGAAGACGACTCTTCTTCTTGGGTCATTTGGAAGTTCAGCCAAAGTCCAGTCAAAATATTTTACAAAAGTTCAAGCATGGCTTGGTCGACAGACATTTCTCGCCCTTTTTAAAAGGATTTTTTAGGAAATCATTCTTGAAGACGATGATCTGAACAAGAATTCTTCATATTAGAGAAGTGACAGTTCAGAATTCAACGCGACTCCTCGTCCAAAACAGCATGACAGTTTGGATCTTCAACTTAAATACTAAGCAACTTTCTATCCGAGTCAGCGTAAAATTATTCAGACATATCGAAGTTGCACACTATTCAGACTTTATCACAGCAAATATGGCAAATCATCAGATGCGTAAAAGAAGACAAATTTATTAATCATGATTACATATGATGGAAATCCAGTCTACAAAGGATTTTTCATCTTCATGATTACATATGATGGAAATCCTTTTTCTACAAGGGGTTTCTCATTGTCATTTAAGATCACACCAAGAATCTATTTTGCCCGGTTCTCATATTGGTGTAAATCTTTTTCCCGTCTTCTACGGCACTTCATTCGCTTCTTGGACCGATGAACAAGAAAATGGTTAATGGCGGAAGGATACAGAACTGGGCCTGTCTAAATTATTCAAGCCCACCCTCCATACGCCATGGCAGGCATGCCCTAGATTTGTGTTGGGGGTTCAGACCCAACTCAATACTGGAAGACAGGGCCAAACTGCCTAGCCTCGTCCAGCGCCATGATGGGAGAAAATACAGCTTGCAAGCTGTGTGGTCTAATACGACCCTTCCTCTCTCCTTGATGAATCGCCATATGAAATTGATTATTATCCTGAGCAAAGGAAGCTATGATATCCTTCCATGATCCATCGTTGCAGAGGATATTTGCTCGAAGACGCCTCTTTTTCGGCTTCTTACATGCTGGAACAACATGATCTTCTTCTTCCTCAAGTCAAACCGATGAAGCTCGACAACTATCTCTTTGTGGTGAAGAAAGTATGGGAAAAACTGGTTAACCCATTCGCATTTATATAGGCAAGGGAGAACACACCGAATCCCAACAAAACTCCTAAAAATTTGCTGAGAAATCAGCCTCGCGGAGCGAGTCAAACTTGACCATTTCATGCTTCATTCAAAGTGTTTCAAATTACGAGGAATTTAAAAACTTTGAAGGGGGCTTGTAGAAGCTAGGAAATCATACTGATAAACCCTCAACATGTAGAAAGTCCGCGTAAAATAGAGCTCCAGCACTGGGTTGCATGAAACATGATTCCAGAACCATCAGCGTACAGCAGAACTTCAACGTTATTCAGCGTAAAACATAGCTCCAGAACAGCCCGCGTAATGCAGTATTTCCAGACTACTTCGGCGTAAAAAGGTTACTACATCGCCACTTCGGCGTAAAACCCATCTGCTTTTAATGCAGCGGGAAGTTGTACGAGGAACACTTCGTATTCCTCAAATAAACCTGTCAGTGGAAGCAGTGAACCTGACTCCTGACAAAGAGTACTGCACGACGATCGAGATGACGGCTGTAATAATAATTCTGCACAGAGCCCCAGACTGTCGTCTAGTGATATAACCCTTGATATAAGACGTTGTTTACGCATTCAAGAAATACGCTGCCTATTTTACACGGGCAAAGATAAGCTTTTACGCTCAGGAAGAGACGAAACCGACCGCCACATCAAAAGCTGTTCTTCATACAGAAGTCAAGGCACGTCTCTGCAGTTAATGACGTGAGATGGGAGCAGATCTCTGCATTTAATGCATGAGATTTGGTTTTACTTTTAACGACTGGGTGAGCTATAATTATGGCTAATACGTCCACATCACCATCCCCGCACATTACGCCAACCGGGCTATTTTTAGCTATAGGAGCACGCCGTATGCTATCTCCTCGAAATACGCCAACTCAGGCTATATTTGCAAAGCATCAAGCTTTACGTAGAACTCGACTTCTACACCAACATGACAGCTACTTGGCTTCTACGCCAACATGACATCTACTTGGCTTCTACGCCAACATGACAGCTATTTGGCTTCTACGCCAACATGACAGCTACTTGGCTTCTACGCCTACATGACAGCTTCTTGGCTTCTACGCCAACATGACAGCTACTTGGTTTCTATGCCAACATGACAGCTACTTGGCTTCTATGCCAACATGGCAGCTAGTTGCTTTCTATGCCTACATGACAGATACTTGGCTTCTGCGCCAACATGACAGCTACTCGACTTTTACGCCATCAGAACAGCTATTCAGCTTTTACGCCAACAAGACAGTTATTTGGCTTTTATGCCAACCATCTCTCCGCGAGGGGCAGTTATCTACGTGGCTTGCATGTCGTGATCTTCGATGAGAGATTATACGCATTACCTCATAATAGGACAAGCGTCACACGCCAAATTAGGAGATCATTCATACGTGGGTAGCAGTTATTATAACCGCCGCGTAAAAGGTGCATCTCTCTCCGCTGTTCGGTTTCTACGACGACTGTAGCTGAACTCTATAAATAGAGACTTCCGGTCACGGAGGTCCAGTGTGGAGACACAGCGGACGAAAAGATAGAGACACAGCGGGCAAAAGGGAGGAGAACAACAGAGGTCAAGGTCAAGAGAGCATATATAGAGAGCTTTGGTAACGGGAGTTCAATCCCTCCTGCAGTCTTTGAAGCTTTTTTTTTCATCTTCTACAACACTTCTTCGTTATTGTGTGGTCCAAGGGACAAAGTGATCGACCGCAGATCAGACTCGTATAGCAATATTTCCCCAGAATTAAATTTTTGTACTTAACATCCTCGTATAGGGTTAATTGTACTTATTTTTCTAGTTTGTAAACCAAAGAATGGGTTTCGTATAAACCTAGTTTCAATTTCTTTCATTTATTATCAAACATACGTAGCTGACCTTATCATTCCTGCTCTCCAGTATCCTATTTTTGGGATGTTACATAGTTTTAGTGGTGTCCCATGTAGGTCTGTCTAAGCAAATTATATCTGTCTGAGCAGATTTGATTTAGTTTTTTTTACAAATATATGAGAGTTGTTGCTTTTATAGATGTCTCAATCCTAAACTATTCCCCTTGATCCTTAGTCATTTTTTCCCATCCCTGATTCTTGATCCGATATCTTCTTATTCATTGATCTATCATGTTCTTCGATTGACTCTTGTGTCCTTAACTTTCAGGGGCACTATTCTTGTTACTATCGGCTAGTTGGATCGAGTTCAGCTCGAGGAGGGACACCATTCGAAAGCCTAGCGTATTCCTGGAGGTCGGCCTCAATATTCAGTGACAGAGTCTAGAGTAGATCCTGAGGAAGATCAGCCGGCAGTACCGGACCAACAGGAAGCACCTGTGCACCTAGTTCAGCCCGAGCAATAAAAGGATATTGCTCATGCCCTGATGGATCTCCTACGAGGTTTTATGATGACCCAGCAGTACCAGAGTGATGTAATCACTCAGTTGGTCCCGACAGCTTTGGATCGAGGTGGTTTTCAGATCCATAATTCTGCGACCAGCTTCAGGCATCTCAGTCCTCCGTACTTTTATTGTACAGAAGACACAATTTTGTTCGATGCTTAGCTGTAGGACATTGAGGCCATCTTAGAGGCAGCATTGACTCTTGCTAGAAACAGTATAGCAATAGTGAGACTATAGTTGTTGGACTTGGCTCGTAACTAGTGGACAACGTAGGAGGTTTCTTTCACAACACCGATTTCATGGGCAATTTTTACTGAGAGGTTTCATGCGAGATATTTTGATGCGGTGACGCATTACAAGCTTCAACAGAGGTTTAACAAACTCAGGATAGAGAGCAGGATCGTCGACGGTTATACGACAGAGTTTGGGAGACTTAGTCGGTTTGTGCCTACTTTGGTAGCACCAAGTTGGAGAGAGCGAGGAGGTTCCTGTAGGGAATCTATTTAGAGATTATCTTGGCAGTGGAGCAATATTAGTTTAAGACCTTTAACGCTGTGATTTGGGCAGCCATGAGGTATGAGTACATATCGCAGAGGATTACAGATCGAGTTGGGAGTCAGAAGAGGCCTAACGTTTCAGGGGGATCAACAACCTAGCCATTAGCACCACCTCCAATAGTTCAATCCATGATGATTGGATCCTCGAGGAGGACAACATCATCTCAACAGTCTTCCCAGACCTCAGCAGAGGTAGTCATATTCTTCTTCTTTCCTTAGTTGTTTCCATTACGGAAAACCTGGACATATAGTACTAGAGTGCCGTATGACACATGAATTATACTTGGTGAGTGGGGAATCAGACCACATGGTCGGAGCATGTCCTAGGAGGAACCAGACTAGATCATCATTAGCCTAGTCAGCATTTTGGCCATTAGTGCCACAATACAGGGTACCAGCACCAGTACAGCCGCAAAGGGTTCAGAGGCCTTTGCCTCCACAGGTTCAGGTATTCTAGCATAGGCCACATCAGTATGAGAAGGCCTAGGCACAGGAGAGACCTAGAGGACAGCAGCAGAGGGGATCAGCACCCAAAGGGCAGGGTCGAGCCTTCTTGCTATCGATGGAGGAGACTTTGGCAGCAGGAGAGGTGGTAGCAGGTACCATTCTCGTGAACTTTCATTCAACTTAAACTTTATTTGATTCTGGTGCATCGCATTCATTTATATTTGCATGCTTTATGACACGGGTTGGATTGGAGTCCGAGATTTTACTTGTAAGGTTGAATATATGTACTAGTAATGGTCTTGTGGGAGTAGATAGAGTATATCCCTCATGTAGAGTTATAATTTATGGGATAGAGTTTCTCGCGAGGCTGATAGATCTTCGTATGGAGGATTATAATATCGTTCTTGAGATGGATTGGTTGAGTGCGAGACATGTGATAATAGATTACCATCGTGGCAAGGTTATCTTTCATGTACATGGTGGAGAGGAGTTCTCATTATTGAGAGGTATAGTAGAGTCACCAGAGGTTACATTGATGATGGCGGAGACCGAGGAGGCACAGTTTCCCAGGGTAGTTTATGAGTTTCCTGACGTATTTCCTGATGAGCTACCAGGTGTGCCACCTGGTAGACATGTAGAGTTATATATTGATTTAATCCCGGTAGTAGAGCCAATATCAGAGAGGGTTTATAGGATGTCACCTTCTAAGTTGGATATCTTGTACCAGATGATTGAGGAGTTGAGAGCCAATGGATTCATTAGACCTAATGCATCACCTTGGGGAGCCCAATTTCTTCTTGTTGAAAAGAATGATGGTTCATCACATTTATTTATTAATTATAGAACACTAAATATAGTAACCATTAAGAACAATTATCCCTTACCTAGGATTGATGACTCGTTTGATCAGCTCAGTGAGGCAACTCTATTTTCTAAGATCTATTTGCGGTCTAGGTATCATCAGATCAGAGTTAGAAACCAGGATATAACCAAGACGGCGTTATGATCTAGATATAGTCATTAGGAGTTCTTATTTATGCCAATTGGAGCAACCAATGCACCAATTATATTCTTGTTTCTCATGAATATAATCTTTATGCCTTACTTAGACCAGTTTGTGATAGTGTTTATTGATGATATCTTGATATATAGTCAAAGTGAGAAAGAGCATGAGCAGCATCTTTGCATAGTTCTTCAGATCCTTCTAAAGCAGCAGTTTTATGCTAAGTACAAAAAGTGTGAGTTTTGGCTTGATCGTAATTGATTTTTGGGATATATCATTTCTGATGGAAGAGTCGAGGTGGATCCAAAGAAGGTGGAGGCTATTGAGAGTTGGCCAGTACCCCGTACAGCTTCAGATATACTCAGTTTTTTGGATCTAGCAGGCTACTACAGACGATTTATGGCAGAATTTGCTAGGTTCTTCGCACCCTTGACATGGCTAATGTGTAAGGATGTGTGCTTTGAGTGGTTAGATGCTTGTTAGACTTCTTTCGAGAAACTCAATCAAAGTTTGATTTTGGATCCTATTTTGACACTTCCAGTGGGACTGGGTGGGTTCTCAATGTATTATGATGCTTCAAGAGTGGGACTAAGGTGTGTTCTTATGCAGCTTGGCAGAGTGATATCTATGCATCTCGGCAGCTACGAGACCATGAGAAGAGTTATCCGACGCATGATCTTGAGTTGGCAACATTAGTGTTTGGACTTAAGCTCTGGAGGTATTACCTATATGGTGATCGAGTGGAGATCTTCACAGAACAAAAAAGCTTGAGCTATGTGTTCACACAGAAAGAACTCAATATGCGCCAGAGGAGGTGGCTCAAGTTATTGTCGGACTACGATGTTGGCCTTCATTATCATCCAGGGAAGGCCAATGTAATAGCAGATGCCTTTAGGAGGAGAGAAGAAGCTTACTTCTTGACAGATTAGTACCATATTTTGGAGGATCTATAAGATATGGGTATCGAGATAGTATTACTTGTGATATCGATTTTATGGCAAGCTTACAGGTTTAGTCTTCTATAGTTGAGAGGATCAGAATAGTGCAGACTGGTGATGTCAAAGTTCACTAGCTCAGTGTAGAGTGTGAGTCAGGACACAGACCAGAGTTGAGCATTCATGAGGATGAGATTATCATGTTTGGGAGTCAACTTTGTGTGCCTAGAGGAGATATCCGGCAAGATATTATGTCAGAGGTCCACAGTTATCAGTACTCAGTGCATTCAAGAGGGACGAAGATGTATCGGGATATTCATCAGCACTTATGGTGGAATGGTATGAAGAGGAAGATAGCTTGGTTCATTTCTCGATGTTTAGTCTGACAACAGGTAAAGGCTGAGCATTAGAGACCGTCCGGACTACTTCAGCCTTTACCGATTCCGGAGTGGAAGTGAGACCATATTACTATAGACTTTATGACCGGTCTTCCTAGATCCCCGTCTACCAGAGATGCAATATGGGTTATAGTGGATCGACTCACGAAGGTTACTCACTTTCTTTCTTTCAGAGTAGGCCATTCTATATAGCAGTTAACTGAGATATACATGATGAAGATAGTCAGATTGCATGGTGTGCCAGTTAGCATAGTCTCATATAGAGATTCGTGATTTATATCTCTTTTCTGGTAGAGCCTACAGCAGAGTCTGGGTACTAGGTTGAATTTTAATTCAGCCTACCATCCGTTGACAGACAGACAATCAGAGCATACTATTCAGACTTTAGAGGATATGCTACGAGCTTGTACACTTGACTTCAGTATATCTTAATAGGATCACTTACTTTAGTAGAGTTCTCCTATAACAACAGCTTTCAGGCGAGCATTTAGATGTCACCCTTCGAGACTTTGTATGGTAGGAGATGTAGATCACTGTTAACTAGGGATAACATTGGCGAAAGGCAGATGCTTGGTTCAGAGATAATTGCTCAGTCAGTTGGAGTAATTAGGAAGATCAGAGAATATCTCAGAGTGGCTCAGGATCACCAGCGTCATTGGGCAGGTCAGCACCGTCGTCATCTTGAGTTCTTTATCGATGACCATATTTTTGAGGATTTTGCCTACCCGGGAAGTGTTATTATATTTGGAGTGCAAAAAAAGCTTAGTCCCAAATACATAGGCCTGTTCGATATTCTCGAGCGAGTTAGAGACATATCATATCGTCTATCTCTTCCACCATCGTTTCATAAGGTACATGATGACTTTCACGTATCTCAGTTGTGTTGGTATATTCTAGACCCGAGCCATATCATAGATCATTCTGAGTTGGTCGTTGGTTCCGAACTATCATATAAGGAGAGGCCCTTGTCTATTTTTGACCAGAGGGAGAAGGTTCTTAAAAATTGGACTATCATATTAGTTCTTGTTGCTATGGGGCATCACTCACTGGGGAAGTCAACGTGGGAGCGCGAGGATGATATACGTACTCGTTATCCCTTTCTCTTTGACCCATAAGGTATACTTGTTCGTATACCTGTGTCATATCTTAGCTTGAGTATGTGATTGGTTGTTAGCTTATCTGTTATATCTGTTATTGTTTTCTTTTATGATTTTTTGTTGTTGCCTAAGAAACTTCATGCTCATATGAGTTTTCTGCTTATTTTTGGTTTCTTGCTTTCTTTCTTAGATTTTCTTATTAATTAATTTTGAATCCTTATGAAAATTCTGACGACATAATTTTTATAAGGAAGGAAGAGTTGTAAGACTCATCTCATAGTATTCGTATTTTATGCGGATACGTATTTTTGTGCTAGTTGTTGCATTTTATTGGATCTCAAGGAAGCTCAAAAATTCTTAAAATTGAAACTTTATTACCTAACCGGTATACCAACGGTATACTATAGTATACCGACGGTATACTGTCCGGCAGATATTTGTTTCACTTTTTGAGATATTTTTCAGATTTTCTTTATATATAGTACCTGAGATATTTTATTTCTTTCTTTCTCTTTCTCTCTCCTATCTTCTTTATTTTCTTTTGATCTTGGATCGTTGTCTTCAGACCTGGAGTATGGTTTTTGAACCCCTTCGTGGTGATGGACTAGAAGGTTTAGGCTGGAAGCTCGCGTTAGGTAAGTACACCTTGCCGATTTCGTAAAAATCTTTTACTTTCTGTTATTTTACTTTCCTGGAGCTTGGTTATTGCTTCTATCTTAGACTTGCTTTACTATAGTTGTTTATATCATAATTTCTATCCTTTTGACCGTTTCGATTTTGATTTTTGGTAGAATCTTGTTCCGTCCCTTTTTGGTAACTCGATAGCGAAAATGGTACCGGAGTTGTGACCGTGCAAATTAGTCCATATTATAATATAAGACTTACCCTAGACTTGACTTCTTGTTAGACTTGGTTCTGGTAATTTTTGGGGTTTGATTTGGGTCCCAGAAATTAGACTTGACTTTAACCATATTTATCCTTGGAAAAAGGTATACCGACGGTATACTATAATGTACCGACGGTATACCAATTTCGATCAACTTAAATTTTTAGATTCTTTTCTATGAACCCTATCGACATACCGACGGTGTACTACAGTATACCAACGATATACCGATCCTTGCCGACATTGTTAACCGACTTCAGGATTTTTTCTTGGCGGGCATACCGACGGTATACTATATTATACCGATTTATGGAACTTTATTTTCCAGAACCTTTCTTGCCTACTTTAAATGACATACATATGGTATACTATAGTGTATCGAATGTATACTGATTTGTTGGAATCCAAAGCTTGTTGTATTTTTTCTATCTCTGGACCGATATATCAACGGTGTACTGGATTGTACCGACGGTCTAACGATCATGCACTCTTTTTAAAAATTCTTGGTTTTTGTGATTTTGTTATGATACTTCTGGCTTTGGTTTGGACATGCGATGACTTGACCTGAATTGGACGTGAACTTTCATAGCTTTAAATTACTTGACTTGGCTTTACTCGGTTTTACCTGGATTTGCCCGGCTACACGTGATGACATGATTGACTGGACTTGACTTGGCATGACTTTACATGGCTTCATCGGACATGAATTGTACATGGTTTCACTTGGCTTAATCTGGATTAACATGGCTTCACATGGTTATACATGGTTTTACTTGGCTTTACCTAGATTGATATGGCTTCACTTGGTTTCACATGGCTGGATTATTGCCGTGACTTACATGAGTCCGTTTGTGTAATATATATTAAACCTTGTTTATATTATTATTATAAATTATTTTGTTGCATCATGTCTATGATAGATTCTATAAAATTCTACACCGGGATTCATACAAGAAACTGCTAGGGGTTAATAACAAAAGATTTACTTATTACATGGCTAAAGATTTTTAGATTGCATGCAGTCTCGGTTATTCATATAGTTATCTTGTGGAGTATCTTGAGGAGTATCCGGTGTATATCCCGGATGGACTACAGGGGCATGCAATCAGAAGAAACTCTAGTATCACTTTGCGTTATAATTGTTAGTAATTAGGATTGTGATAACCATAGTTAGTTAAAGCATCAAGCCAAAATTATATGATTTACCATAATTTATGTATGATAGACAGTCTAGACTTTACATGATCACACCTTTATTTTTTTGTACTTGTTATTATATTTTCTTATCAGTTAAGGATATATCTCATTACAGGTTTACAGTATTTCCTTTATTATCATGAGATTATTTACATTTAGTCTTTACCTTCAGTATTTGTATTGCTTGTGTTGTTGGTTTAAGTTCCTAAATTGGCTTACTTTGTTGAAATTGTTATTTGGGGGTCTGACCCCTCTGATTTTGTATGGCCAAATCCAGTAGCAGCACCGGAGGATCTTCTGTAATTTCTCGAGGATGGTGGCCACCAGGAGCACCAGACCGATTGAGTGGATTTTCTTACTTCCCCACTCTGATGTACATTTTACTTTTGTTGGTATTTAGCCACCGAGCATGTATTTAGCTCGTATTTTGGTTTGATCAGTTAGTCTACAGATATTATAATGATTGACATATCCTAGGGTTGATAATGTTTGACTTAGATTATGGCTAGTTAATTCATTTTATGTTTACTAGCATCATGATCATCTGTATATTATAGTTTGGGACGCTTTACTATTATACTTCAGCTGATCTTACATCTTGTTATTATTTATGTTGTTCTTCCGATTAAGATACTAGGATTTGTTGGACCTAGGCTTGACTAATGGTTTATAGTAGTGACCCCTCATGTCTTACAGCTTTACCGTATATGCAGAGTACCAAAGTGCTCTTAGTATACGTAATTGTCCTTGTCAGTCCCGCTCTCCATTATTCTGGTTTTGGGGCATGACAAATATAGGATTAATCATTTTATTTGGCTAGGTTAGCTCAAGTTCCCTGATACAATTCGTGATATGCTTGTGTAATCATTTTATTTGGCTAGGTTAGCTCAAGTTTGACAATGGCGTGATCTGAGCATACCAATTATGCATTATTTTTAGATACCTCAAACTCCATAATTAGCAAGCTGTAAAAGTGATTGGCAGCTCTTATTAATTGAACTTGATTGTGATTGTATTATTCTTTAAGTAGTCTAAGGAAACAGACTATCATAGTGTGATGGATTCAACCATAGTTCTTGTTTGATTATAGGGTTGGGCCTTTGTTCTAGGATATGGCATGGACCTAAGTTACGATACAGAACCTATATTATTATATATGTTTATTGCTTGGTTTTGTTTCTCTATTTTGTGCTACCTTTTTGGTAATTGCTATTTTGGGGTCTAGCACCATTGGTTTTGTATGACCAAGTTTCGAGCCAACACCCGAGGATTCAGCATACTTTTTTCTGACTCATGGCGCATAATAGGAACATGGTCGCCGAGGATAACGAGTGAATTTTCTTCTTTTCTGCTCGCCATTGTACATTTTATCTTTTGGGCGTTTAGCCACCAACACCTGTTAGCCGACACGTCTGGACATTTAGTTTTTTTTACATGATTGTATTAAATCAGACTGTAACTGATCACTATCATATACTTTTGATAGTAAAACAGTACTTTATTTTGTACAACTGGTCTCTAGAACATCTTAAGAAAGTGTTTGGGATGCCTTACTGCCATGCTCTATGATTACTGTTTCTTGTTTGGTTTATTAAGACATAGATATTCATGTGACCCTACGTGACCTGATTGTAGCATGCACCCCCTTGTCTAGTTACAGCCATGATCATCGTAAGACGTATAGTTCCTTGTACGGGATAGCTGGCCATGTCCGTCTCCGTATTCTGGTACTAGGCGTGACATAAGGTTTTAGGGAGATATGCATATTGGCTAAAATATTATTGTGATGTGTTAGTATATAGCTAGGTAATGGGTATTATGGTAATATATTGTAAGGTATTTATTATATATATTATATATTAAGTATATGATGCGTAATATAATATATTAGCTAGTATAGTCTATATTAACTAGGATAACTTAAAAACCTAGTATAACAAGGTATTGACATAGAATGACTTGATAAACCTAGTATTGACTAGTTTAGCTATATAGGCCAATCCAGTTATCAACTTGGAACCAAAATTATGCAGTTTTGACCTAGTTTGACTCAAATAACAAAGTTTTGACCTAGGAATGACCTAGAGACCGAGTTTCAAGTTAGTGGCATGGGTATTTGAAACTGTATCCTCGTATTAGGATACAAGAGAGTATCAATGTGATATTGTGTACTATGGTATGTGATATCCATATGATATACAAATATATAGAGTATTATCAATACCTATATGTATATTGGACATCCGAGGTCAAGTATTCCTTATGGGATCACAAGGAACACATGACGACAGAGATATCATTATCTCCTATATCAAGTGTCTCTTTTAGCCCGAAGTCAAGTGTGCATGTCACCCCTTATGTGAATAGTAAATTTGTATCTCTAAATATTTTTGAGGCTTTTAGAGTTCTACCACTTTTCAAAAAATACGTAGAAAATTTATAATACTTAGCCTTTTTCTAGTAATTTTTAAAAATCTGGTAGAACTATAAAAATCTTTAACAAGCTTGCAAAAACAATTTTTTTTCAGAGAATGACTAATAATAAACACGTGACGACACATATTTAATAAGGTTTGAAATTGGCCAATCCAGTTATCAACTTGTAACCCAAATTAGGATGTTTTGACCTAGTTTGACTTAAATAACCAAGTTTTGACCTAGGAATGACCTAGTGACCGAGTTTCAAGTTAGTGTCATGGGTATTTGAAACTGTATCCTTGTGTCATGATACAAGAGAGTATCAATGTGATGTTGTGTGCCATGGTATGTGATATCCATATGATACAAAAATATCCACATGATACAAAAATACCTATTTTAGTGTACATAGATATAAGATTTGGTATGGTGTCAAGTGTAGCTATGATTGGTATAATGTAAAGATACAAGTAAGTATCTTGGGTATATGAGTATGTCCACGTATTCCTTATGAGCCATTTCTCTGGAAAAAAATTTATTTATGGTATGTGATATCAACATAACTAGTTTAGCTATATAGGCTTATAGAAGTAAAATTTCTTTCCAGATAATGGCTTACAAGGAATACGTGATGCCACCCATATCCTCAAATCAGAGTTGTCTACATGTATAGTAGGTTTAGAAATAAATAGCAAACTTATATATTTACTTATTATACAAATACTAATGAATAACGATATGGATACTCACACATCATAACTCAAATTAGCACGCATCAATCAGAGTTATTACTTTAATGAACAAATGTATCCATCTTTGCATTCATTTGGATAATATACTTGAACAATGTCTATTCATCTTTGCAAAAGTATCTAGAAATGGATCTGAATTATTACCTGTGTCATCGTTCGTGGATGTACAATCGTTATCATGATGACATATACGGTGTGCGAGAAGAATTCATACAGACTCAACTCGTGTACTTCACAACTTATCCTAAACAGGGAACGAGGTCGGACTAGTAGGCAGTATACAAGACAAAAGCTATAAATACCTTTGACGTTAACGAATTATTTTATCAGGAGGATGAGCTACCAATTATAACTAATACTGTAGATGTTGACTTAACGGAAGTTCCTCATTACACGTCTAATCGTATATAAGAGGTAGAATTATCCAAAGAGGAAGACAAACTAGATGAAAGCGAAGACGAGGAGGAAGATAAAGAAGAGGACAAGGAAAATGAAGAAGAAAATTTTTCAGAAGAGGATTTAAAATAAAATGATAGACTTATGGTTATTATCTTTCTAGACTTTGTGGATGTATTATCTAGATTTATTAATCACCTAGACTTCGTGGATGTATTATCTTTCTGGATGAATTATCTTTCTTGATTAGACTTATGGTTATCTTATTTAGCATTTGATTGAGTATTATTTTGTGATATTATTGTATTTTAGCATTAGATTAAATCAGATATGATATGACGACGCAGATCATTTGTTATATAAATCTGTGTATTTATTTTATCATCATATATTATTTTTAGGTTATGGTAGGATGACTCAGATTGTTTGTCGGCCAGTCTCAAGGGAAAGGCTCCTCCGGTACCAGCTACTTTTTCCGGATCCTCGTCTCCGATTACTCTAGTGTACCGACCAGTCACATCTTTGACTCCATTGACGGTACGTGTCAGTACTCCTGAGACGAGCAGTTCTAGGCCTGAGCCTACTCTTCCGTCCAGGGTTTCTCCTGCTGATGACACCATGGAAAAAGAGGAGCAGATGGAGGAGATCGAGCCGACTCTGTCTGCGTATCAGAGCGATCCTCCATGCGCGCCTCCGGACGAGACATGGATGAAGATTTGGGCTGACGGGCCTATGAAGTAAGCTAATTAGTTAAAGTTTTTCCCAAATAATTATATCTATATATTCATGAATTTAAATATCATTGTATAGTTATCATCTGTCGGCGATACAAAGAGTATTGGATTTTGAGGTAGAACTATGGTGGGCCTTGGACCAACTACTAAGATGCTCCCGCAGATAGGAAGGCATTCTGGTTTTCCCACTTCAAGGTAAAAATATATTTGCTTTTAATATCAATAATCGTTTATGCATATTATATAACTCTCTATTTTACTTCTTGTAGAAAACCTATTTTTATCCACCACACCGGGCTGAGCAGATCAAGAAGCACTTTCCTTCCGTCGTCGCCAAGTTGATCCGTGATGCGATCAACAATCAAATGGATCGTGATCGCTCTAGAAAACTGATCCAGGGTTGGATCACTCATGACCAGAGGACTGTGAAGAAGGCAAGATTCGATGATCCCAAGTACAAGGAAAGGTCGGAGAATGAGGCTAGGTCGAAGGCAGAAAAGTGGTGTGGTGGCTCAATTTCCATGATGGAACATTTCTGTCATCTGGTATGTAATATATTAAATATATAATATTTTAATAAAAATAGGATAAAATATTTAATTTTAATAAATAATATATTTTTAACAGGTACAGAGGGGTGAGGATGCCAAAATGGTGACCGTCTTCCTGGCCACCCAACGGAAGTGCGAAAAGCTCGTCGATGAGAGTGCCACGCAGACCTATATACGTTTTACTACCTTTTGTTAATTTAAACATAACTTTAAAAATATGCATCATATATGTCTATATAGTTAGTAATAAGTACCTTAGACATTAGGAACTACTTTTCTAGGACGAGTATCTTAGACTATATGAGAGGGCGACTGCTAGTGCACCTGTAGAAGGAGGGGTTTATTCTCTATCGTAGCCCTCTACATCTCCATCGACGGACGAGCTCTGGATGACCGTCATTGGTGGTCTTCATAGGGGCACTTACTAGGGTACAGGATCCTATGATGCCTTTTTTGTGACATAGTCATCCAGGGCCACCTCTGTCAGTATGCATTCCTCCCAGCCTTCACAGGCATTGGCACGAGCCTAGGAGACCGTTGACCTTCAGATTGCTGACATACGTGATGAGTTGCTACGAAGGATTATGGGGCAGCCCCAGTCTCAATCGCAGACCAACGAAGCGACATTTACCGCACGTTTTAATGTATTCGAACGTAGCCTTGTGGAGATCAGGACTCTGAGCCAAATGATAGAGCACAGCCTTACAGAGTTCAGGACTCTGAGCCAACGACAGAGCACAGCTTGGTGACTCTGGCCGCGTCTACGGAGCACAGACAGACAGAGCTGGAGGGATCGCATACAACCATGAGCGACTCACTTGTGAGGATACATGCGGCGCAGGATGCGATGAGTCGGTCTGTGGCGGAGAGAACTTCGAGGATGGTATTTGCCATAGATTCATACAATGCTCAACTGCTAGCATTATAGCAGATATTTCCTCCTGGTTCGTCGGCATCGACACCACCTCCATTACTGTCTCCTCCATCGGCATCGGTGATGCTTTCACAGGAGCAGTATGAGTTCCTTATATCCCAGATGTGCGACGGTGCTCCTCATGATCAGTAATAGTCCTTATTTTAACATATTTTAGTGTGTTTGTGTGTATTGGCCTATTCTTAGGTCTTTGATGTATTTATTTCATAATTTTTATTATATTCTGAGACGCATGTGACACTTATTTTAAATTCATTTATCTACTTCTTGGGACATATTTAGTGTAATATAACTTTGTAGATTTCCTTCTATGCAAGTTTATTTTATTATTTATATTAACTATATATGAATTTATCGGTGTTGAGTGTTCTACCGAATGAGTTGACGAACCCAGGGGATTCAACGGAGGGTTGCTCCGGGTCTATTTATATAAACTGTGATTTTATAACTGCAGGTAGAGTTTTGTTGGAATTTTTTTTACAAACTGTATCATATTTTTATTATTTTATTTTATTTCTAGTTAGCGACGTTCTGCGATGTTCAACGACGTACAATTACGTTGCTAACAAGTATCGAAAGTCGCTACCTAGTACCATGGACGTTGCAAGTTTGTCGCTATACGTCGCTAACATGCAGACATGGCAAAACTTGTCATGTCAGTATTGTTGTAGCAAAACGTCACTCATAAAGTCGCTAATATAGCGATGGGTTGCATCCAAAGCTTACGTCGCCAATTTAACGATGACACATCGCTAATCGTCGCATATTTTGAGATGTCTTTTCGGCGCAAATATATATCGCTACAACTACGACTAGCGATATTTTTGTTGTCAGCGACCATGTAATAAGCGACAACGTAAAAATATCGCTAATTACGTCGCCAAATTATTTTAGCGTCGTTTGTTTACATATTAGCGACATTTTTGGACGTCGCTAATATGTGTTATTTTGGTAGTGGCTTGTATAGAAGCTTCCTTATGGGGGTTCGACATTTACCTAGTTTTCACCTCTACTTGGTGTCGATCAGGAAGCTAAACGATGGTAGATCTTGCAATATGTTCAACAAGAAGGGTTGATGTTGGTTCAAGGATTTATGTTCTACTACATGTACTGGCCCAAGCCACTAAGATGTATGTGTGACTAATCAGATGATGGCTAAAATTGATCGACATGGTATTTATGATCGACGGGGGCTTGTTGGGACAGATCTTCAAGAATACTTGAGAATATTAAAAAATTTCATTCGTTATGAAGAAATGATGAATGTGAATATGTTGGATCTTGAAGATCAGACTTTTTGTTCCATTATAGTGGGTCGTTCTCTAAAGAGTAGTTACTTTATGAATCTGCGTTCGGAGCCAGGAGGTGTATCACAGGTTTTTTGAGAGATAATGGGTTTAGTAGTTTGAAGCTGAAAATGAGATCATAGGGTACAATTGACTCAGGAGACAACAAATATATCTTTATTTGCGTGGTTCTAAGTGGAGCTATAGATTCTCGATGGCGTGTAACACAAATTGATTACTTCTGTCATATCTTAATATCGTCGAATCAATAAGTCACAACTGGACATGATGCTTTACAAGCCCAAGTTACACTTGTACAAGACGTGCTCGTACGTACTTTTAAATATTGTTATTTTATTAAAGTGTACCATGGATAAAGAAAATTAATTGAATAACAACATAGCCTAGAAGAAATAACTCTTTATTGATAATTTACAAAAAAAGACTCTTAAACAATCGGGTATAAAGGTGACAAATTTGGCTTACAATTTTTAAACAAAAGATAAGAGATACTATTTCATACATTATATCCCTTTACTAACAATAAAATACAAATACTTCAACAAAAATATTCATAACATGATTTTGAAGCTTTAAAATATGTACAAAGCTTCTAGACAATTGAATGAGCCTTCATCATCTCTTTACATCTCCTTAATTTCTAGCACCTATGGAGGCATGGGTCAGTACATTAGAAAATATATTGATAAGCGGCGATTAACCCAACTCACCAAAATTAATACAATAATCATGTGAAATTATACAACCTTATTGGTGATCTATCTTTCCATAGGTCAATTAACAATTCATAAGATATGAATGTAACAATGTAATATATATCACTCAACAATGATTCTTACCCACAATCAAAATTTCCTTCCCTATAAATATAGTTTACTATATTGTTTTCTTCAAACAAACAACATTATTGATACAACTTATCTATATGAAGGTCACTGCTGAACACACACCATCTTGGATTATCCATAGTAGGATGACAATCGTTCTAGTGCTGGTAGCGAGCTCTACTGAAAGTCTTGAATTACCTCTGCTAGTACATCATCACAACTATTTATGCCTAGGCCAAATTAGTTCCGTTGTTGCGGACACCATTTGTGGAAACAAAATCTTGTGCACAAGTTATCTATGATCATGCATGCCGAAGAAAGTAAATAGAATATAACATTAAGATAATATAAACTTGATATAACTATGGAACATATTCTTAGTTTTTGCATTCTACCTTTCTTGATCCCACTCTCGAAATTACATACTACTGATTCTAAATACTATCCATGATTCCATTTATATTTTATAATAGTACCACAACCATATTAATATATGACATACAAATAAAATTATGGTTACACCTTTTATCTTGATTAATTTATCACTACTAAAAATTGGGGGATTAGCGACATTTTTAAAGACGTCAAATTTAAACGTCGCTAATATTAAATATAACTGCGACTACGAAGAATAACGTCGCTAGACGTCACTGTTTGGCGACAAATAGCGACGTCTAGCGACTATAATTCAATTTTTTAAAAGAATAGTCGCTAAAAGTTTATTTAAGGTCGCTAAACGTCGCTGAGTTATATGATTTAGCGACTTTTAGCGACGTATTTAGCGACATTATTTCTGTATATATTTAGCAACGTCATAACGTCGCTAAATAATTTATTAGCGATGTAATAATTTTGTGTCGCTAAACGTCGCTAATTTATTTTATTTTAGGTCGACGAATTTTTCTTCCCCCCATTTCCATCGATCTCTCCAAAATTTTTTTAAAAAAAACCCTCCGTTAGCTCCTCCTTCCTCCGCCTCTCCTCCTCCCTCCGGCGTCCCCTCCTCCCTCCCGGTGACCCCCGACGACCCCCCTCTGGCTGCGTCCTCCCCCCTCCGCCGTCAGATCCTCCTTACTCCGGCTCCCCTCCTCCCTCAGGCGTCCTCCTCCCTCCGGCGTTCTCCTCGCAGCCCGCTCCCCTCCACCTTACTCGATGAGCAAGCTCCTCTCTCTGTCTCATTTCTATGTCTCTCTCTCAATAACATGACACAATATGACATGACACGATATGACCCTAATACTGACACGGACACACAGACCCTAACCCTAACTCGAACACACACACAGACATGACACGACACAACATGACCCTAATACTGACACAGACACACTAATCCTAACCCTAACTCGAACACACACACATGCATGAGGATTAGGTTTTGAGTAGGGACTGAAATCAGTAGACACGACACGACTGCAGAAGAAGTGTGAATGTGAGAGATTGCTCAGTTAGTGCTCAGGTTCTTCAACTTTTTCAGGAAAGGAGTATCAGATATGTTTGGGGGTGTATAAGTCCAATGAGTGACTGATACCTAGAGACACTGTACAGTATCAGACATACAACTGATACTGTGGTATCAAGCACTATTTGGGGTTAGTGTGGTGGGGATGCAGCTGGGTTCTGTCCATATTAGAAAAACTGGTATGCAGGCAGTAGGGTGTTTTGGTAAACTGAATACAGTAAGAAGGAGATGTAGATGTGTGCAGGTTTGATGAGGGGGTAAGGTTAGTACAGTGCATTAAGCACTGAGTTCAGTTGCAGTTTGGATATGGGGTTACAGCAGCATCAGAGCTAGGGTACAAGGGGTTGGTTCAGATGTGCTGTAGTCAAGGGTTGATATGCAGTGCTAGCTTCATTTATTGGAGCTCTAGCTTAGCAAGGTGGGACTACAGTTGGCAAGGCTAGTAGGGACTAAAATCAGTAGATATCAGGGAGGAGTGTTATTATTAATTAGGTTTTGAGTGTGTTGGTGTTTTCTGATACTTGGGTACCAGGTGTTCAATAGTTTCGTCCCAAAATATGGAAGCAATAAATTACTATTGACCTAATCTGCATCTAGGAAAACTCGAAAGTCAGGAAAGATTGACATTACTATTTTGACTTGTCCTTCACTTTATTTATCATATTTAAGGGTGTGCTCCATTGGTGTACTCCATTATTTTATACACAAACACTAACCCTATCTCTCTTCTAGTTAGCTGTCTGAGTTTAGACGCACCCTTGCGTATCTGCAGCGCACAGAGCTGCACACATCAGTTCTAAGTGGTAGCACAAAGCTGCACACTGCTTAGTTGTATTCCCCCTTGCTGTGCTAGCACAGAGCTGCATACTTCTCTCCATTCAATTGATCAATGCCAAATGATGCATACTGAAAACTATGAGCAGCTCTCCCTAGTAACCCGAGCTTACTCAATCATTCAAACACAACCATACTTGAAGGTAGCAGTGAGTATCAGTGCATGTACTGTATTTAATGATGAGTATATATACTAGGACTAGGAGTATCAGTGCATGTACTGTATTTAACGATGAGTATATACTTGAAGGTAATTATATATTCATTTTTGCTGCAGAAGTATCTAGAAATGGATATGAATTACTATCTATGTCATCATTTATGGATGTACAACCGTCATCCTGATGACATATGCGGTGTGCGGGATAAATTTATTGAGGGTGTACAGCAGTTCCTACAGTTCGCCAAGGCGTTCCCTCAGTACATGGACGGTACCAAAATTAAGTGTCTGTGTATGAGATATCGTGTCACGACCTGTACCCAGTGTAAGGCTACAAGTCGAAAACAACGCCCAGCCTACGCTGTTGAATCAGCGGTAGAACGCTATCTAGATAATCTATCTAGCAATATAATGAACCACCAACAATAATAATATACTCAATCAAAGATCTAAGATGGATAGCACGAATCAGATAAAGAATAGAATAGTCACAATATAACTCATGAGTCTAAAATAATACATCAATGAGCCTGAAAGAAATAATAAAATATGCTGGAGACAAATCCAATACAAAGAATACTAAGAAGCTACTACTCTTGGGACAACTGTCTCAGTTGGGATAAGTCCCTCCTGAGCCAGGATCTCAGACTCTAATCCCACAATATCCTGAGGTCCATAATAGGTAGGGTACCACTCCTCAGTGTCATCTGAAAAAATATATCCAGTCAAGAAAGGAGTAGAGTACATCTCTAACAGCAGTTCTAATCAATAATAAAAACTATGTAACAGTAAATAGCTGTGAATATACAAGATGCACAATAGATACGAGAGATATATATACAATAAGGAAATACTGGAAATAATACAATAATGAGCAATATGTCAAAGAGTAAGAATACTAATGTCTAAGTGTGTGAGAACTAGCTTTAACATGTGATCGGTTGGGAACTTGATACAAGAGATACAAGATTTATGGCCTGCCTAATCATACGTGTGGTGTATGATTAACACTATTCAAGATACAAGATAGGTATGACCACATATCTATACTACATACTCCCCAACCTCGATTGTTATAATAGATCCAACCATGGTTCGCTTTGGCACAGGATTCCCCAAGAAGATAGCTAGTCTTCCCGAGAATCAGTGTCTGTACATGTACAAGATAATCAATGAAACAAGGCTTAAACAAGATACACCATATACCAACGAATAACATCTCATGACGAGATTCGGATATATAAAACATGAATATATACACTAGATACAATGAACATAGAGGATTTCATAAATGAGAAACTATCAGAGAATATACTCGTCTGAAGTCCAATGAATAGTCTCACCGATGTCTAACACGGTGCCTCGAAGACCTAGATATGGAATACAACATCAATACAAGGTTCCGGGAAGAAAATAAGTTAAACTAGTCAACTTCTAGGTCAATAAGTCAATTCTAAGTCAAAAGTCAACTATGGTCGACTATAGTCAAACTATGGTCAACTATCTATTTCTAGGTTGCACAAGTCTAACACAAATATTGTGTCAAGATACTAAAGTCTAAGCCAAGAAACCCACATCTTAAATATTAGGATACCGTGTCTCCGGATACGTAAATTCAAAGGTAAACATCACTATATATATCAAACAATTATTTATAATAATATAGAACCATAATTACAATATTAAACAGGTACCGTGGTTTTGAACCAACTTGGTATCACAATATTAAATCAATCTTAATACCCAAATCCAATATCTTAGGTATCCCCAATTTCCTTGGTTACTCAAGATAATTCCCAATACCTTGTAATACGAACTACCCATATATATATATATAATACAAATACTAAATATTATACATATAAAGAAATTAGCAATTAAGAATACATTGCATCAATATTAATATATATATATTTATATATATATATATATATATACATATCTATCTATAAGTATATAATTATATATATATATAATCTGCCAATTGTCGTTAAAAGTTGTGTTGAAAACCTGATATTCTGATACGCTGCCCTTATTGTGACGGTTCTTACTGTCGCTGAAGCTGCTGTCGTTGCTGCTGCTGACTTTCCCACTGCTGCTGCTATTTTGGTGAAGGTTTATAGCCGTCACCGATCTGGTGTTGCTGCTGCTACCTATGATTACAACTGCTGCTACTATATTGATGATAGTGGCTGCTGTCATTAATGCGGTTGCCACTGCTACAGCGGCTGCTGCTGCTTCATTAAATGACAGCGGCTGTCACCAATCCCTCCGTCTGTAAACATACTAATATATATATATATATATATATATATATATATATATATATATATATATATATATATACCAATAAAACTAAACATACACCCTCCCTATTATTATGTACATACTATGATATAGCAACATGCACACACATAGATAAATACATTTATAATTATACATATATGCATATATATATAATCACATAGCAACTATATATAATATAATTATCCAATTAAACATACATATATTTATACATGCTACACTATGTATGTACTACACAATATCACCTATAATCAACATAGTATCATATATATGTATTGCTACAACCATATAGAATATATGTACCTAACAAACACATATAATAATAATAACATACATATATATATTGTAACAACATATATACATATTTACACATAACACATATACTATAACATATGTATTTATATATGTAGAAGAATGGCTACATAATATATATACTCTTAGTACATACATAATACATAGATCTAGGATACAAGAAGCACAATTATATGTACACTATAATACATATATAATATCTATATTTATATATATATATATGCACAAATACAAACTTTCTGAATTAAGAGCACAAGAATTAGATCTACATATAATTACACAACATATGGAGAGTATTATACCGTATCCCACTAGATCTAGGATACGCACGTGACACGAGTCCACCACACATCCAATTGTACCCCGAAGGACACAAACAAATCACATATATTATTTATGAATAATACGTAGAGTCAATTATAGATCTACGTGTCCGTGTCAAAATATGACATGTACAAAGTCCCATGTCGGAGGAAAAAACCCCAAAAATAACACGTATCACCAAATTATTGGGATACGACCTACATGTACCCCATTATGGACACAATACTAGCCCTAAACACACAAGCACATGCCAAATTGATCTATAGGATCAATTGACATATACAACAATTGTCAATCTCGGAATTCTCCCAAAATTGACACAAAAAGCACCATAACTTTCTCAATAGGCCTCATGTGAACACAAAACCAAATCCTATGGGTAGCCTACACATATGGGTTCATTTTTGAAGGTTAAATCTCATATTTAGAACCTAAATTAAAGGAAAAAATTGAATTATTCCTATTAGGAGATGGATTCCCAATGAAACCTCCAATTGAGATAAAATTGCCTCCAACTTATAGATCCTTGCTCCTCTTTGTAGATCCTTGATTCCTCCTTCTAGATCCTTGCTTCTCAAGTCTCTAATGGTGATTTGGGAAAGAATTGAAATAAAATTTGGTAGGAAAATGAAATGGGAAGGAAGGAATTTGGTAGAGGGAAATTCTAGATCTAGTTTTGGAATAAAAAGATGAGAGATAATTTCCTCCCCTTTATAAATAGGCCGGCCCCTATTTCCCCTCCCTCAAGCTACTATAAAATGTCCATTATACCCCTTGGGGCCTCTCATAAAAAAATAATTAAGAAACGAAGCTTCTAGTCTAATAATTTAATTAATTTAATCCATCATCTTAACAATGGGCCTTCTAATTGGGCTAATTCTAACTAATTAATTCTTGTTGGTCCATGGGTCCAAACTAACTAGTTAGTTCCACTAACACAAGTCCAAATTAAATAATTAACATCTAACAACAATTAAATAATATAACAAATAATTATTTATCATGCACAATATTTAATTAAATAGAAAATTACTAAAATACCCTTTCCTAGTGACAAGTCTACCCTCCTTAAAATAATTTCGTGCTCGAAATTCAAAGAAGAAAACTAGCCCCAGAAAATAACAGAACAGAACTAAAGAATCATAACTAACTATGACAGAACATAACAATGAACAGAACATAACTAAAAAATAACATACCTCAAAGCACAAACAAATATGGATAACGCTCTCGCATTTCATCCTCTCTCTCCCAGGTAGACTCTCCCGAAGAGTGATGCCTCCATACAACACGCACGAAAGGAATAGTCTGGTTCCATAACACCTCCTCTGTCCGATCCAGAATCTGAACTGGCTGCTCTGGATAGCTAAGAGTAGGGCCCACCTCTATCTCCGAGTGATCCAATACATGACTAGGATCTGTCACGTATCGTCTCAACTGCGACACGTGAAACACATTGTGCACTCCCTCCAATACAGGTGGCAAGTCTAGTCTATAAGCAACTGCACCGACCCTCTCTAGAATAGTGAAAGGTCTGAAGAATCGCGGACTAAGCTTCCCGCCTCCACCGAAACGAATCGTGCCTCTTGTCGGAGAAATCCTCAGAAATACCAAACCACCCACCTAGAACAAAATACCACCTTAAGAACTTAATCTATAACAAACAACCAATAACAACCACAAACAAATCTAAACTATACCTCAAACTCCAAAGGTCTCCGATGGCTATCGGCCTAATACCGCTGTCTGTCATGCGCCACTCGAAATCTGTCTCTGATCAATTGAACCTTCTCTGCTGCATCAACAACCATCTCTGGCCCAAGCAAAACTCTCTCTCCAACATTGTCCCAAGACAAAGGAGTACGATACCTCCGACCGTACAGAGCTTCAAAAGGTGACATCTCTATACTAGCCTGGTAACTGTTGTTGTAAGCAAACTCTACCAAATAGAGATGGTCCTCCCAAGAACCCCCGAAATCTAGTATACAAGTGTGCAACATATTCTCAAGAGTAAAAATAGTCCTCTCTGACTTCCCATCTGCCTGAGGATGATATGCAGTACTGAACTTGAGCTGAGTGCCGAAACTCTCCTGCAAACTCTTTTAAAAATGAAAAGTAAAACGACTATCCCGATCCAAGACTATGCTGACGGGAACTCCATGTATCCTAACGATCTGCCTCACATACATCTCTGCCAGCTTCTCCGTAGACAAACCCACCTTGAAAGGCAAAAAGTGGGCCGACTTGGTCAACCTATCAACGATGACCCAAATTACGTCTTTCCCTCCTAGAGATCGTGGAAGTCCGGACACAAAATCCATAATGTTCTCCCACTTGCACTCTGGAATGGGTAATGGTTGAAGTAAACCTCCTGGCCTCTGCCTCTTGGCTTTCACCTGCTGGCACACTAAGCATCTGGATACAAACTGTGCCACTTCCCTCTTCATGCCATACCACCATACACTCTCTCGCATATCCCGATACATCTTGTTGGCACCTGGATGCATGGAATATTGAGAGCGATGCGCTTCCTGCAATACCTCCTCACGCAGCTCCCCACTAGGCACACACAATCTAACGCCAGGCCTCAAAGATCCATCTATTGTAATAGTGAAATCATCCTCCAATCCTGCTCTCACCTGAGCTCTGATACTCCTCAGAGATACATTCTTATACTGTGCTGCCTTGATCCTGTCCATCAAATCTGAATGTATCTGCAATCCCCACATCTGCATAGCACAACCAGGAACTATCACCTCAATGCCCAAGCTCTCCAAGTCCTCGAACAAATATCGATCATGTGTTAAGAAAATAGCTACCGAATACCTACTTAAAGCATCGACAACTACATTAGCTTTCCCAGGATGATACTGAAATGATATATCAAAATCCTTTATCAGTTTCAACCACCGATGCTGCCTCATGTTCAATTCCTTCTGCGTAAAAACGTACTTCAAGCTTTTGTGGTCTGTGAAGATCTCCACACGCTCTCCGTACAAATAATGTTTCCACAACTTCAGAGCGAAGATGACTGCTGCAAACTCAAAATCATGGGTAGGATAGTTCTTTTCATGAGGACGCAATTGCCTGGATGTATAGGCAATCACTTTCCCATTCTGCTGAAGAACACAACCCAAACATTTCTTCGATGCATCACTATAAATAGTGAAACCTCCGGACCCTGATGGCAACGTCAAAATAGGAGCAGACGTCAACCTCTTCTTCAACTCGTCAAAAGCAACCTGGCAATCCTCTGTCCAAACAAACTCCACATCCTTCCTTGTGAGTCTGGTCATCGGCTCGGTAATCTGAGAAAAATCTTGCACAAACTTCCTGTAGTAGCCTGCCAATCCCAAGAAACTCCTGATCTCTGCTACCGAACTCGGGGTCTTCCAAGATTCCACTGCTGCGATATTCTTCGGATCCACTGAAATACCATCACCAGTCACAACATGCCCCAAGAACTCCATCTTGTCCAAGAAAAATTCATATTTGGACAACTTCTCATACAGCTTCTCCTTCCTCAGCACATCCAACACAATCCTCAAATGCTCCTCATGCTCCTCCGGTGTTCTCGAGTATATGAGTATGTCGTCAATGAACACCACCATAAACTTGTCAAGGTACTGCTGGAACACTTTGTTCATCAAGTTCATAAATACCGTCGGTGCATTAGTCAAAACAAACGACATCACCATAACTCGTACTGGCCATACCGAGTTCTAACAACAGTCTTCGGTATGTCCATCGGCTTCACCTTCACCTGATGGTAGCCTGATCTCAAGTCTATCTTAGAAAATACCTTCGCACCACTCAACTGATCAAACAGATCATCAATCCGTAGCAAAGGATACTTATTCTTGATAGTGAGATTATTCAAAGTCCTGTAATCAATGCACATGCGCACCGACCCATCCTTCTTCGGTACAAACAATACCAGGACTCCCCATGGTGAAGAACTTGATCTAATAAACCCCTTATCCCGTAATTTGTCTACCTGCTTCTTCAGCTCGGCCAGCTCGCTGTTGTTTACTCTATAGACATGCTACAAAATTGGTTCTGCACTTGGTCCCAAGTCTATAGAAAATTTAATATCTCGATCTGGCGGCAAACCTGGCAATTCCTCAGGAAACACATCCAAGAACTCTGCTATCGACGGATGTGGCAACTCCTTGTCTTCTACCATAGCTCCACAAATAATGCCTTCTTCCTACTCTGCAGCTCCTCTAGCAAACTCGAACTCTGGCTCCCCTGGCAGACCAAACAAAACTCTATCTCATCTACAATCTATGCTAGCATGGTGCCTACTCAACTAATCCATCCCGAGTACAATGTTATAGCTCAGAAGTGGCATTACAAGTAGACACACACTCAACTCCCGGCCTCCCAGAGTAACTCTCTGATCCTTGTAAATATCATTAACCAGGATAATGCCTCCTCCGGTCATGATCTTGCAAGTCCTATGTAAAGACTCAGCTACCAAACCATGCTTCAGAGCAAAAGAAACAGATACAAAACTATAGGAAGCACCACTATCAAACAAAGCTAAAGCTAGAATGGAATCAAGAAGAATAGAACCTGCGATGACATCTCCGGTGGGTTCATCCTGACGTCCACCTCCCTACTGCTGATGTTGGACAAAACGCTACTGCTGTGTCGGAAGCGGTCCCCTCGGCTGTGCTATAGGTAGTCTCGTCTGTGCCCTCGGAGCTGAAGCTTCTTCCTGAACTACACGACGAGGACACTCCCTCAACTGATGCCCTTCAGTACCATAATACAAACAAACTCCCAACATCCTCCTACAAACTTCCCAGATGTGGCCGGGCTTCTTGCAGTAGTGGCAAGGAGCTTGCTGTAACTGTCTCTGCTGTTGTGGTGCCTGGTGAAAAGGTGCCTTAGCTGGAGTCTGGTTCTGCTGTGGCTGTTGGAAAGGTCTGGACTAAAAATGAGGATGTTTTGCAGATACTGCACTGTTGTTGGCCCCCAGAAAAGAATCACGGTCTCTCTTAGGCTTCAAACCCAAATCCCGCTCAACCTTGCGTGCCTCCGCAAGTATCTCCGAGTATGTCTCATAAAAAGACGGAATGAGGATCTTCACTTCCCAGTTTAGACCCTCACGAAAATGAATAGCTCGAACCTCTGGCTCTCTTACCAGATACTCTGCAAATTGGCTCAACCTGTCGAACTCCGCAGCGTACTCCTCTACTGACATGCTCCCCTGAATGAAACTCTCAAACTGTCATCCCAAGTCTAGCCTGTCTGCCCGGGCGAAGAATTTCTTGAAGAGGTCCTTGAATACCTCCCAAGATTGTCCTACATCAACCAGAACCGGCTCATTCATGAACCAAGTACGAGCGACGTCAAACAGTTAAAGTCCTACCGCCTCAACCTTCAGATCCTCAGAAAGACGGGACATCCTCATAAGATGCTCAATGTCCTCGAGCCAATCATCATCATAGATGATGCCCTCTGTCCCCTTAAAAACCCTAGGCTCCAGTTTCTTGAAGTCATGAATGTTGCCTGGCCGAAGCTGAGCAACCTAGGAACATCCTGCTGCTGGACCGGAACTTCTCTCTCGACTACAGCACGAGCAAGCTGATGAGCACTCTCGATGCCCTACCGTAGAACGTCGGTCTTCCTCTGATGTGCCTCTGACTGAGCCCTCTGTGCCTCGAGCATCTCACAAAATAGTGTAAACATCTATGTCACCTCTGCTGGCACGGGAGGTAGAGGTGAAAGTCCCTCAGATATAGCTGGCACAGTCCTCTGAGTAAGTGGTGGACCTTCAAAATCAGCTGACACTCCAATCACCGGAGAAGTGATTAGTACAGGCCCTCGGGATGTCGCAGACCTCTCAGAAGCTGCTCTCCCCTGCTGCGATATAGTCTTAGGCGGCATCCTGAGAAAAAAAATGAAAGAAAGAATCAATATGGCATAATATGTAAGACACTCAAGGAAAGGATAGATTAAGAGATCAAGTATCAATATCAAAGGAGAATAGTTGAATCAAAAGAATTTTCCTAGGTGTGATTGAGTATCTCACTCTATATCTTATATCCTATCGCAGGCTCGTAGTAGTACAACTAAATTGTCGCACTACCACGATATCGTATAACTTGCGAAGCTAGACATGCATGGGCCACCACTAAAAATATGTCACGACCCGCACCCAGTGTAAGGGTACAAGTCAGAAACAACCTCCAGCCTACGTCGCAGAATCAACGGTAGAACGCTGTCTGGATAATCTATCTAACAATATAATGAACCTCCAATAATAATAATATACTCAATCACAGATCTAAGATAGAAAGCACGAATCAGATAAAGAATAGAATAGTCATAATACAACTCATGAGTCTAAAATAATACATCAATGAGTCTGAAAGAAATAAGAAAATATGCTGGAGACAAATCCAGTACAAAGAATACTAAGAAGCTACTACTCCTGGGTCAACTGTCTCAGTTGGGATAAGTCCCTCCTAAGCCAGGATCTCAGACTCTAAAGACACAATATCCTGAGGTCCATAATAGGTAGGGTACCACTCTTCAGTTTCATATAAAAAAATATATCCAGTCAGGAAAGGAGCATAGTACATCTCTAACAGCAGTTCTAATCAATGATAAAAACTATGTAACAGTAAATAGATGTAAATATATATGATGCATAATAGATACGAGAGATATATATACAATAAGAAAATACTGGAAATAATACAATAATGAGCAATATGTCAAAGAACAAGAATACTAATGTCTAAGTGTGTGAGTACTAGCTTTAACATGTGATCGACTTGGGAACTTGATACAAGAGATACAAGATTTATGGCCTGGCTAATCATACGTGCGGTGTATGATTAACACTATTCAAGATACAAGATGGGTATGATCACATATCTACACTACATACTCCCCACCCCTGACTGGTATAATAGATCCAACCATGGTACGCTATGGCACAGGATTTCCCAAGAAGATAGCTAGTTTTTCCAAGAATCAGTGTCTGTACATGTACAAGATAATCAATGAAATAAGGCTTGCAAAAAATACACCATATACCAAGGAATAATATCTCATGAAGAGATCCGGATATACCAATCCGTGTAACCATCATGTCAAGATAAAATATGAATATATACACTAGATACAATAAACATAGAGGATTTCATAAATAAGAAACTATCAGAGAATATACTCGTCTGAAGTCTAATGAATAGTCTCACCGATGTCTAACACGGTGCCTCGAAGACCTAGATATGGAATACAACATCAATACAAGGTTCCGGGAAGAAAATAAGTTAAACTAGTCAACTTCTAGGTCAATAAGTCAATTCTAAGTCAAAAGTCAACTATGGTCAACTATAGTCAAACTATGGTCAACTATCTATTTCTAGGTTGCACAAGTCTAACACAAATATTGTGTCAAGATACTAAAGTCTAAGCCAAGAAACCCACATCTGAAATATTAGGATACCATATCTTCGGATACGTAAATTCCAAGGTAAACATCACTATATATATCAAATAATTATTTGTAATAATATGGAACCATAATTACAACATTAAACAGGTACCGTGGTTTTGAACCAACTTGGTATCACGATATTAAATCAATCTTGATACCCAAACCCAATACCTTGGGTATCCCCAATTACCTTGGTTCTTCAAGGTAATTCCCAATACCTTGTTATACTAACTACCCTTATATATATAATATATATATACTAAATATTATACATATAAAGAAATTAGCAATTAAGAATACATTACATCAATATTAATACATATATATAAGTATATAATCATATATATATATATATATATATATATATATATATATATATATATATATATATATATAATCTGCCAACTCTCGCTAAAAGCTGTGTTGAAAACCTGATATTCTGATACGCGGCCCTTATTGTGACAGTTTTGACTGTTGCTGAAGCTGTTGTCGCTGTTGCTGCTGAATTTTCCATTGCTGCTGCTATTTCGGTGACGGTTTACAGCCGTCACCGATCTGCCGTCGCTGCTGCTGCCTATGTTTCCCGCTGCTGCTGCTATATTAATGACAGCGGCTGCTGTCATTAATGCTGTTGCCACTGCTACAGCGGCTAGTGCTGCTTCATTAAATGACAGCGGCTATCACCAATCCCTCCGTCACTAAAACATACTAATATATATATATATATATATATATATATATATATATATATATATATATATATATATATATATATAAATACCAATAAAACTATACATACACCCTCCCTATTATTATGTACATACTATGATATAGCAACATGCACACACATACATAATACATTGATAATTATACATATATGCATATATATATAATCACATAGCAACTATATATAATATAATTATCCAATTAAACATATATATATTTATACATGCTACACTATGTATGTACTACACAATATCACCTATAATCAACATAGTATCATATATATGTATTGCTACAACCATATAGAATATATGTACCTAACAAACACATATAATAATAATAACATACATATATATATTGTAACAACATATATACATATTTACACATAACACATATACTATAACAGATGTATTTATATATGTAGAAGAATGGCTAAATAATATATATACTCTTAGTACATACATTATACATAGATCTAGGATACAAGAAGCACAATTATATATACACTATAATACATATATAATATCTATATCTATATATATATATATATATATGCACAAATACAAACTTCATGAATTAAGAGCACAAGAATTAGATCTACATATAATTACATAATATATGAAGAGTATCACACCGTATCCTACTAGATCTAGGATACGCATGTGACACGAGTCCACCACACATCCAATTGTACCCTGAAGGACACAAACAAATGACATATATTATTTATGAATAATATGAAGAGTCAATTATAGATCTACGTGTCCGTGTCAAAATGTGACATGTACAAAGTCCCGTGTCGGAGGAAAAAACCCCCAAAACAACACATATCACCAAATTGTTGGGATACGACCTACACGTACCAAATTATGGACACAAAACTAGCCCCAAACACACAAGTACATGCCAAATTGATTTATAGGATAAATTGACACACACAACAATTGTCAATCTCGGAATTCCCCCAAAATTGACACAAAAAGTACGATAACTTTCTTAATAGGCCTCCTATGAACACAAAACCAAATCCTATGGGTAGCATATGCATATGGGTTGATTTTTCTTTGTTAAATCTCAGATTTAGAACTTAAATTAAGGGAAAAAATTGAATTGTACCTATTAGGAGATTGATTCTCAATGAAACCTCCAATTGAGATAAAATTGCCTCCAACTTATAGATCCTTGCTCCTCTTTGTAGATCCTTGATTCCTCCTTCTAGATCCTTACTTCTCAAGTCTCTAATGGTGATTTGGGAAGGAATTAGAATAAAATTTGGTAGGGAAATAAAATGGAAAGGAAGAAATTTGGTAGAGGGAAATTCTAGATCTAGTTTTGGAATAAAAAGAGGAGAGAGAATTCCCCTCCCCCTTTATAAATAGGCCGGCCCCTATTTCCCCTCCCTCAAGCTACTATAAAATATCTATTATACCCCTTGGGGCCTCTCATGAAAAAATAATTAAGGAAGAAAGTTTCTAGTCTAATGATTTAATTAATTTAATCCATCTCCTTAACAATGGGCCTTCTAATTGGGCTAATTCTAACTAATTAATTAATGTTGGTCCATGGGTCCAAACTAACTAGTTAGGTCCACTAACATAAGTTCAAATTAAATAATTAACATCTAACAACAATTAAATAATACAACAAATAATTATTTATCATGCACAATATTTAATTAAATAGGAAATTACTAAAATACCCTTTCCTAGAAAATATGGTAGTGACATGTCTCAACTTGAAATATCATCCAGAAGTGGAAGTCACATATCTTTTGTACTCGAAGGGTTTCACGCCAAATTATTATCAGTGGACCGCACACGGAGAACTTGTGTCTTTAGCATCGGAGTCGGAGCCTTATGTGGAGCCGTAAATGGATGTCCACGACCACGTTGCTTATGACGACGGATGGGTGAATATGGTTTTTGATACGACGGGATCTAGTTTTGATCCGAACAATCATGATGCAGCTGAGGAGGCACCGAATGCCGAAGCTGCAAAGTTTATGGAGGTGCTGGAGAATGCAAGAACTCCAATATATCCTGGTTGTGAGGATCATTCACCGGTGGAGGTGGTTACAAGATTGTTGAGCATCAAGTCCGATTTTAACGTATCATAAGAATGCTATAACCGAATGATGTATTTGATTATAGAGATCTTGCCCGATGGTACAAATTGCCTAAAGACTTCTACCGATCTAAGAGGATGGTGAGATCGCTCTGGATGGGATACGAGAAAATCGATGCATGTTGCAACGGGTACATGTTATACTACAAAGACGACAAGGATGAAGATGCGTGCAAATTTTATGGTACTGATTGCTACAAGGCCACTGGTAGAGGAAAGTCTGTCAGTGAAAGAAAGCCTACCGATTCGATGCACTACTTGTCTTTGAGGCCGCGGTTACAGAGGTTGTTTATGGTTAAGGACACTGCAGAAAACATGAGTTGGCACAAGCGGAAATGCTTGTGTACTTCACAACTTATCCTAGACGGGGGACAGCGAGGTCGGATTGGTGGGCAGTATGCAAGACTAAAGCTAGAAATACCTTTGACATTGACAAAATAGATTATCAGGAGGACGAGCTACCTCTTGTAACAAATATTATAGATGTGGACTCAACAAAAGGTTCTCATTACACGAGTAATAATGTAGAAGATGTAGAATTATCCGAAAAGGAAGACAAAGATGAAGATGAAGTAGATGAAAGTGAAGATGAGGAGGAGGAAGAGGAAGTGGAGGACGAGAAAGGCGAACAAGATGAATTTTCTAAAGATGATTGAAAATAAAACTGTTTGCCTGTAGAATGTACTATATTTTGACTGTAGAATGTACTATTTGGACGAATATATATATTATATTTTGTACTGTAGAATGTATTATCCATTTAGACTTGTGATACCACTAGTTATTTTTTGTACAATTCTATGAATGTTGTGAGATATGCATAACATTTTGACAATAAAATATACTATATATATTTATGTATTTCTTTATTCATCATATGTTGTTATTAGGTATGACAGGACGACACAGAGGGTTCGACAGGTCCCGAGGTAGACAGAGTGCTTCTCCGGTACTGCCTACTGTTGGTTCCGGATCCTCGTCGCCCAGTACTCCAGTATATTGATCAGTCACATCTCCGACTGCGATGATGTTACGTGGCATCACTCCTAGGATGAATAGTTCTAGGCCTGATAGTACTCCCTCGTCCAGCGTTCCTCCTGCTGACGGAACCATGAAGACAGATGAGCATGTGGAGGAGGTCGTGCAGACATTGTCCCAATATCAGCTAGATCCTCCATGCGCACCTCCGGAGGAGACGAGGATAGAGATTTGGGCCGACGGTACAAAGTAAGTCAATTAAATGGTTTAGCATCATATATATCGTGTATTTCTTTATTCATCATATTTTAACTTTTTTAATCAAAATAATTATCTCTGTATAGATATTGTCCATCGTCGGTTCAGAGACGCCTGGGCCTCTTTTTGAGGAACAACTATGGTGGCACTTGGATCAACTACTCTGAAGCTCCGGAGGAGAGGAAGGCGTTATGGTTTGCGCACTTCAAGGTAAAAGTATATTATATAAATCCTCTAATTTATGTATATTATATAACTTATCCGTAATGCTCACTTACTAAATTATTTATTGTAGCAAACGTATTTCTATCCTCCGCACAGGGCTGAGTTGATTGAGCGAATGTTTTCTGCCGTTGCCGCCAAGCTTATCTGTGATACTCTGGATGACCAGAAGGCTAGTGATCGTGCTGGAAAATCGATCCAGGGTTGGATCATGCCTGAGCAGTGGACTACGATGAGGGCTAGATTCGACGATTCGAGGTACAAAGAAAGGTCTAAGAAGGCCAAGGCGGCTAGGCGAAATGCTACAAAGTGGTGTGGTGGCTCGATTCCGATGACGGAATATTTTCTTCGTTTGGTATATTTTTTATTTAAGATATATTATTTTAATATAAGTACAAGAAAATGGTAGTAGGAAAAAATATTTAATTTTAGTACTAAATAATATATTTTTAACAGGTACAGAGGGGTGAGGATGCAAACATGGCGACCGTCTTCTTGGCCACCCATCGAAAGGACGGAAATCTCATTGATGAGAGGGCCTCGCAGACCTATGTAAGTATTACTTTACTTTGTGTTAATTTTAATATAACTTAGACAATTATCGAGTATCCAAACTTTTCTAGGCCGAGTATCTTAGGCTGCGTGAGCGGGCGACTGCTAGTGCACCTACAGTTGGAGAGGCTGGTACATCCTCGCAGCCCGCTCCAGCTTCGTCGGTGGACGAGCTGCGGGTGACCGCCGGTGGTGGTCTCCAGAGGGGTACATACTACGGTACGGAATCCTATGGCGCCCTGGTTGTGACACAGTCATCTAGGGCCTCCTCGACAAGTGCGCATTCCCTACAGCCCTCGCAGTCGTCGGCCAGAGTCCAGAAGGCCGTTGACCATCAGATTGCGTCCCTCCGTGATGAGTTGCTACGAAGGATGGAGGAGCAGCCCCGGTCCCAGCCGCAGGTGGATGATCCGATGCTCATCGCACGATTTGATATGGTCGACCGCAGCATCACGGAGCTTCGGGAGTTGACAAATAATCTTAGAGCCTCGACAGAGCGCAACATGACGGAGCTCCAGGCATTACAACTATCCATGGGCGAGAGGCTGACGATGATGCATGATTCAATAGTTCATAGCAGCACGAGGTTGTTATCTACCATAGATTCTTACAACCAGCGACTCGCAGAGTTGGAGCGGATACGTCCTCATGGTGCGCCTACATCGACACAGACTCCACCGACGTCACTGCCTTCTCCATCGACATCGGTATTGATTTCACGGGAGCAGTATGATCTGTTCTTATCCTTCATGCGCGCCGGTGGTCATCCTCCTGCAGATCCGCAGTAGTATAGATATTTACATGGATATATATTTGCTGGATATTTGTATTATTTATGATAAGACTCGGTTGTATGAATATATATTTGCTGTATTCTTAACGACGATATTTGCTAGATGCTTTATTTTCTTCAAATTTTATTATATTATTCATATTAAATATATGTTAATTTATCGGTGTTGAGTGTTCAACCCAAGGGGGTCGACGAACCCAGAAAATTCAACGGAGGGTTGCTCCTGGTCTATTTGTATAGATTGTGAATTAATAAACTACAGGAATAAAAGTTTGGAAATAATTTTGTATTGAATTTTTTTATTTTTTTACTGTATCATTAGCGACGTTTAGCGACGTTCTTTTACATCGCTAAATAACGTCGCTAAGTTGCGACGTTACTGCACGTCGCTAATAACGTCGCTAGAGACGTCGCTGTACGTCGCTACTTTCTGACATGGTAGTATTGCCAGGTCATTAAAGACGTGGCTATAACTTCGCTAAAAAGTTGCTACATATGTCGCTAATTTGCGACATACAGCGACAAATGAATACTTCGCTAATTAGCGACTGTGAGTCGCTAAAGTTGCAAATCTAGCGACGCATTTACGTCGCTAGAAAATGTCGGTATAGCGATGTTCGGCGATATTTTTTCTTTCAGCGACTAGCTTAAAGGCGACTTCTGTAAAACGTCGCTAAAAAAAAATTAACGTCATTTATTGATCAATTAGCGACGTTTCTTTACGTCGCTAATTTGACTTTTTCTGGTAGTGTATTAAGATTTCATTGATCGAAAGATACAACAAGGAAATGAAGATATATTTTTTTAAGGTATAAATATAAAGAAAAAAAGGATCAAAGTCGCTCACTGTTGGAGATTTGTCGAGAGAAAGAGTGCTCTAACGCTTTGATCAAGCATCGCGTACATAGTCACTTGCATTCACCAATAGATGATCAATACTCTTCTTCTCCTAGAATTCATTTGAATGCAGAAATCGATTAAGGCAAGCAATAAAATCCATTGAAAACATCCACAAAAGTACATTCATAAAACTAACAATGAAAGCATCAGCGAAAATGAATAGTTAAAATGTTTGAGGAATAGACTCTTATATAGAGTTATTCAAGACATGATTCTCTGTATTTAGGACATAATTCCAAAGAAGCCAATCTAAAATTGTAAGGGTCTAAATTTGATTTGTCCCGATCAATTGATACCGATATAATTTTTATACAATCTATCCAATTGGAAGCAGGGGGCAGAACAACTTCTGCCCGATGATACAAATGAACGAGGGATATTTCGTGTCGAACTTGATGGTGGGTAGGTTTAAGAGCTTAAATATTACAGAAATCACAAGGTTCGCTTGTCCAAAGCAAATATGAGTGAGAAATCTATTATGAGCATGAGCATATTTCGGTAGAAGACAAAAGTCAGAAACATGTAGCCGAGACTTACGATAAGGCTGGTGGTTAGAAACTTCGATCTTGGTTGGTAAATCTAAGGAAGATTCCACTAATTTGAGAGATATATGCTATCCATGAAGATTAGTGTTTCTATGATGATCAAGCAGCTGGAGACAACATGTGAAGCCTAAAAGATGTAAGCTTGATGAAAGCATTTGCTAGAATTTTAACTCTTGGTGGTAGGTATAGAAACTGCTTTTCGAAGCTATGGTGGTCAACGCACTATCATTTCACTGGAGAAGGAATTATTAGGAATCTACCCTATGAAGAAGATGAATTAGTCTACGCGATGATGGGTCATTTGTTAGAGCATCGTCGCATATGAAAACTTGCTAGTGTGGTTATCAGTTGGATATCAAGTTTGTAGGTGTACTTTTGCAGAACTACTGAACCGAAAATTTGAAGAATTTTGGTTCTAGCTAAAGTTGTTTCAAAATTTGAATACTTTGATGAGGATTGATGCCAAATTAGTTTTAGTGCTGACTTATATTGGAGTGGATGGGGTTCCCAACCTATGTGAAAATATCCCTGAGTAGGATTGAGTATTTCTATATATAATAAGAATACCTTAATTTATTTAGATTGGATATTCCTAAATATAATAGGAATATCTTAATGGATTTGGATTGGATATTCCTACATATAATAGGAATATGTCAATAGATTTGGATTTGGATTGGATATTCCTATCTATAATATGAATGCTAGTCTTTGAGACTATTTATAGGTGTCTCCTGGCCCTAAAATATCTCTCTCTCTAAAAAAATAAGACATAGCAACAAGGAGAGAAAATGAGGCAAGAGTGCCATTGCAACATTGGAGAGCATGCTTCGACCCGAATTGAATGTCGGGCCAGTTGAAAGAAGGATTGGAGGCCGTTTCGAAGAAGGAGATCAGTTTCGGGTATTTCTCGTTGTCTTTCTTCTTCGTGATTATAATCTATTTTCGGCTCCAAAAGTGTTATGGTGATCCATTTGGATCGGTGAGAAGTTTGTGAGGAGTCAGTATATTTTTATTCTATTAGTGCAGGCTTTTCAGGGTTGGACTCTAATCGTCCCATGGTTTTTCCCGCAAAGGTTTTACACGTCAAAATCTTTATGTCTGCGATTTGTGTTTGGCATTTTTTGTTTGTGTGTTTTGCTTGGTTCACTCTCGCAGGTACTCTCTGGTTTGCGAAACAGTTTCCGCATTTTTGTTCCCAATAAAGTGGTATCAGAGCTAGGTTCTGGAATTTCAGAAGGGTGTCAGAAGTTGACAGGCAAACCCGGTAGGATAGATGGACGCGAAGTCGGTGCGCATGGTAAACCTGAATGGTACCAACTATTATTACTGGACGAGCAAGATAAAGGATCTGCTATTTGTCAAGGAGTTATATCTGCCGGTATTTGCTTCTGAGAGGCCCAGTGACAAATCCGAAGAGGACTAGAATTTTGAGCATATACAGGCGTGTGGGTACATCAGGCAGTTCATTGACGAGAACGTGTACAACTATGTTGCCAGTATTGAGCACACGAGGATAATATGGAATAAGTTAGAATCTTTGTATGCGAAAAAAACCGGAGTAAATAAATTATTCCTGATCCGGATGATGATGGATCTGCGGTACAAAGATGGAACGTCTAATACGGATCACTTGAGTGAGTTCCAGGGCGTGGTTGACCAGCTATCCCCGATGGGAGTCAAGTTCGACGACGAGATTCAGGGATTATGGCTATTGTATACATTGCTAGACTCGTCGGAGACCGTACGAGTGTCTATGATCGCTTTTGCTCTGAAAGGCGTGGTCAGTCTGGAGTTTGCCAAGAGCTGGGTACTAAATGAAGAGACACGGAAATGTTCTCAGGGCACTTCATCCATATCCCACTCAGAGGCGCTTGTTTCAGAGAGCCACATAAGTGGTAAAAGCAGGGGTCCAAACGGTGGTTGAGACAAAAGCAGGAGAAGGTCCAAGGGTCGGTACGAGCACTCAGAGTGTGACCATTGTGGCAAGAAGGGCCACATCAAGCAAAATGATTTCGCTTGAAAGAGAGATAAAAAGGGTGACAAGGGGAAGCAAAGTGAGAACACTACAGCGACAGTCTCGACACATGGAGGCGACGTGATCATTGTAGGTGATGAGGTAGTTATGAACCTCGCCTGCAATGACAACTCTTGGCAGGTGGACTCAGGTACTTCGGCGCACGTATCTCATAACAGGGCAATATTTGCTATATACACAATAGACGACTATGGAGTATTGAAGATGGACAATGGAGATGTGTCGAAGGCGGTTGCCATTGGAGATGTGCATTTGAGGACAAAGACAGATGCAGTTCTTGTTCTCAAAGATGTCCATCACATACCTGATATCCTTTTCAACCTGGTGTCGGTTGGAAGGGTGGATGACGAGGGTTTCTTCAATCTCTTCGGGAATAATCAGTGGAAGCTTTCCAGAGGTTCGATGGTGATTGCCAGAGGAAGCAAGAGGTCCGGACTATACTATATGGAAGGGAGCGCACAGGAGCACAGGAGGTTAACGTAGATACTGATGCATCTACTGAGTTATGGCACAGGCGGCTCATCCATATCAGCGAGAAGGGGATGAGCTACTTCGTAAACAGGAAGGTGATTCCAAGACTAAAGTTTACAAAGTTGGAGAAGTGCACGCACTGTTTGGCAAGGAAGCAAAATATTATGTCTTTCCAAAGTCACCCAAGTTCAAGGAAGCCGATGTTGCACGAATTGATTCACTCGGATGTCTGCGGTCCTATGAAAGTAAAATCCATTGGTGATGCTTATTATTTTGTAAAATTTTTTGATGACTGTTCTAGGAAGGTTTGGGTCTATACCTTAAAGACCAAGGATCAGGTGCTGTCCAATTTTAAGGAGTTTCAGGCCTCTGTTGGAAGCGAGATGGGCAAGAAGCTGCTTTGTGTTCGGTCGAACAATAGTGGCGAGTATATCGGCCCCTTTGATGCTTATTGCAAAGAGCAAGGGATACGACACCAGAAGAATCCACCAAAGATACCGCAGCTCAATGGTTTAGCGGAGCGGATGAACATGATGCTAATGAAGAGGGTGCAGTATTTGCTGTCAGAAGCAAACTTGCCAGGCAGCTATTAGGGTGAGGCACTTTATACAGCTACTTATGTTATTAATTTATCTCCTAGTGCTCCTTTGCAGGGTGATGTGCCTAAGAAAGTATGGTACGACAAAGAGACGTCACACAATCACCTGTGAGTGTTTGGTTGTAAGGCCTTCGTGCATGTACCGAAGAACGAGAGATCCAAACTTGAGCCAAAGACGAGGCGGTACATCTTCGTCGGCTACGGTCGGGATGAGTTTGGCAATAGGCTCTACGATCCAGTGGAAAGAAAGATCTAAAGAAGTAGGGATGTGGTATTCGTCGAGGATTAGACCATGACCAACCCTCAGGATTCTGAGATGCCTTCTGAGGCTGAGGAATTGTCTGAGTTAGAGTCATTTTGCTTCGAGTAGTTTCCAGAGGACATCGTTGAGGATCCAGTTATGGGGGAGCCAGTACATAGAGTTGCTCCCAACCTTGATCATCAGCCTGTTGATGGTGGTCAGGGTGACCCTCAGGAGGATGAGCATGCCGAGGAGGCAGTTCCTAGAGGGGAGAAGGATGTAGATATTTTCACGCCCCGATTCGGTAGAATCGATAGTCGTCCCCCAGGCGTGACCGTCGTGCGGGCCTAGGTTGCGCACCGCACAAGGCTTAAGTTTTTTTTGCATAGTGAGCACATATTCAGAGTACGCAGAGAAATTGAATAACAAGTTGTAACATAAAAAAGTTTTCTTTATTGATATATGAACATCTGTTACAAACTCTTGAACGAGTCAGCTAATTGCCGCACGGGTTTACAAAATGTTGACACAAAATGAGATAGTTGTTCTGTACGTTACATCCCTTTACTAAACTTCAAAATGTAAAGACCTTCTGGAGGGATGATGGCCTTCCCACGGAGCTGCAAAGAGTTTGGGGTTCTAGCTCCTTGCTTCCAAAATGCTTCAAAGATGGCACGCTCAGGACGCGCCTACAGTTGGACTGGATCGGGGATTAGCTTCTGCTCCTCGCTCGGCTCTCCTTAGTGCGGGGAACCTATTTCAACGAGGGTCAGTACATCAAAACATACTGGTGAAGGCAAGCTAACCCAACTATACCAATCAACATGTTGTTTTAATAAAGCATCCATATTATTTTTGGTCTTTCTATCTTGCCTTAGTTCATTTTACAGCAAGCAATAAATGTAGAAATTAATTAAATACTTGCCACCGTTCGGTGATATTTACCTGCCCGTCTGAACTACCTGCACAATACTTACCATATTCTTCCCTGCCACACACAAGTTAGCATGCACACGTTTAAATATACAAGGGGATCACTGGCGTATGCCATAATGGACGATATAGTCTTTGGCAAAATAGCATACAACAAAAGTACAAGAGGTGTTGTAAGACATTTCGTCAAGTACAAGAGACTAAACAATAGGTTTCGCCCGGACCGGATCGGTGCCAGTGCCCCAGCGAAAGTTCGCAAGAATGTGACCTTGTGCACAAGTTGTCCGTGATCGAACGACATCTAAGCTAAGTTATCATTTATACAGTTGAGGCAACAAGAGTACAAGACAAGCAGCAATTCATTATTTATTTCGCATAGTCTTCCTGAACAATTTGTAGCATAGCATGGCACGTTCTATACATAGCACAATTTATAGAAGACGTATGCATTGTAACTAAAATAGAGGCATATGATGAATATTTGAATGAACTAGCATGCAGTAGATAACCGTTCATAAGTATAGTTGACAAGCATAATATTTCAAGGCTATTCCCATTTTATCTTGACATCTTTTAGTTATTACTTGGTATTGTTTGATCGGAGCAACAAGAATGCAAGATTTTTAGGTGTGATGACTTGGAAGAAGGGCCAACTGAATCGAATATAAGCCACTCAATTAGTTGGTTGGAAGGGAGAAGGAAAGTGGTGCTTCAGGACTCCGTTCGTGAGTCGTCTACTGCTCGTTTACCTGCATTGCCACGAATAGCTTGATCAATACCTCTTCCACTCTTTCCAATCTCGGAATTAAAGTATAGTTCAACGAACGAAAATAATAAAATCTATCGAAACCGTTCAAGAAAATACAAGCAAATCCGAAAACCAACTCAAGGCATGAAGGCAACAAGCGACAGCAAAAACTAGGCAACAAAAAATACAGCGGAGAGGTCCCTCCTGACTCTACCGCTAAGTTGATCCTGGGGGCACGGTCCACTGAATATGGGAATTGATTTTGAAGAAACAAATCCATAACGAGGACGAGTTCTTGTTTCATTCTATCTCGATCGAACGATACCATCTTGTATTTTTTAGCCGCGCTTCCCGAATAGGGGGAATGGGGCACCATCCTACCCATCTAATTGGAAGTTTCGTCCACAAAACTTAGGAATATAACCTACCGCTAGGAAACATTATGTTAGGGACGACGATCATGACGCAACGGACAGTCATGAACTACATGATTTGATTCGCCACAGGCTAGGCACAATCCAAGTTTTAGGCGACATTTATTGGCCGCGTGCCCCAGCTTCTTGCAGAAGTTACAAGGTTGCCCTGCATTTCCTCTCTGTTGACTATCGTTGTTTGGGCGCTTTGCAGCGTTGTTTTTTTTCTCGTTGCTATGGCATTTGTGATTGGAGGTATGCACAGCGACGGTAGGAACGTGAGGATACTGCGGTTCAAGAGATAGGGCATGATTCATGACTCCCTGCATAGTCTCGTACTGATGAATGACTACGTGTGCATGGATGGCAGGGCATAGACCACCTTCAAACCTTCTAGCTCAACTCACTGCATCAGGTAAATATGCACTAGCGAATTTGGAGAGTCAGTTGAATTCGGCAGAATATTGTTTAACTGTCATGCCGCCTTGCCGCAGTTGTACAAACTGATTCTTCTTCTGACGACGCACAGGAGGGGGTATGAACTCTTCTTCAAATGCGGCACAAAAAGTAGCCTACGTGATCGCCTTCTCTCCTTGGTCAACTTGAAGAGATCGTCGATGCACATCCCACCAATCGTGCGCATTAAGACGGAGCTGCAGTTGAGCGCATGCGCCGCGCTTCTCTTCAGGGACCTCAAGCAGGAAGAAATGGTCTTCAAGTTCGGCTAACCAATCTAGAGCCACGATTGGGTCCTCAGTCACCTTGAACGGCGTATTGCAGACTTTCTTGAAGTCGCCAAAGTCGAAGGCAGTCACATCCCTCTTCCTTGGAGTTTGAGGCATCTCGACTTCAAGCACGGGTTGCTCCAACGACGTCGTTGCTGTTGCCGCAGACTGGTTGGAGGCCAAAGTCTGCACGATCTGTTGTAAAGTATCTACCTGCTTCTGTTGGACTGAGAATCGGGCTTCTACATTGTCTTGAAACTTGAGTTGCCTTTCCTCCGCTCCCTTCTCGCCCGTTCGTAGCGAGCCTCCTCCATTTGTTGGTTGGCTTCCAATATCAGCATAATTTGCTGAATGGGATCGACGTGAGACATGGCTCGCTGTCTCCGTAAACTTCTTAAAGTACCCGAACTACTTCCCTGGGCTTGTGTCTCGCCCGGTGCTAGCGCTGAGGATTGTGCTGGTGCTATTCCTTCAAAAGAAGGTAAATTACATCAGATCATAATGTATTATGGACTCATTATATGAACGTATCTTATTTTGACCTAACAAGTTCAAGAGTTCGCACGGAGATTTGATCATAAAGAAACTTTTCCAGTACGAAGTCAAAGGAACTTGAAGCTGTGCTCTGATACCCACATGTCACGCCCCGATTCCGTGGAATCGATAGTCGTCCCTTGGGCGTGACCGCCGTGAGGGCCTAGGTTGCGCACCGTACAAGGCTTAAGTATTTTTGCATAGCAAACAAATATTCAGAGTATGTAGAGAAATTGAATAACAAATTGTAACATGGAAAAGTTCTCTTTAATGATATATGAATATCTATTACAAACTCTTGAACGAGTCAGCTAATTGCTGCACGGGCTTACAAAATGTTGACGCAAAATAAGATAGTTGTTCTGTACATTACATCCCTTTACTAAACTTTAAAATGTAAAGACCTCCTGGAGAGATGATGGCCTTCCCACGGAGCTGCATAGAGTTTGGGTTTCTAGGTCCTTGCTTCCAAAATGCTTCAAAGATGGCATGCTCAGGACACGCCTACAGCTGGACTGGATCAGGGATTGACTTCTACTCCTCGTTCGGCTCTTCTTATTGAGGGGAACCTGTTTCAACGAGGGTCAGTATATCGAAATATACTAGTGAAGGCAAGCTAACCCAACTATACCAATCAACACGTGGTTTTAATGAAGCATGCATATTATTTGTGGTCTTTCTATCTTTCCTTAGTTTATTTTATAGCAAGCAATAGATATATAAATTAATGAAATACTTGCCACCGTTCGGTGATATTTACCTGCCTGTCTGAACTACCTGCACAATACTTACCATGTCCTTCCCTACCACGAAGACACAAGTTAGCATGCACAGGTTTAAATATACAAGGGAATCACTGGCGTATGCCATAATGGACGATATAGTCTTTGGCGGAATAGCATGCAATGATAGTACAAGAGGCGTTGTAAGACATTTCGTCAAGTACAAGAGAATAAACAATAGGTTCTGCCCGGACTGGATCGGTGCCAGTGCTCCAGCGACCGTCCGTAAGAACCGTGACCTTGTGCACAAGTTGTCCGTGATCGAATGGTATCTAGGCTAACTTATCATTTATACAGTTGAGGCAACAAGAGTACAAGACAAGCAGCATTTTATTATTCATTTCGTATAGTCTTCCTGAATAATTTATAGCATAGCATGGAACGTTCTATACGTAGCACAATAAGAGTACTAAAATTGAGGCATGCGATGAACATTTGAATGAACTAGCATGCAGTAGATAACCGTTCACAAGTTTAGTTGACAAGCATAATATTCCATGTCTATTCCTATTTTATCTTGACATCTTTTAGTTATTACTTGGTATCTTTTGATCGGGGCAACAAGAATGCAAGATTTTTAGGTGTGAAGACTTGGAAGAAGGGCCAACAGAATCGAATATAAGCCACTCACTTAGTTGGTTGCTTGAACGGCATATTGCAGACTTTCTTGAAGTCGCCAAAGTCGAAGGCAGTCACATCACTCTTCCTTGGAGTTTGAGGCGTCTCGACTTCAAGCACGGGTTGCTCCAGCGACGTCGTTGCTGTTGCCGCAGACTGGTTGGAGGCTAAAGTCTGCACGATCTGTTGTAAAATATCTACCTGCTTCTGTTGGACTAAGAATCGGGCTTCTACATTGTCTTGAAACTTGAGTTTCCTTTCCTCCGCTCCCTTCTTGCCCGTTCATAGCGAGCCTCCTCCATTTGTTGGTTGGCTTCCAACATCAGCTTAATTTGCTGAATGGGATCGACGCGAGACATGGCTCGCTGGCTCCATAAACTTTCTGAAGTACCCGAACTACTTTCCTGGGCTTGTGTCTCGCCCGGTGCTAGCGCTGAGGATTGCGCTGGTGCCATTCCTTTAAAAGAAGGTAAATTACATCAGATCATAATGTATTATGGATTCATTATATAAACGTATCTCATTTTGACCTAACGAGTTCAAGAGTTCGCACGGAGATTTGATCATAAAGGAACTTTTCCAGTACGAAGTCAAAGGAACTTGAAGCTGTGCTCTGATACCAACATGTCACGCCCCGATTCCGTGGAATCGATAGTCGTCCCTTGGGCGTGACCGCCGTGAAGGCCTAGGTTGCGCACCGTACAAGGCTTAAGTATTTTTGCATAGCAAGCACATATTCAGAGTATGTAGAGAAATTGAATCACAAATTGTAACATGGAAAAGTTCTCTTTAATGATATATGAATATCTATTACAAACTCTTGAACGAGTCAGCTAATTGCTGCACGGGCTTACAAAATGTTGACACAAAATGAGATAGTTGTTCTGTACATTACATCCCTTTACTAAACATCAAAATGTAAAGACCTCCTGGAGGGATGATGGCCTTCCCACGCAGCTGCATAGAGTTTGGGTTTCTAGGTCCTTGCTTCCAAAATGCTTCAAAGATGGCATGCTCAGGACACGTCTACAGCTGGACTGGATCATGGATTGACTTCTACTCCTCGTTCGGCTCTCCTTAGTGCGGGGAACCTGTTTCAACGAGGGTCAGTACATCGAAACGTACTGGTAAAGGCAAGCTAACCCAATGATACCAATCAATACGTTGTTTTAATGAAGCATGCATATTATTTGTGGTCTTTCTATCTTGCCTTAGTTTATTTTACAGCAAGCAATAGATATATAAATCAATGAAATACTTGCCACCGTTCGGTGATATTTACCTGCCTGTCTGAACTACCTGCACAATACTTACAATGTCCTTCCCTGCCACGAAGACACAAGTTAGCATACACAGGTTTAAATATACAAGGGGATCACTGGCGTATGCCATAATGGACGATATAGTCTTTGGCGGAATAGCATGCAATGAAAGTACAAGAGGCGTTGTAAGATATTTTGTCAAGTACAAGAGAATAAACAATAGGTTCCGCCCGGACCGGATCGGTGCCAGTGCCCCAGCGACCATCCGCAAGAACCGTGACCTTGTGCACGAGTTGTCCGTGATCGAATGGTATCTAGGCTAACTTATCATTTATATAGTTGAGGCAACAAGAGTACAAGACAAGCAGCATTTCATTATTCATTTCACATAGTCTCCCTGAATAATTTGTAGCATAGCATGGCACGTTCTATACATAGCACAACAAGAGTACTAAAATTGAGGCATGCGATGAACATTTGAATGAACTAGCATGCAGTAGATAACCGTTCACAAGTTTAGTTGACAAGCATAATATTCCAAGTCTATTCCTATTTTATCTTGACATCTTTTAGTTATTACTTGGTATCGTTTGATCGGGGCAACAAGAATGCAAGATTTTTAGGTGTGAAGACTTGGAAGAAGGGCCAACTGAATCGAATATAAGCCACTCACTTAGTTGGTTGGAAGGGAGAAGGAAAGCGGTGCTTCAGGACTCCGCTCGCTCGTCGTCTACTACTCGTTCACCTGTATTGCCACGAACAGGTTGATCAATACCTCTTCCACTCTTTCCAATCTTGGAATTGAAGTGCAGTTCAACGAACGAAAATAATGAAATCCATCAAAACCGTTCAATAAAACGCAAGCAAATCCGAAAACCAACTCAATGCACGAAGGCAACAAGCGACAGCGAAAAGTAGGCAACAAAAGATGCAGCGAAAAGGTCCCTCCTGACTCTACCGCTAAGTCGATCCTGGGGGCACGGTCCAATGAATATGGGAATCGATTCCGAAGAAACAAATTCCTAACGAGGACGAGTTCTTGTTTCAATCTATCCCGATCGAACTATACCGTCTAGTATTTCTTAGCCGCGCTTCTCGAATAGGGAGAACGGGGCACCACAGATATACAGCCAGCACCAGTGGTTCCGTTGAGGAGAAACGATAGAGAGTATCGACCATCTACGAGATACTCATCGGGAGAGTGGTACAGGAAGTTTGAGTCATTTATGGAGGAGCATGTCTATGCATGGACGACGTCAGACCACTGTGTGTTTGTGAGGTACTTTACCGATGATGATTTCATCATTTTGTTGCTTTATGTTGATGATATATTGTTGGTGTGTCGGAATACCATCAGGATAGCAGAGATGAAGTGCCAACTGGGCATGTCCTTGTCTATGAAGGATTTGAGCGCAGTAAAAACTATTCTTGGGATGGAGATCAGCCGAGAGAGAGTCCAAGCTGCTACACTTGTCCCAAAAGAAGTACATTTACAGGCTACTTCAAGGTTTCGGGATGGACGATTCGAAGAAAGTGAGTAACCCCCTTGCGGCTCACTTTAAGTTCACTGAGGAGCAGTGTCCATCTACCGAGGACGAGAAGGAAGATAAGGAAGATATGGAGCGAGTTCCATATGCCTCAGCCGTGGGGAGTCTTATTTATGCTATGTTATGTACGAGGCCTGATATTGCTCACGCAGTAGGCACAGTTAGTAGGTACACTTCCAATCCTGGAAGGGTACATTAGAGTGGGGTCAAATGAATTCTACAAAATCTTTAGGGTACTGCCGATTAGAGACTTTCATTTGGTGGTGACGAGCCGAAGCTGGTTGGATATACCGATTCTGATATGGATGGAGATGTAGACGAGGCGATCGACTTCAGGCTATGTGATGATGTTTGCTGGTGGAGCAGTATCGTGGCAGTTCCGTTTTACAGAAGTTTTGCCTTGTCGACGACAGAGGTAGAATACATTGCGGCGATGGAGGCTTGCAAGGAGTTGTTGTGGATGAAGAAGCTGCTGCGGGAAATTGGGCTAAAGCAGGAGCAATATCCTTTGCTTTGCGATAGTCAGAATGCTATTCACCTTGTGAAGAACCAGACATTTCATAACCGGTCCAAACACATTGATACCCGGTATCATTGGATACGGAATGTGGTTGACAAGAAGGAAGCGGCGCTAGAGAAGGTTCATACAGATGATAACGGAGCAGATATGTTCACAAAGGTTCTACCAAGGAAAAAGTTTGAGTACTGCAGGCGGATCGTCGGGATGACGACCCCCTCCACATAGTTGTGAAGGGTAAGATTTGTTCTAGTGGGTGGGGTTCCCAACCCATGTGAAAAATACCCCGGAGTAGGATTGAGTATTTCTACATATAATAGGAATAACTCAATTTATTTTGATTGAGTATTCCTAAATATAATAGGAATATCTCAATGGATTTGGATTGAATATTTCTTCATATAATTGGAATATTTCGATGGATTTGGATTTTGATTGGATATTCCTATCTATAATAGGAATGCAAGTTGCGGGTTTGAGGCTATATATAGGTGTCTCCTGGCCCTAAAACATGTCTCTTTCTAAAAAAAATAAGACATAGCAACAAGGAGAGAAAAGGAGGCAAGAGTGACATTGCAACATTGGAGGAGAGAAAGAAGGATTGGAGGCCGTTTCGACGAAGGAGATCAGTTTCAGGTATTTCTCGTTGTCTTTCTTCATCGTGGTTATAATCTATTTTCTGTTCCAAAAGAGTTGTGTTAATCCGTTTGGATCCGTGAGAAGTTTGTAAGAAGTCGGTGTATTTCTTATTCCATTAGTAGAGGCTTTTAAGGGTTGGACTCCGATAGTCCCGTGGTTTTTCCTGCAAGAATTTTACACGTCAAAAATATCTGTGCCTGCGATTTGTGTTTGGCATTTTTGGTTTGTGCGTTTTGCTCGGTTCTCTGGCAGGTACTCCCTGTTTTGGAAAACGGTTTTCGCATTTTCGTTCCCAACAACTTACAGGTTAAGTGGGGACTCCTAATTGGAATTTGAAGTTTCTAAGTCCTATAAATAAGAAGTTTTGGGTACCTACATATGCTCTCAAGGAGATTTAACTGAGATTTCTCCACTTCTAGGAGTGATCCTTGTTCCCATAGATCTTGCACTTCAAAACAGAAGAAGATTTGTTTATTAGAGATTTGTCTACTCCATTGGTCGAGACAGCCACCAAGTGTTGTCGACGGGGAGCCTTTGCTAGGTGAGGCGAGTCCTAGTTCTGGTTAAGTAGCGCTCGTGTTTTCTGTACAAGTTCTGTGGTTGTCCCTTCTTATTTTCACGGGGCCCGTTTCTGAATCCCACATGTGACATCCAACCTGTCAACTTCCTTGTTGAGTGGTTAGTTAATTAGCACTGTACCGCACAGAGAACTTGTTCGTGCAGCTAGCAATCATCTCAATGACATCTATCAGAATTGAACGTTACGCCCTAGCCCATCATTAGAATTCCAAGATTTGACCTTTGAGCATTAGGTGTCATTAAAGCGAACGATTGATTGATCGATCGAGAAGTACGTGCAGGTAATTTACGTGGATAACGTTTAACGTCCATCAATCGATCAGGATGTTATTGATTTCTGAAACTTTGATTAGGTCCCTTTGTTGGTAAATCATCAGATCTCTTCAGCATTAAAATCATGCACGTAATAACCCGAATTATATAGTTATTTCAGGAATGTATGGATTGATCAAATTAGCTTAGCGTAGTGTAGGTGATATTTTCAGTAGAGATATTGTGTTGGTAGTGCTTCTGCATCATGTCAAATCATTTCTTATAAACCAAATTATTGTCACTGCTGCTGCTGCTGCTGTTTCTGTGACGACTGTCATTGCTATTATTTTTCTATACCAAATTTATTACCAATCATTAATCAATCGATATGTAACTTACCTCATCGAATCACTACTTTGTTTTCTTCTACTAGCTACCAGTGCTGTTGCTACTACATTAAAATGCCAAATTTCAGTACTAACCAACAGTCAATTCAAATGCAGAAAATTGCATCTATTAAGCATCAATGTTTACTGATGTTGCTCTCATTACAAAAGGTTTATATAAATTGTATTTTGAGGCCCAAAATATCGACGACCTAATTAATTATTCACCGGTAGAAAAAAAAATTGTAATAAAAAATACGTCCTTCGGAAGGACGTATTTGGTGCAAAAACGTCCCTCCGAACGGCGTATTTGTTGCATATTAATTTTTTTGGATAACAGTATTTTCGAAAACATGAAAAAAAAATTGTCACTAAAGTCCAATTTCGTCACTAAAAGTCAAAATTTGTCACTGAAAGTCCATTTTCCAAACAATTTTGTCACTAAAATTTTATTTCTAAAAAACTTCAGAAGAATTATTTAAAGAAAACGACATTCTGAAGGACATTTTTTTACATTTTTATTAATTGTCCTTAACTGAACGAGAAGGATTAAGTAAGGATAACGACGGCTAATTAATAACGGCTAATACATATATGTACAGAAAATGTCCTTCGAAAGGACTTACAAAGAATTCGCCCTTAAGAAAAAGGTTTGGGACTCTTATTACAATTTTGCCAAAGTTAATATTCTGAGAACAATTTCATCAAAATTTGATGCTATGTACACAATTTTCTGATTGCTATGTAACCTGAAATGATATTAGCCTGTTAAACAAAACATGTCTTCAGGAAAATGCACGAAACAAGAAACAAAAGGTATCTCCATCCAATTAAGAGTGGATGGGGCCCTAATCTCATGGTGGGGAATATTTCTTTTATACTCCTCCACCGACAGAGGACAGAGAAAGGGTCAGCACCCCTTGTCATCTTCTTTTCCTTTTCTTTCTTTCCTTCCTTCCTTCATTTCATTGTTTAATTGAAAGACACGACATTAGGCCCAAAGAAAGCTTTATAATTGAGATGTTGAACACTAACTTCTTGCTTTATGAGTGTCATTTTCCTGCACTATTCTTTTACAAAGTGTCACAATTACGTAATTTAGAATGCCTTTGATTTCTTTATTTTTACTCCATGGATATCATTTTTAAAGTTGAATTTGGCATAATTATCACCCATCACTATTTTTCTACCCTTTTTTTTTATAGAGAAAATGATGTGATGAAGTAGATAACAGCTGGATTTGAATACAAGGAAAAACTATAATCGTTGCAACATATTGCTTGAAGTTCACTGATACAGCTTTAGATGACAGAGCTCAAAATAATTGGAGGGGCAAAATACTTTCGCGACAATGAAGTAGATGAGGAACACAAGTGGCACATGGAATTTGTCCATAGAACTCTGAAGTCCAAAACCTTTGCAACCAGACTGCTGGTCCATAACAAAAAAGGATCAAAATTATATGGCCACCTGCAGGCAAATAAAATCGAAAAATCGACACAGTGATATTCAAAGTTAAATATCACATTGGTGGCATACGTATGTTATTATTATTATTGGAAAAAACTAATTTTTTAAATACCATCTCTCCATTCAATGCATTATAATAGCTTTTTTTATTTGGCTATTCATTAGGTGGTATTTATGGCCATTATTTCTATTAAAAAACTTTTGGTCTTTGGCCTCTATATATCTCTGTAGATCCAATAAGTTTGTGGTATGAAAATTTTTTATAGTCTTCTCCTTTCTCCTTCTCCATAGAAGTTAACTCCTTCCTCCTTCCGTCTACAAAACTATCATTTATTCGTTCCATTTTTTTTTTTCCTTTCCTCTCTGGGCAAAGCTAAGTTTGTATCATTCTTCCGAAGCCGTGTGCGGTGACGGAACACCGGTAGCAAGGGAGTTTTACCACTAGGAGAATTCGAGAGGATGTCTGCATATAGACCTCGAATAAACTCTTAGGGCAGTGCTTCGTGCACGACTTTTCCGTAGACCGGTATATCTAACTTATTGTTATTTTTGTTTTCATGAATCGAAGGTAATATTTTCCAACAATCTAAGAGTTTATAGTTTCCAATATATATTAATTTTGCTATACGATGTTCAACTAATCTATGGCTAACACTCGTTAAGCACAATACATATTTGTGTCTTAGCAAGAGCAAATAGTCATTCTCTTGCTGCTAGTAATTTTTGGCCATAATATATTACTTGTCTCTGATCCACTTGCTAAAATACTTTCATATTCTGTTTAATTCTTTGTTTCTAAACAAGAGTATTAATATAGAGGTTACTCCTGTTAATGTTTCTGAATATTTTTGCTCCAATCTCTGATTTGCTCAAAGTTTTTACTCCCGTAAACAAGGATAAAGTTGTCAATGCTATTGTGGGACCTGCCAACAGGGATGAGGGACACACATTGCTTGATCCTCCATCTTCTGAGAATAAATATTCAGGTAATTATCAAAACACAACCTTGGAATGAAGGGCTGGCTGGTTTCACTTGTTTTTTGGGAGCAAGATGATTGCTTTACGAGTAGATAAGAAACAAATTGATATTAGTAATTTTATTCTGGGAGATTGCTAATAGGAAGAATATCTTCACTTTCAAATATTTACATAATTATGTGAATTAATTTCGATTGCCTTTCCTGAAATATAGCAACTAAAAGTTGCCTCTAGATGAATTAGTCCATAGAACTCCGAAGTCCAAAACCTCTACAACAGGCTGATGGTCGATAACAAAAACAGGATCAAAATTATACGGCCACCTGCAGGCAAATAAAATCTAAAATTCTACACAGTGATATTCAAAGTTAAATATCACATTGGTGGCATAGGTACTCAGGGCCGACCGGGAGATAGAGTTGCCCTATCCGAAACTAATTATAGTTGCCCCTTGACTTTTATTGTAGACCGGTCAGTGATCCCGATCAATTGTGGTGTCACGCTGAATCTGAAGGGCTGTCCAAATCCGAAATCTTGTCAGAGTTACCCTTGGGCCGGCCCAGTATTTATATGTTGTTGGGTGTTCCTATTTTAAGGAGAGTTTAAATTCATACCTTAAATAAGGAGAGTTTAAATTCATGCCTTAAATGATGGAGAAATTGTTCGACAATCCTATCTTAAGGAGCAGAGTTTAAATTCATGCATTAAATGAGAATTTTTTTAATTCAGACCTTAAATGATAGAGACATGATTTAATTGTGGAGTTTAAATTGAAAATGTGGTTGGAGTTTTAAATAGATTTGATTATTTCGAATCTAGGTGTATCTATATGATTAAATTCGTATAACTTCTCATCTAACTTGTATCTAGCACATATATGGTTTATGACTATGAAGAGATATATATATGAAATATTGTGAGAAAAATAGAGTGGGAGAGAGTTGTGTGTATCCAAGAGAGAAGAAAAAATTGCTCTTAAAGTGTGGTGAATCTTCTACCGCGATAAAAAGTGTAATTCCATAAATTGATATTGGATTTTTTCTGGACGAGGTCCCGTGGATTTTACTCTTTGTTTTGAATAGGTTTTCCACGTAAAAATTTAGGTGTCTCTTGTCGCTTATTATTTTTCATATCCGCTTGTGTTTGTTTATTTGTGGTTGCACATAGGAGAGAGTTTGAGATTTTTTTTCCTCAACAAGTGGTATCAGAGCCAGGTTCGTTGTCGTGTGCAAGCCATGGAACAGAAAACAAGTAGAATTATGAGTTTCAATAGAAATAATTGGGCGGTATGGAAATCGAATATGGAAGACCTGCTTTACTACAAAGATCTCGCCGAGCCGATTGAGAATGACGGAACGAAGCCAAAAAAGATGTTCGAGTCTAATTGGAAGAAACTTGATCGGAATGCCATCGAGTATGTTCGTCAGTGGTTGGACGGTCGCATCTATCATCATGTTTCGGCAGAAACATCTACATATTCTCTTTGAAAAAAAATGTAAGGCCTTTGTGAGAGGAAGACGACGGGGAATAAAGCTTTCTTGATTAGAAAGCTTGTGAATCTGAAATACAAAGAAGGTAAGTCCTTTGCTAAACAACTGAATGAAGTCCAACGCATTATTAATCAACTATCTGCAATAAAGATGAATTTGGAAGATGAGACGCAAGCCTTATTGTTGCTCAGTTCGTTGCCAGAAAGTTAGAAGACATTGGTTGTGTCTCTAAAAAATTATGTCTCAGATGGTGTCATGACAATGTACCTTGTTACAAGCAACTTGTTGAATGAGGAGACGAGAAAACAATTCTCGGGTTTGTCAAAATCAGAGGTGCTTGTTACAGAAAATCGGGATAGAAATAAAAGTAAGAATTCTCAATATCATGGGTTGTTGAAGCCTTCCATACTATGGTGGAAAGAGAAACATGAAAGCAAATAAAATGTATCCGCATAGATAATAGGGGAGAATATATTGGGTCATTAGAAGAATATTGCAAGAGTCATGGTATCCATCATGATCAAACAGTTTCGAAGATATCTCAACATAATGGTGTAGAAGAAAGGATAAACCACACCATTGTAGAGAGAATCAGATGCTTGCTCTCACAGGTCATGTTGTCAAAAAAATTTAGGGGGAAAGCGATAAATATTGCATGTTACTTGATCAATCGTTCCCCTTCAGCCCCTCTTAACGGAGAGGTTGCTGAAAAGGTATGGAAAGGTAAAGATATTAAGTATGATCATTTGAAGGTGTTTGGTTGCAGGACATTTGTGCATATTCCCCAAGATGAAAGGTCGAAGCTTGATGACAAAGCCAAGCAGTGTATTTTCTTGGGCTATGCAGATGATAAGTTTGGGTATAAGCTATGGGACCCAGTGCACAAGAAGGTTGTTAGAAGCATAGATGTGGTCTTTCTTGAAGACCAAACTATTGATGACTTCGAGAAGATCGAAGAATCCGAGCCTCATAATGATGACTTGATGGATGTTGATCCAATTATTCCTCCTATAGTACATTATAGCGCTGATAAAACATATGTCCATGATCATGAAGATGAAGACATTCATAATTTATCTCCTATATATTATGATGTTCCTATTGATGAAGATGAGGAGCAGGTGCAAGCTCCTCAGGAACCTCCTATTGAGTTAAGAAGATCAGATAGAGTACCAAAGCCTTCAATAAAATATTCAGTTACTGAGTACGTGATGCTTATTGATGGGGGAGAGACAAAATATTACAAAGAAGCTCTAGAAGATGCATATAAAAATAAATGCTTGAAAGCTAAGCAAGAAAAGATGACTTCTTTGCATAAGAACAACACTTATGAGTTGGTTGAAAAAGAGCAGAATATTCTAAAAAATGTGGGTGTTCAAGATAAAAACAAAAGAAAATAGCTCACAACCAGGGTACAAGGCACAATTGGTTGTGAAGGGATTTGGACAAAGAAAAGACATTGACTTTGATGATTTCTTCTCACCGGTGGTGAAGATGACTTCTACGTGTTGTTTTGGGATTGACAGCAATCATGTACTTGGAGATTGAGCAGTTAGATGTAAAAAAATGTATTCCTTCATGGTGATTTGAAGGAGGATGTGTACAAGGAGCAGCCAGAAGTTTTCAAAGTCAATGGTAAGGAACAAATGGTTTGCAAGATGGCAAAGAAACTGTATGGATTGAAATAGGCACCAATGTAGTGGTATAAAGAGTTTGAGACTTTTTTGGTAGACCATGGCTAAAGGATAACGACTTCAGATCAATGTATTTTTGTACAAAAAAATGCTTATGTTGATTTCAACATTCTTCTCCTCTACGTTGATGATATGTTGATTGTCGGACAAGACAACAACAAAATTGCCAAGTTAAAGGAAGAGTTGAGCTGGATATTTGATATGAAGGATTTGGGTACTACAAAACAAATCCTAGGTATGCATATCTCTCGTGATAGGAAGGCCAGGTAGTTGTGGTTATCACAAGAAAAATATATTTACACGGTATTATAGAGATTAAAAATGGAGAAGGCTAAGCCAGTTAGTTGTCCACTTGGAGGCCACTTTAAGCTTACTAGTGATCAAAGCCCTTCCACTAAGAGTGAGAAAGAGGAAATGAAGAGGATCCCTTATGCTTCACTAGTAGCAAGTCTGGTGTACATATTGGTATCTACAAGACCAAATATTGCGTTTGTAGTTGGTGTTGTTAACATGTTTCTTAAAAATCATGGCAAAGAATATTGGGATGTAGTAAAATGGATACCCCCATACCTTAAACGTACACTGCCAAAAAAAGATGAAATAGCAATATTTTTAGCGACGTCATAATAAAACGTCGCTAATATTAAAGACTTGAGCGACTCCAAAAATAAACGTCGCTATACGTCGCTTATTACAACACATAACGACGTTTAGCGACTATAATTCAGTTTTTAAAGAATAGTCGCTATAAGCTTCTTTAACGTCGCTAAACGTCGCTGCATTTTTTGATTTACCGATGTTTTGTGACATATTTACCGACGTTATTTTTTAAATTTTTAGCGACGTTTTTAGCAACATTGCTAACGTGGCAAACTTTTCAATTAGCGACTTTTAGCGACGTCTATTTATGACATCGCTACATTTTTAGTTAGCGACATTTAGCAACGTCTATTGATGACATCGCTGAATTTTTTAATATAGGGTTCATGATTTCATTTCTCCCCATTATGTCGATCCCTTTTGCAAAATTTTGAATCCCTCAAATCCCCGCCCCCCTCCGGCAAATTTCTCCCCTCCGGCATCCTCCTTCTCCCCCCGTCCCTACCCCCCCATCGGCTCCCCCCAGCCCCATCCTCCGGCTCCCCACCCCACGAGCGCCCCCTCCCGCACGACTCCTCCCTTCCGGTGCACTCCTCCCCTCCGACGACCTCGGGCTTCTCCTCCTACTCCTCCTCTAGGTAAACCCTAACCCTATCTCTCTCTCTCTCTCACAGATATATACACGATATGACACAGACACACTAACATAGATACGACATACACATACATTGACACAGACACGATACACTATCACAGACATATACACTGAGACAAGCACGACACACATAATGACATACATGACCTCGGGATTACTGTCTCGATCGAACAAGTAAAAATTTAGGGTCATAATTATAACCTAGGCCAAAGGCAATGAGCGGAGCCATAGAATTATAACAACCATTAATATTGTTGTTTGTTGTTTCCATTGGACGTGTGTGTGTTGTGTCGCCTTTATAACGAAAACAATAAAGATGACAGTGTAACACAAGGATAATTTTCAGATTAGAAGATTGACATCATCCATCATCTCGTTCTCAAAGAATGCGATAAGTATCAGAATAATATAATATTTTGATCTCTCACCATCGATCCCCTAGCTACTTAGGGTTGGGGTTTGAAAAAATACGGCAGGACTGTTTGGATGGCTTGGGAAGATGGGAAGTGGTTGTGTACAAGCATTGCATAAGTTGATCTTGGCAAGATTCTTGAAAGGAAATCATGGCCATAAGTTAAGCTCCAATAATGAGGAAACCATCTTCTAGAGGGTACGTTCATGAATCAAGAACATGAGAGGGTTAGAGCCCATAGTCACGGGTCGATGGCACCAGCCCAACAACAAGTGACATGAAGGCTTCCCGAAAACTCATATGTAGATCACAGGTTCCTTAGCTATCGAGGAATGAATGAGGGAAAAAATAGTATTAGATGTTGATACAGAGATTAGGAAATGTTAAATCTCGTGAGGCTCGTCATATGCTTCTTAACATTTTGAAATCAGACAAAAAAAGGATTTAAGGACAAATTTAATGATTCAATGCTTCAAATTTTGTACAAAGTCCAGATCATGCAGCGATTCTAGTAACAAATGGAGAAAAGATTGAGCTAGATAGAGATGCTTGTATTAATTGGCTATAATTGATAATTAAGAAAAGACGAGGGCTAAATAGTAAATACAAGCATCATGCCCTCAAGTTGCAACTCTTATAAGGCTCTGGTTCAAGATCTAGACTAGAGATGGATTGAGTAGAGGCATTTGTGCCTCTACAAGAAATAGACAACAACAATAAAGCTGACATGGCTGAAGACATGGGTGAATAATTGACAACTCAATCATCTTGCGAATAATTATTGTACTAACAGGAACACAAACAACAAGCAGACCCACATAGAAACTCAAATAATAATGGAATGCATGAGGTTAGCAAATTGGCCCCAGGACATGGAACTATTTATTTTAAGGTGAAGCTCTAAAGAGACATGAGTAAATTACTATAACAAAGTCTGGAAACAAAATTTAACTTATCTTTCGACGGTTGAGCACAAAAAGGCTTTACTGAAAGTATAGATATTATCCTTCACTTTTATATGTCAAGTGTGGATATCTAGGATTGTATCAGTGAGTGTCAACTCTGTATCCTGGACAAAAGAAAATTGACACTGGATATCCCTGACTTGACTTTTCAATTAGAAAGTCATGGCCTAAACGAATGTCAAGTGTGGATATCCAGGATATATAGTTGACACTCACTGATACATTGATACAAACGAAGAAGATAAATTTTTAGAACAGGATTGAAAATATCAATATAAAATCCATTTAGACTTGTGACATGTGATATAATTTAAATTATTTTCTTGAACGATGTCTATTGAACTTTGCATATTTGGAGTGAGTGTCATTTGGAGAATATATACTACCAAATATTCACATGAGTATATACTTGAACGATGTCTATTCATCTTTGTAGAAGTATATAGAAATGGATCTAAATTACTATCTGCATCATCGTTCGTGCATGTACAACCATCATCCTGATGACATGTGCAGTGTACAGAATAAATTTAGATGTTGTTTGTGTATCAAATCTTCGAACTACAAAGACGTCGATCTAGGAAATGATTTCTTTGTCATCTTATGAGAGATTATGGAGTTGATATATAATTATGGCACATAACCTGCTATGATTGTGATATTCAAGTATAAATGGTTTGATCCGATTCAAGACCAAGGTTGGAAAATTGACAAGCATGGCCTTGTGGATATAAACTACAAGCGTAGATATCAAGGCTACGAACCATTTGACATATCAAGTCAGGCTCAGCTTGTGTACTTCACAACTTATCCTAGACGGGATAAACCAAGGTCAGATTGGTGGGCAGTATGCAAGAGTAAAGCTAGAAATAGCTTTGACTTTGACGCAATAGCTTATTAGGAGGACGAGCTACCTCTTGTAACAAATATTATAGATGTGGACTCAACAAAAGTTACTCATTACACTATTAATAATGTAGAAGATGTATAATTATCCGAAGAGGAAGCCGAAGATGAAGATGAAGTAGATGAAAGTAAAAATGAGGAGCAAGAGGAAGAGGAGGACGATGAAGGCGAACAAGATAAATTTTTTGAAGATGATTAAAAATAAAATAAATCTATTTGGACTTATGACATGTATTATATTTTGACTGTAGAATTTACTATCCATTTAGACTTTTGACACTACTAGTTATTTACTGTACAATTCTATTAATACTGTGAGATATATATTATATTTTGACTGTAGAATGTACTATATATCTGTTTACTCGTTCTATCATCATATGTTATTATCAGGTATGATAGGACTGAAGGACCGTGAGGCAACTCTAGAGGGTGGTGAATAGAGTGCAGCAGAATAATCTACCCAATTAAAAATTAAGCAGAGTGAAGGAAGCTACCAACTAACAGTGTATATACAAGACAGTAATATAAAGCAGTAAGAGTACGAGAGAGCAAACGCAAACACTGCGATGTATACTGGTTTTTCTCTGAGAGGACTAGTCCAGTCCCGAGAACTCAATCTCAAAGTTTTATCTACTATAATAACCAATAGTGAATTACAAGCTTTGATCCGAAGGCTTGCCACTTCTCTACACCACGAGTTTTGATCCGATGGCTCGCAACTTCACACACCACGAGTTTTGATCCAAAGGCTCGCAACTTCACACAGAAGACGGACTTGATGAACAAAGCTCTTTACAACTCTTGTAGACTTTAAGACCGAGATCGTACTTGGCACTTAGAAGTCTACGAAGTTGATCTTAGAGATAAGAAAGTTTAGGCTCTGAGGGTTTACTCACTATAGGATAGAAAGATTGAGAATGGTTGAGTGTGTAGGAATATAAAAATCCAATCATATTTATAGGGTATTACCAAACCGAGTTCAGCCAGTATTGGTCAGGTATTAATTCAAAATTCAAAATTGGACCAAAAAAATCAGGAATTGTACAACTGGATATATTCTACTAAAAAGGGTGACCGAGTTCGGTACAAAATTGGGGCAAATTTGGTCCGAGTTTGCTTGCAAAGTATAGTAGGCTTTGTGAATGAATGTGGACTGATTTGTAGATGGGTTCATGGGTTTATTTGAGTAGACTTGGGTTATGCCAGTGTGACTCGATGTACATAAGTCCTAGACTCAAATAAAATATCAAATTATATTAAAAACCAAGAGCACTATGATGATGCCAATCTTCTGAAATATCTGCTGACAAGTAGACGCTTTTTTCCTTGATGGTAGTTGTCCAAAGATAACCAGATCTCGGGGCAGCGGAACCCCCGGGTGCGTGGCTCCAGATAAGTCCTAGGTGGTTGGAAAAATCTTCTGATATAACGTCGTCTTTGACTCATCGTCATATAGCATATGTCTATTGCTTATCTTGCTTATTGCTTTTTGCAAGTACATGTTAGACGAACAAGGAAATATATAGAAACACATATTACATATCTGGACAATGCTAAGTTTAAGTAGAAGATACTATAGTGATTGATCGATTACCATAATGCTAAACTTAATCGATTAGCCATATTCAATAACTTAACGTAAACATTGGGCCAACAATCTTCCCCTTTTTTATTATGGCAAATCAGTTAAGTTTAAGACATATATAATTGATGCATATATCAAAATTAATAAGCACAAATCACTATACATATACTACTTAAACAAATACTTACTTACTTAAACTTACTTCTTCCCCTTTGAAATATCAAAAAGAAGCTCCCCCATAATAGGAAATATTGATACAAATCTTTACGGAAGCTTCTACATATGCATAAGCTCCCCCATAGTACGATGTTGGTGAATATGCACATATTTGACATATTTTTTTCCTTTGTCAAAATATATTATTTAGGGCTCCCCCAAAAATGAAGTGTATATCATGAAGACATGGTAAGTAACATAAAGCATATAATATGATCATGTGGTAAATTAGGAATAAGTAGCTAGAATATCACCATATGTAGAATAATGACATGCATATCATAACCATATACTTACCAATTGGAAACTAGATACCAATTATAGTAAACTAGATGTAGTACTTTAATATGGAAACATTAGGTAACAATAATACAAGATAGGCATAAATGAATATTAGTCATATGCAAGAGAAAATTAAACAACTTCTCTCAGATATCCCAATCACAGTCTAGCATCCAATCATGTAGTAGAAAATAAAATATGCATATTATTGCAACTAGTCAAAGGTCTAAACTAAAATTAAAACTAAGTGGCATAGTTCAGAAACAGCTAGAAAAATCAAGTAGTGTTTACTAAAATTTATAGTGTCACAGTCTATACTAAAAGTTGTCAACTTTGAATCAAAAGTAGGACTTAGATTCGCTGATGTATTATAAAAATAATTACAAATAGACCATAACAAATTATTATTTAATAAAGTATTGATCATCTTGGATTAGCTGTAGGGGCCGGATCCCAGCTAGTTGTGGTCCGAAGACACTTAAGTACCCTGTCATTTAGGTTATTTACACATTTTTGACAGAAGGGCCCTTTCGGCTTATAACCAAAAGTAATCTTAACTTTAAAGAACTTAGATTTAATAGGTATATATGCTAATTATAACATCATACAACATTAAAATCTTAAAACCTAATTCTTGACAAATAAAGTTTACTAAAAGATATAAAGCATGCATAGACAATTGTGTTATAGTAAATAATTCTATAGTGTGAACTAAACACTTAATCAACTAGCCATGTTGAATAGAAGTAATTACAACAAAATTAACTAAGCATGCCAGTATCATGTCTCAATTTGATTTAACTAAATGACAATTTAAAAGAATATCAATAAGAGATAATAACAAAGCATTGATTAGAACATGCTAGATTCTACAATTTTAGTCATTTAGGAAGAATCAATTAGCACGTTACCAAAGTGGCTCAATTAGCCATATTTATGTTGGTACAATTGCTTGGAAGATGACCTTTGTAGCTTTGCAATCACCAACATTCTCTCCGGTGCTAAATCCTGACACAAAGCGTTCTACCTACATCATTAGGCAGAGACTTTGGTATCCAAGATTTGGATCCATATTAGTTAGCTTTGGGAACCCACTTATACCTATTCATATCAACCAATTTTCTAGCCTTATACTAATGTGTAATGTGTCCATTTAAACCACAAAATGATATGTAGCATAAGCATTTGTATTTGGTGTCACACCCCGAGGCGTCCCCCGAGTCGTGACCGCCGTACGGGCCTGGGGTTGCGCCCGCACAAGGCTTTAATGATTTGCATAGCAAGCACATATTCAGAGTACGCAGATAAATTAAAACACAGATTTGAAACATGGAAAAGTTCTCTTTATTGATAATGAACATCTATTACAAACTCTTGAACGAGTTAGCTAATATGCCGAACGGCTTACAAAGAGATGACTCAAAATGAGATAGCAGTCCTGTACATTACATCCCTTTATAAACTCAAAATGATAAAGACCTCCTGGCTGGAGGATAGCTTTGCCACGGAGCTGCATTTGTGTATGAAGAGTTGCAGGCTCCTGACTCCAAAATGCTTCGAGGGGGCGCGGTGAAGATGCGCCAACAGCTGGACTGGATCGGGAAGACGACTTCGGCTCCTCGCTCGGTTCGCCTTAGTGCGGAGAACCTGTTTCAACGAGGGTCAGCATATCGAAACATGCTGGTGAAGGCGAGCTAGCCTGACTATACCAATCAACACTTTGTTTAATGAAGCATGCATATTTGTGGGTTTCTAGTCTTGCCTTAGTTTATTTACAAGTAAACAGCATATAGAATTTACTGAAATGAATGTGCCACCGTTCGATGGATTTTACCTGACCGTCTGATTTACCTGCACAATACTTACCTTGCCTTCCCTGCCACGGAGACACAAGTTAGTATGCAACAGGTTTAAATATACAAGAGATCACTTGGCATGATGCCACAATGGACAATAGTCACTGGCGGGAATGGTATGCAGCGAATGAACAAGGAGCGCTACATGCCACTCCGTCCAGCACAATGGACTATACAATAGAGATTCCGTCCGGACCAGATCGGTGCCAGTGCCCCAGCGACCGTCCGCAGGAACCAATGACCTTGTGCACAATTTGTCCGTGATCAAACAATATGTTTACTTAGTTAACAGTTCATGCTTTTGAGGCAACAAGAGTACAAGACAAGCAATGTACAAGATAAGACAAGCAATGTACAAGACAAGCAATAATTTTTCCCAAGCGAACAAGCATGCATTTAAGTATCCGTTCGTGAAGTTTATTGACAAGCATATAACCAAGTCTATTCTCTTTTATCTTGGTTTCTTTTATTATTACTTGGTATCGTTTGATCGGGGCAAAGAAGAGTTCAAGCTTTTAGGGTGTGAAGCTTGGAAGCAGGGCTAGCTAATCGGGTTGGTAGCCACTCACTTGGTTGGAAGGAAAAGAGAAGAAAAGAGGCGCTTCACGACTCCGCTCGTAAGCCGCCTACTGCTCGTTCACCTGCACACGAACAGCTCGATTAATACTACTTCCTCTCTTTCCAATCTCGGAATTGAAATGCAGTTCAATGAACGAAAACAATAAAAACCATCGAAACCGTTCAAGGAAAACAAGCAAATCCCAAAACCAACTCAAAGCACGAAAGCAACAAGCGACATCGAAAACCGAGGCAATAAAAGATAGCAGCGGAGAGGTCCCTCCTGACTCTGCCGCTAAGCCGATCCCGGGGGTGTAGTGCACTGAATATGGGAATCGATTCCGAAGAAACAAATCCATAACGAGGACGAGTTCTTAATTCAATCTATCCCGATCGAACGATACCGTCTTGTGTTTCTTAGCCGCGTTCTCCGCACCGGGAGAACGGGGCGCTACATCCTACCCAACTAATTGGAAGTTTCATCCCGAAACTTAGGATAGGACCTACCGTTAAGGATTATTCGGTCGGGGACGGCGATCATGACTCAAGGAACAATCACGAACAGAATGGTCTGATCCGCCACAGGCTAGGCATAAACCAAGTTTCAGGCGACAATTATCCTTTGTATGCCCCGACCGGTTACAGAAATAACATAACTGCCCTGGTTTTCCTTTTTTCGGACCACCGTTGTTTCGGCGCTTTGCAGCATTGTTTCCTCTCTCGTCGCTTTGGCATTTGTGACTGGATGTATGTACAGCGCCGGCAGGAACGTGAGGATAGTGTGGTTTGAGCGACAGGGCGTGATTCATGACTTCACGCATTGTCCGATACTGAGGAACGGCTACGTGCGAATAGATGACAGGACGTAGTCCACCTTTAAACCTTCTAGCTCGACTCGCTACATCAGGTAAATAGGCCCTAGCGAATTTGGAGAGTCGGTTGAACTCGACGGAGTACTCTTTAACTGTCATACTGCCTTGCCGTAGCTGCACGAACTCGTTCTCCATCTGGCATTGGACTGGAGGGGGTACATACTCCTCTTCGAACGCGGCACAAAATGTCATCCACGAGATCGCCTCCTCTCTGTGATCAAATTGGAGAGATCGTCGATGCACGTCCCACCAATCGTGCGCGTTGAGGCGGAGCTGTAGTTGTGCGCAGGCGACGCGCTTCTCTTCGGGGACCTCTAGCAGAACGAAGTGGTCTTCAAGTTCAGCCAACCAATCTAGAGCTACGACTGGGTCCTCAGTCCCGTTGAATGGGGTGTTGCAGACTTTCTTGAAATGGCCCAAGTTGAAGGCAGTCACGTCCCTCGGCCTTGGGATTTGAGGCGTCTCCACTTCAAGCACGGGCTGTTCCACCGGAGTCGTTGTTGTTTCGGCGGAATGGTTGGCAGCCAAAGTCTGAACTATCTGTTGCAGGGTATCTACCTGCTTCTGTTGGACTGAGAATCGTGCTTCTATATTGTCTTGAAACTTGAGCTGACTCTCCTCCGCCTGCTTCTCGGCCCGTTCATAGCGAGCCTCGTCCCTTTGTTGATTTTCCTCCAACATCTGTAATATTTGCTGAACGGGATCGATGCTTGGCATGGCTCGCTGGCTTCTTGAACTTCTCGAAGTGCCCGAACTACTTCCTTGGCGTTGCACTTCGTCCGGTATTTGCGCTGCAGATTACGCTGGAGCCACTCCTTCAAAAGAAGGTAAATTATATTAGGATCATAATGTATTATGGACTTATTGCATGAATGTATCTCATTTTGGCCTAGCTAGTTCAAGAGTTCGCATAGGAATTTGATCGTTAAAGGAACTTTTCCAACACGAAGTCTAAGGAACTTGAATCTGTGCTCTGATACCACTTTGTCACGCCCCGAGGCGTCCCCCGAGTCATGACCGCCGTGCGGGCCTGGGGTTGCGCCCGCATAAGGCTTTAATAATTTGCATAGCAAGCACATATTCAGAGTACGCAGATAAATTGAAACACAGATTTGAAACAGAAAAAGTTCTCTTTATTGATAATAAACATCTATTACAAACTCTTGAACGAGTTAGCTAATATGCCGAACGGCTTACAAAGAGATGACTCAAAATGAGATAGCAGTCCTGTACATTATATCCCTTTATAAACTCAAAATGATAAAGACCTCCTGGCTGGAGGATAGCTTTGCCACGGAGCTGCATTTGTGTATGAAGAGTTGCAGGCTCCTGACTCCAAAATGCTTCGAGGGGGCGCGGTGAAGATGCGCCAACAGCTGGACTGGATCGGGAAGACGATTTTGGCTCCTCGCTCGGTTCGCCTTAGTGCGGAGAACCTATTTCAACGAGGGTCAGCATATCGAAACATGCTGGTGAAGGTGAGCTAGCCTGACCATACCAATCAACACTTTGTTTAATGAAGCATGCATATTTGTGGGTTTCTAGTCTTGCCTTAGTTCATTTACAAGTAAACAGCATATAGAATTTACTGAAATGAACGTGCCACCGTTCGATGGATTTTACCTGACCGTCTGATTTACCTGCACAATACTTACCTTGCCTTCCCTGCCACGGAGACACAAGTTAGTATGCAACAGGTTTAAATATACAAGAGATCACTTGGCATGATGCCACAATGGACAATAGTCACTGGCGGGAATGGTATGCAGCGAATGAACAAGGAGCGCTACATGCCACTCCGTCCAGCACAATAGACTATACAATAGAGATTTCGTCCGGACCGGATCAGTGCCAGTGCCCCAGCGACCGTCCGCAGGAACCAATGACCTTGTGCACAAGTTGTCCGTGATCGAACAATATGTTTACTTAGTTAACAGTTCATGCTTTTGAGGCAACAAGAGTACAACACAAGCAATGTACAAGACAAGCAATGATTTTTCCCAAGCGAACAAGCATGCATTTAAGTATCCGTTCGTGAAGTTTATTAACAAGCATATAACCAAGTCTATTCTCTTTTATCTTGGTTTCTTTTATTATTACTTGGTATCGTTTGATGGGGCAAAGAAGAGTTCAAGCTTTTAGGGTGTGAAGCTTGGAAGCAGGGCTAGCTAATCGGGTTGGTAGCCACTCACTTGGTTGGAAGAAAAAGAGAAGGAAAGAGGCGCTTCACGACTCCGCTCGTAAGCCGCCTACTGCTCGTTTACATGCACACGAACAGCTCGATTAATACTTCTTCCTCTTTTTCCAATCTCGGAATTGAAATGCAGTTCAATGAACGAAAACAATGAAAACCATCGAAACCGTTCAAGGAAAACAAGCAAATCCCAAAACCAACTCAAAGCACGAAAGCAACAAGCGACATCGAAAACCGAGGCAATAAAAGATAGCAGCGGAGAGGTCCCTCCTGACTCTGCCGCTAAGCCGATCCCGGTGGCGCAGTCCACTGAATATGGGAATCGATTCCGAAGAAACAAATCCATAATGAGGACGAGTTCTTAATTCAATCTATTCCGATCGAACGATACCGTCTTGTGTTTCTTAGCCGCGCTCTCCGCACCGGGAGAACGGGGCGCTACATTTGGTGTAAAAGGGTAGACATGAATATGTGAAGTAGTGTGACGTGTCTTGCATGGATATTTGTAATAAAATGCATGATTATGTGAAGTATGTTGTGTTCTACATGCATGATAGTGTGAAACATTTGGTTTGCTTGCTGATGTCTTATTATAAGTGCTCTTTTGTTTAGCCATGTGTCTCATGTTAGACCAGTAGTAGGTTGTACGACCTACTTTTCCAATAATCTCTAACTTTTTAGAGGTGGCATATAAATTATCATATTTAGTAGTAAGAGCATCAATTTTTAGTGATGCATTAGAGTACTTCTCCTTCTCCTATTTTAAGTCCTCCTTAAGTTTATCATTTTCTTGATTACTTTTATTAAAGTAGTCAAGTGCTTCTTGTAAGCTAAGCTTAAGTTTGGAGATATAAACAGAATCATAAAAAGAGGAATAGTCTCTAGCTTCATTTAGTAGACAATTAAGCTTTTCATTCTCAAGCTGATAAGATTTAATATCATTTTTGGCTTGCTTATACTTATCCATAAGCTTTTTGTGATCTTCAAATAGATCATTGAAAGCATAAGATAATTCATTATAGGAAAACTCTTTAAGTAAATAATTATCTTTTACCTCGTTAGTGAATATTGTTAAGCATACATTTGCAGCATGTCGAAGGATTTATTCTTCTGAATCACTAGCTTTGCTTTCACACTAGATGCTTGTATTTGCATATTTATGTGACGAATATTCTCTTTTGTTTGATCATTTATATCGATTTTATCTTTTTGCTTTGGAGCAATCTTTCATCCTGTGGCCTGGCCTTTTGTAGTTGTAGCATATAGGCTCTTCATCACTGTTGTCGTTAAGCTCCTTCTTCTTTGATCTCTCAAGCTTTAAAAATTTTCTGAAGCTTCTAGTGATTAGGGCAACTTCCTCATCGTGAGATTTATCGTCGTCGGAGTCATAATTTGTGACCTTCTTGTGATATGCCTTGAAAGAATTTGTCTTGTCCTTTGGAGTGGGTTCTTCAAATTCCTTGAGATGCAGCTCATGAGTCATCAGCTTACCCATGAGCGTCTCGAGGGTCATCGTGGTGAGATCATTCTCTTCTATGATTACAGTGGCCTTGGAATTCCAATTTTTGGTGAGTCTCCTGAGTACTTTGCAAATATTTTCATGATTATTGTACTCTTTGCCATGAGATGATAGAGGGTTAACAATGTCGAGGAATCTCATAAATATTAGAGTGATCGTCTCATCTTATTTCATCTTGAATGCTTCATACTCTTGTGTTTGATGACTTATTTTTTTATTTCTTCACTTGGGAGGTTCTTCATGAGTGACCTCAAGAAGTTTCCAACTTTGCGTAAAGTACCGCAAGTAGAGACCCTGTTAAATTTAATTATGTCTAAAGCACAAAATAGAGCGTTAATAGTTTGTTTCTTTTCAGTGTCTGTGTGCTTATCATGGGGTTTCTATATAAGGTTGCCATCTACAACTATTGTAGGTAGCTTCTTCTATCCACTATTACAACAGACCAAATATCAAAATCAAGTAATTTTAAATAGAAACTCATACGAGTCTTTCAGTATGTGTAGTTAGTACCATCAAATAGGGGTGGCCTATTTGTGGACTGGCCTTCACTATTGTTGGTGTGGATAGATCTAACGTTGCCATAAGTCTCTTAGGATGTTAAACAAAATATCAAGAGAACTAGCTCTGATACCAATTGAAGAAGCAATTGGGATCAGAATCTAATTAAGAGAGAACCTGCTCTGGAACCAATTGAAGAAGAAATTAGGATCAGAAGCTAAATAAGGGACTTACCTTCTCTAAAATTAATTGAAGGACCGTGAGGCAACTCTAGAGGGGGTGGTGAATAGAGTACAGCAGAATAATCTACCCAATTAAAAATTAAGCAGAGTAAAGACAGCTACCAACTAACAGTGTATATGCAAGATAGTAATGTAAAGCAGTAAGAGTAAGAGAGAGAAAATACAAACACCGCGATGTATACAAGTTTTACTCTGAGAGGACTAGTCCGATCCCGAGAACTCATGCTTGGAGTTTTATCCACTATAATCACCAATAGTAAATCACAAGCTTTGATCCGAAGGCTTGGCACTTCTTTACACTACGAGTTTTGATCTGAAGGCTCACAACTTCACACACCACGAGTTTTGATACGAAAGCTCGCAACTTCACACAGAAGGGGGACTTGATGAACCAAGCTCTTTACAACTCTTGTAGACTTCTAGACCGTGATCGCATTTGGCAATTAGAAGGCTAGGAAGTTGATCTTAGATATATGAAAGTTTTGGCTCTAAGGGTTTACTCACTATAGGATAGAAAGATTGAGAATGGTTGAGTGAGTAGGAATATAGAAATCTAATCCTTTTTATATGGTATTACCAAACCGAGTTCGCCAGAGTTTGGTCAGGTATTAATTTAAAATTCGAACGTTGGACCTAGAAATCAAGGATTGTACGACTGGATATATTCTACTAAAATGGGTGACCGTGTTTGGTACGAATTTGTGGCAAAATTGTTCCGAGTTTGGTTGCTAAGTATGGTAGACTTTGTGAATGAATGTGGACTGATTTGTAGATGGGTTCATGGGTTTATTTGAGTGCACTTGGGTTATGCCAGTGCGACTCGATGTACATAAGTCCTAGACTCAAATAAAATATAAAATTATATTAAAAACTAAGATCACTATGATGATACCAATCTTTTGAAATATCTGCTGACTAGTAGACGCTTTTTCCCTTGACGGTAGTTATCCAAAGATATCCAGATTTGGGGGCAGCGGAACCCCCGGGTGCGAAGCTCCAGATAAGTCATAGGCGGTTGGACAAAATCTTCTTATATAACACCGTCTTTGGCTCATCATCATATAGCATTTGTCTATTTCTTAACTTGCTTATTGATTTCTGCAAGTACATGTTAGACGAACAAAAAAAATATAAAGAAGCAAATATTACATATCTGGATAATGCTGAGTATAAGTAGAAGATACTATAGTGATTGATCGATTACCATAATGCTAAACTTAATCGATTAGCCATATTCAAAAACTCAACATAAATATTACGCTAACAAGGACGACGCGGAGCGTTCGACAGGTCCCGAGGTAGACAGAGTGCTCCTCCGGTACTGCCTAATATTGGTTCTGGATTATCGTCGCCAAGTACTCCACTATATCGACCAATCACATCTCTGACAATGACGATGTTATGTGGAAGCACTCCTGGGACGAGTAGTTCCAGGCCTGAGACTACTCCCTCATCCAATGTTCCTCTGACTGACGGAACCATGGAGACAGATGAGCATATGGCGGAGGTTGATCCTCTATGAGCACCTCCGGACGAGATGAAGACGGAGATTTGGGCCGATGGTACAAAGTAGATCAATTAGTTGGTTCATTATCATATATATCGTGTATTTCTTTATTCATCATATATTAACTTTTTCAATAAAAATAATTATCTCTTTATAGTATCGTCCCTCCTCGGTACAGAAATGCCTGGGCCACTTTCTTAGGTACAACTATGGTAGCCCTTGAATCAACTACTCTGATGCTCCGGATGAGAGAAAGGCATTCTGATTTACGTACTTCAAGGTAAAAGTATATTTGGTTTTAATATCAATTATCAAATTTATGCATATTATATAACTTACTAAATTACTTCTTGTAGCAAACGTATTTTTATCCATCGCACCGGACTGAGTTGATCGAGCAGATGTTTTCTGCTGTTACCACCAAGCTGATCCGTGATGCTATAGATGACCAGAAGGCTCGTGATCGTTAAAGAAAACTGATCGAAGGTTGGATCACACCTGAGCAGTGGACTGCAATGAGAGCTAGATTCGATGATCCAAGGTACAAGGAAAGGTCTGAGAAGGCCAAGATGGCTAGGAAAAAGGCAGCAAAGTGGTATGGTGGCTCGATTCCGATGACAGAATATTTTCGTCGTTTGGTATATTTTTTATTTTATATATATTATTTTAATACAAGAACGATTATGGATAAAATGTTTAATAGGATAAAATGTTTAAAATGCAAGTACAATGGTAGTAGGATAAAATATTTAATTTTAATACTAAATAATATATTTTTAACAACTACAAAGGGGTGAGGATGCCAACATGGTGAATGTCTTCCTGGCCACCCATCCAAATAGTGGGAATCTTACTGATGAGAGGGCCTCGCAGACCTATGTAAGTATTACTTTACTTTGTGTTAATTTTAATTTAAGTTAGAAAATTTGCAAATAAATATCCATGTAGTTAGTAATAAGTACCTTAGATATTAGCAATTATCGAGTATCCATACTTTTCTAGGCCGAGTATCTTAGGCTACGTAAGCGGGAGACTGCTAGTGCACCTACAGCGAAAGAGGCTGGTACTTCATTGTAGTCCTCCCAAGCTTCGTCGGCGGACGAGCTATGGATGACCGGCGCTGGTGGTCTCCAGAAGGGTACGTACTATGGTACATGATCCTATGGCACCCTTGTTGCTATGCAGTCCTCTAGGGCCTCCACTGTAAGTGCGCATTCCCCACAACTATCATAGGCGTCGGCCCGAGTCCACTAGACCGTTGATCGTCAGATTGCGTCTCTCTGTGATGAGTTGCTACAGAGGATGGAGGAGTAGCCCCTGTCCCAGCCGCAGGCGGACGATGCGACACTCATCGCATGATTTGATACGCTCGAGCGCAGCATCATGGAGCTAAGGGATATGACAGCTGATCTTAGAGCATCGACATAGAGCAACATGACAGAGCTGTAGCATCACAGTTGTCCATGGGCGAGAGGTTGACGATGATGCAAGATTTATTAGTTCATAACAGTACGAGGCTGCTATCTACTATTGATTCATTCAACCATTAACTAGCAATATTGGTGTAGATACGTCCTCCTGGTGCACCTTTATCGACACAGACTCCACCGACGTCACTGCTTTCTTCATCGATATCAGTATCGATTTTATGGGAGCAGTATAATTTTTTCTTATCCCTGATGTGCTCCGGTGGTCACTCTCCGGCAGATCCACAATAGTCCTAGTTAGGACAATTTACTGGTTGTTTGTGTTTTGACCCATGATATCGGGTTATTTATGAATATTATACATTTTTGAGACTTTGAGACTTTATTTCTTCCACTCAGTTGTGTGGATATTTATTGCATTCTTTACGATGAGATTTTCTTCAAACTCGGTTTGTAATTTCAATGTTTCATTTTCTTCAAAATTTACTTTATTATTCATATTAAATGTATGTTAATTTATCGGTGTTGAGTGTTCCACTGAAGGGGTCGGTGAAACCAGGGAATTCAACGGAGGGTTGCTCTGGGTCGATTTATATAAATTATGAATTCATAAACTGTAGGAAGATTGGTTTGAAAACTATTTTATATTCTTTTTTATTTTATTACTAGAAATTTAGCAATGTTTAGCGATATTTTTATTTGTCGCTGAATACATCATAAATATGTCACTGAATACCTTGCTAAATACGTCGCTGAATGTCTCGAAATTACTGATATAGCAATATTTGCCAGCCAACAAAATGTCGTTAAATGTGTTGTAAAATATCGCTAAATAGAAAAATATTAGCGATGTTTAGCGACCCACAACACGTCGCTAAATTTGCTATGTTGCGTTGCAGGACGTCGCTAATATGAAAAATTTAGCTAGGTTTAGCTACACACAACACATCGATAATTTAGCTAAGTTTAGCGACACACAACACGTCTACGAATACATCGCTAGAAAATATCGCTATAGCGACGTTTTGCGACATATTTTCTGTCAGCAAATACCATAAACGCGACTTCATTAAAACTTTGTTAATTACGTCGCTAAATTTTTTTAAAGTTGTTTTTAATCCATTTAGCAACGTTTCTAGACGTCACTAATTTGACTTATTCTGGTATTGGTACTTCCAGGTCATGCATATATTTTGGATTAGATGAACTTGTGTTAGTTGGCTACAAAGACGCATATATGGCTGGTGCTATTGATTCTAAGAAGTCTATATCGGACTATCCATTTATATTTTACATGGTAAGCAGTGTCATGGCAGTCAAAGTTGCAAAAATGTGTGGCTCTATCCACTACTGAGGCCGAATATATTGCAGCAAGAAAGTGCGGCAAGAAAATATTGTGGACGTAGAGATTCTTGGAAGAACTAGGTGTCAAGTAGGGCAAGTTCGTCATTTATTGTGACAGTCAAAGTGTTATTCATCTTCATAAAATTCTAAGTTTGCATTCTAAATCAAGACACATAGATATGAGCTATCATTGGATCCATAATTTACTTGAAGAGAACAAATTACAACTTGAAAAGATTAATATTTATAAGAATGTTTCAGATATGATGACAAAGATATTGCCTAGAGGCAAGCATTAAGCATGTTGCAGTTATACAGGTTTGGATTTGGTGAATCCTTCCTTATGATCAGAAAGGGAGATTGTTGGGTGTTCCTATCTTGAGGGGGAGAGTTTAAATTCATGCCTTAAATGAGGAGAGTTTAAATTCAAGCCTTAAAATGATAGAGAAATTGGAGGGCATTCCTATCTTAAGGGGGATGGTTTAAATTCATGCATTAAATGAGGAGAATTTAAATTCAAGCCTTAAATGATAGAGACATGATTTAAATATGGAGTTTAAATAAAAATGTGGTAAGAGTTTTAAATAGATTTGAAAAAGTTCTTGGGGTGTTTAAAGCCTTCCATACTATGGTTGAAAGCGAAACATGAAAGCAAATGAAATGTATCCCACAGATAATGGGGTAGAATACATTGGGCCATTTGAAAAATATTGCAAGAGTCATGGTATCCTTCATGATCAAACGGTTTTGAAGTCACCTCAACATAATGGTGTACCAGAAAGGATGAACCGTACCATTATAGAGAGAATCAGATGCATGCTCTCATAGGCCAGATTATCGAGAAATTTTTGGGGGGAAGCCATGAATACTACATGTTACTTGATAAATTGTTCCCCTTCAATTCCTCTAAACAGAGAGGTTGCTAAAAAGGGATGGATATTTAAAGATGTTAAGTATGATCATTTATTGGTGTTTGGTGGTAAGGCATTTGTGCATATTCCCAAAGATGAAATGTCGAGGCTTGATGACAAAGCCAAGCAATGTATTTTCTTGGGCTATACAGATGATAAGTTTGGGTATAAGCTATGGGAACCAATGCACAAGAAGGTTGTCAGAGGCAGAGATATGGTCTTTCTTGAAGACCAAACTATTGATGACTTCGAGAAGATTGAAGAGTCTGAGCTTGACAATAATAACTTGATGGATATTGTTCTAATTATTCCTCCTATGGTACAGGATGGCGTTAATGATACATATATCCATGATCATGAAGATGAAGACATTCATAATGAAACTCCTGCATATGATGATGTTCCTATTGATGAAAATGAGGAGCATGTGAAAGATCCTCAAGAACCACCTATTGAGTTAAGAAGATCAGATAGAGTACCAAAGCCTTCAATAAAATATTCAGTTACCGAGTATATGATGCATACTAATAGGGTAGAACTAGAATCTTACAAAGAAGATCTAGAAGATGTACATAAAAATAAATGGTTGAAAGCTATGCAAGAAGAGATGAATTCTTTGCATAATTACAACACTTATGAGTTTTTTGAAAAGCCAAAAGATTAGAATATTCTAAAAAATATGAGTGTTTAAGATAAAAATAGAATAAAATTGCTCAAATCCAAGGTACAAGGTGCGACTGGTTGTGAAGGGATTTGGACAGAGAAAAGGCATTCACTTTGATGATATCGTCTCACCGATGGTAAAGATGACTTCCCTACTTGTTGTGTTAGGATTGACGACAAGCATGGACTTGGAGATTAAGCAGTTAGATGCAAAAAATGCGTTCCTTCATGGTAATTTGAAGAAGAAAGTGTACATGGAGCAGCCAGAAGATTTCAAAGTTAATGGTAAGGAACAAATGGTTTGCAAGATGACAACAAAACTGTATGGATTGAAAAATGCACCTAGGAAGTAATATAAAAAGTTTGAGACTTTTATGGTGTACCATGGCTAAAGAAACTGTATGGATTGAAACAGGCACCAAGGCAGTGGTATAAGAAGTTTGAGACTTTTATGGTGGACCATGGCTACAGGATAACGACTTCAGATCAATGTATTTTTCTGCAAAAATATGCAAATGGTGATTTCATCATTATTCTCCTTTACGTTGATAATATGTTGATTGTCGGACAAGACAAAAGCAAAATTGCCAAGTTAAAGGAAGAGTTGAGTCGGATATTTGATATGAAGGATTTGTGTTTTGCAAAACAAATCCTTGGTATGCATATCTCTCATGATAGGAAGGCCAGGAAGTTGTGGTTGTCACAAAAAGAAATATTGAGAAGGTATTGCAGATATTCAAAATGGACAAGGCTAAGCCAGTTAGTTCACATGGAGGCTACTTTAAGCTTACTAGTGATGAAAGCCCTTTCACTGAGAGTAAGAAAGAGGAAATGAAGAGGATCCCTTATGCCTCAGTAGTAGGGTATTTGGTGTACAGAATGGTGTCAACAAGGTCAGATATTGCGTTTGCAGTTGGTGTTGTTAGTAGGTTTTTTTACAAATTATGGCAAAAATATTTATTGCAGATGTTCAAAATGGACAAGGCTAAGTCAGTTAGTTGTCAACTTAGAGGCCACTTTAAGCTTACTAGTGATCAAAACCCTTCCACTGAGAGTGAGAAAGACAAAATGAAGAGGATCCCTTATGCCTCAATAGTAGGGAGTCTGATGTACAAAATGGTGTCTACAAGGTCAGATATTGCCTTTGCAGTTGGTGTTATTAGCAATTTTTTACAAATCATGGCAAAGAACATTCAGATGCAGTGAAATGGATACTCTGATACCTCAAACGTACTTCCAGGTCATGCATATGTTTTGGAGGTGATGAACATGTGTTAGTTGGCTATAAAGATGCAGATATGGAAGATGCTATTGATTCTAAGAAGTCTACATCGGGCTATCTATTTACATTTAAAGGGGGAGCAGTATATGGTAGTCAAAGTAGAAAAAATGCATGGCTCTATCAACTACTGAGACAAAATATATTGCAGCAAAAAAGTGCGACAAGAAAATATTGTGGTTGAAGAGATTCTTTGGAGAACTCAGTGTTAAGCAAGACAAGTTTGTTATTTATTGTGACAGCCAAAGTGCTATTCATCTTAATAAAAATCCAAGTTTTCATTCTAAATCAAAACACACAGATGTTGGCTATCATTGGATCCATAATGTACTTGAAGAGAAGAAATTACAACTTAAAAAGATTGATACTAAAGAGAATGGTTCAGATTTGATGACAAAGACATTGCCTAGAGGCAAGCGTGAAGTATGTTGTAGCTATGCATGTTTGGATCTGGTAAATACCACCTTATGATCAGAATGGAAGATTGTTGGGTGTTCCTATGTTAAGGAGAAGAGTTTAAATTCATGTCTTAAATGAGGAAAGTTTAAATTCATGCCTTAAATGATAAAAAAATTGTTAGGCATTCCTATCTTAAGGAGGATAGTTTAAATTCATGCATTAAATAAGCATAATTTAAATTCATGCCTTCAAGGATAGAGACATGATTTAAACATTGAGTTTAAATTGGAAATGTGGTGGAGTTTTGAATAGATTTGATTATTTCAAATCTAAGTGTATCTTTATCATTAAATTCGTATAAACTCTCATCCAACTTGTATCTCCAGCATATATATGGCTGATGACTCTTAAGAGATATATACATGAAATCTCGTGAGAAAATAGAGAGAGAGAGAGAGTTGTGTGTATCCAAGAGAGAAAAAAATTGCTCTTGAAGTGTGGGGAATCTTCTAGTGTGATAGAAAGTATAAATCCAAAAATTGATAGAGGATTTTTTCTTGACGAGATCCCGTGGTTTTCACACTTCGTTTTGAAGAGATTTTTCATGTAAAAACTTTGGTGTCTTTTGTCTCTTATTGTTTTTAATATCTGCTTGTCTTTGTTTATTTTTGGTTGCATATAAGAGAGAGTTGGAAACTTTTTTTCAAGACATTATGATCAGTGTTTCTACAGCTACAATGTAATTTAAGTTGACGGTGGACAATGAAAAAGCGCTATTTTTCTTCTTCTTGTTTAGTAAAGTCAATGGTGGCTTTCGAAGGACAAGAACCTTTACACTTTGTATTATGTTATTTGAATAAGCTATTAAAGAATTATAATATCTGTTTATGTGGAATCTTTTGCGAAGTTGCCTTGAATTAAACTACTCTAGGCTTCGCTATAGTGTTAAGATGATAATGGCAAATATTTGATGCAAATTATGCTTGGAATCATTGCGAAAAAATTTAAACAATGAAAGGTAATCTTCCAATCCTGTAACAAGAATTATTAGGCTCCCTTAACCTTAGCAGTGTCCTAATTGCATCTAAATAAATCAAGAGTTAGAAGAATATAGAAGCCAACCCGGTAAACTGATCATACTGTGGTGGTATAATTTGTTTACCGAATGGGGTTAAACGTGGTGTCCGAGGAAGACTTTGTATTTGAATACTAAGTTAGATGTCAAAATATTTATTTACTCATAATTAGATATTATTTTGTGGATTTTTTGGATTATTTTATAATTGATCTAATTTTATCTTTATAAATAATATTGTATTTCTAATTGGAGATATCTTGGGTATTATACAAAAATTAAATATTAATTAATATTACTCCTCATTTCCTAAGCCTAATATATATATATATATATATATATATATATATATATATATATATATATATATATATATATATATATATATTTCTTATAGATTGTTAACTACCTAAGATAAGAATATAAAAGCCACAAAATACTTTATGTGACCTCACTTATTACCGTGTTGGTTTATGTTAGTTGGCTAGAGACCACTCACCAGTGCATTTCCTACTGTTCTGACCTCCTCCTCCTCCATAGGTGCGGGGAGTCGCTTAATGCGGTGAGCCATTGGAGCTCGTTTGGAAACTTAAAGATTGATCGATTGGAAGATATAGTTTTTTGTATATAAATGACATAATGTATGGAACATCGTAGATTATAGTTGGTTCACGAGTTATATGTCTTGTGGCATCATTCATTGTAACAAGATCTAGTATCTTTAATCAATTTATTCTTGGGGCCTAAGAGCGATTATAATTCTGCGATAAATTATCAATAAAGAGAATTATTTTTCATATATCTTATATTTATTAACTTTTTTGCTTATTGTTTTGCTGTAATGACTTTGTTTATGATATATTTTATAGATCATAATTGTTCTTACCTTGTACAAGTGCAACTAAACTTGTATGACTTCACGTCTAGTGGCTACTTTTGTTTCTTTGGGCCCTAAATCGATTCTTCTCAACTCTAACTTGCTTCTGTGATTAAAAGTCTTTTGACCCTCCTTGATGTGCAATTGAGAGTTCCATACAATGTCTAGAAATGTTATAGTTTCTCATATGGATATTTTGTTGATTAACTATGTCTTCGAAGTGCATTAGTATATAGTTTGAGTATACTACGAGACAAGATGTTTGGAAAAAGAATACTTTATATATTGGGTATCAATAAGATATCAGCAGAGGTACTGTAATGAGTAGTAAATATGGAAGAAAGTGTGCCAAAACTTTAACGAATAAAAATGAGTTAATTTATTTAAATAGAATTGTTACAATTTGATTTTAAATGATTGCCAAGTGGAAGTGAAGTGGATGATATATTTGTGATTGTTGGCACATCCATGGTTAGGATTGTCCGAAAGGGACGCTGACTCAGTGTTAGAGAAGGGATATTTGTGAGCGAAGTGGCTTGGTTTGTGAGTGGTGCATTTGGTATCCCTAGTGGTGTATGCTTTATTTGTTATATTGATAATAATATGCCTATTAGTATTGAATGGGATAGTAAGAGATCTCAGTTTAGAGTTATGTTTGGTTAGTTGCAACTTTTAATATCCTTTATTGAATTGGTTCAGATGATAAAGACTTTTGTTTGGTATATTAAGATAGTAATGGATAGGAATTAAATTTATGAAATAAATGGCTTGATTGGGAAATTAATGTAGAATGTATATTAAATTACAACATGAATTGCTTGGATTGAGTTCTAAGTTGAGTGCAAGAAATTTATGGCACAATAGGAAGTTTATTTGGAGTATATGTGGTTTACCTTAAGGATTTATGAATTTTATTGCTCTTCTAGCTTAGATAGTCTAAACCAATTTGATCTTGAGTGTGGAATAAGTTGATCTTATATCTAGTTTGATAGATATCATTGGTAGAAAATAAGTTTGAGTTTAGAGGATAAATACTTTCCAAGTTATGCATATTTGATGGCATTATGATGTATCGAAGATCGACATATATTGACTCATGGATATTATGGTTGGACAAATAATGATTGTGTAGAATGATGAATCATAGAATTATACTATCTTAATGGTGTAGAAGCATAGAAAATACGCATGGCCTAACTCTGCCATATACAAGGGTACACGCGTACGAAAGGGCAAAACCAAGGGCAGATGTCTTACATTCTTGTCACTCATCAGAGGAGAGTACGCATCTCCTTTACTCTCATAAAATCGACAACAGACAGTTGAGAGTAGGAGGACAAAATATGAACAATTAATTTAGTATCCCTTGGAGAATCGTGACAATTAATGCGGCGATCACGAAAAGACAGTTGCCATCATAACGGAAGTCTAGTCAGCATAGCCGAAGTCTGCCATGAACAAGGATACATGCATATATAAAAGGAGTTGCCCCCTTTTGCACGCATTAGAGGAGTGCACACGTCTCCTTTATTCTCATAAAATCGACAGCAGACGATTGAGAGTATAAGGATAAAACATGCACAAATAATGCAGTATGCCTTGAAGGATCGTGGCATTTAATGTGGTTTTCATGAAAAGACCGTTGCCATCATGACTAACAGTCCAGTCAGAATGGCATGTATGGATTGCATAGTTAACGCCCCTATTTCAAGGTCAGATCCTCGTCATCGTGGCAAAACTTGCCTCATCCATGCACGCACATACCATAATGTCCAATCGGCTCGGCCATAGTTTTTCTCGCTCAGGCACACACCCATAAGTCGACAGTCACAGTGGCTTTTTTTGCACGTACCAGGGAGCTTCGTCAGCAGGATACGCTCATTTAGTGATCTGCCATCCTAGTCAAAGTCTTATCAGTATTGCACATCCATTTATTTTTCTGCCATCCTAGACAAAGTCTTGTCAACATGGCACACCTATTTATTGCTCTGCCATCAAGGCCAAAAGTCTTGTCAATATTACCGAAGTCAGCCTCGTTTAGGCATGCACGTGCAAGACAACAAAATACAATTATGGATGTCAATTTTCAAGATACAGACCTTCCAAAAATGGCTATATATATGAGGGTATCCCTCCAGTGTAAAGGGATCAGTTTTTAGGCTCTCTAAAATATGTGTCAGGCAGTCCAAGGAGCCAATTGATCGGCCATAGATCAGACCACTATAGTTGTCCCTCCCTAGAACTTATTTGTGTTCTGAGAAATTGCCCAATTCCTTTGCACCTATACAATATTTCTGCACGGATAAAGAACGATAAGGAAAGAGATGGTCCATTCGTGACAAATTAAAAATATTTCTCTTCTTAATCATCAAACCTTTATTTTCTCAAACGAAATAAGATGACTACTCTACTGGGGACGTCCTTCTCCTCCTACGAGAAGGTGGTGGCTTAACCCAATACCGCATTGATGGGCACATCACAATGAATGTTGTTTATCAAGTTTGACCATCGAGCTTATAAAAAGATGCTCTCTTAAAGGCCACAGATCCTTCACCGATGGTTCAACCAAGAAAAGTCCGTAAAGATTGGATATCCGTGTCTCATATCTCTAACCCCGACGTCTTTAACGACAAAGGGACGAATATGATGAACTCCTCTAACAAAGGACAATCTATCGATTCTACAACGACACTTCCCATCTACAACGTAGACGCAATCATTAGCCATGCCAGTACGCCCGCTGAAGAAAGAAAATAGAGAAAAATCTATAAAACTTGGTTGCCAAAATCCTGCATCTCTTACCTTAATGTCTCTAATGAAAAAAGGGAGAACATGGCCAGTTCTTTCAACGAAGGAAAGATTATTGACTCTACTTTGGTACTTCCCTTCTACATCATAGATGTAATACTTAGCCACACGATAATGTCGGCTAAGGGGAAGTTACTAACTGGCAACCATAACATGCTTGGTTGGGACCAACTTTTCTTTACGGAAAGAGACCAAGACAAAGCCAAAGAAGTAATCCTCATGGCTGAACCATTTCATTCTCGGTACAAAGCCTGATATGATTGAAGCTCGAATATACAAGTACACAGTAACCCATATATGGATTGGGCTCCCTATGCTAAGCGTAAAAGAAAAACTAAAATTGCTATACTCAGCTCTGCCTCACAAACTAAGCCTTTGAGCATACATATGAAGCAGACAGGTCAGAGTCAACTAGCTCGGGATAACTCTCAGCCTGAGATCATGTGTGTTAGGGAAGGTATGTCGTATATTTATATACGCACCAACGATGCCCCAAGAAGGCACTTAAGAAAACAGGCACATACAATAGAGGTATGTAAAGTAATACCTCCCTCTCTCTCTCTCTCTCTCTCTCTCTCTCTCTCTCTCTCTCTCTCTTTCTCTCTCTCTTATTAGATCCTCGCCCCAGATCTACGCAAGTCGATCAGTCAGAAGCATAAGGGGAAGGAAATCTCTGCTACGACTGTAGTATTTCTGAAGGGGCATAATTTCACGATCAATTGCTGCTATAAAATATTTTCAAGTCTTCCATAAGACAGTCAATATTTGACCAGTTATAGGCCACTACATCGTCAAGGAAGGGTTATAAGAAACGAGATCAAGATTTGCTCATTGCCTCTGTCTATATGACGCATTAACATCTCCGTGACCAAGTAGGTTCAAGATGAGGTACGTCTTCTGGACGAAGAAGTCAACAAGAATCCAACCACCAAGTTGGATCTGTCGGAGGGGTATATCGAAATACCCATTCTCGAAGCAGGGCACCCCTCAAAATAAAGAACTACTAATAGGGTACTCCTCAATGTTTGGAGTGGATTCGTCAAGGGGTAGCATCCCCCACGAATCTGATAGCATAGATTCTGACCGCACGATCTTGTCAACCACTCCCCCAATTTACAATCGAGAAGGCAGTACATATGCAATCGGTAATGAACCAGATGAGCATACATCCGCAAGCTTCGACTACCATATCAACACTCTTAAAGTGTCTATTAAAGACATATGCATGATGATGTACGGCATGCAACAGATATAACATGACAGAATGTTACTACCCTACCAATGATGTGCCAGTCCAAGAGAGAGAGGGTAATTTAAACATGGCAGCAAGCACCGAAAGTAGCCAGATATCGGTTGCACCTCTACCAACATTTATGCCATCAAAAATTGCCCACACGCCCGATTTTGAAGCCATCTGTGCCCTTAGTACTTACTTCGACTCCATGAACAATCGAGAAAAGTTTTGTCAACTAGGAATAAGACAACCCTACCCTCAAGATTGGAACAACGTTGTCTTTCCACCCAAGTACAAGCTTCAGTCGATGACCCCTTTTGATGGGAACAACGTTGCCTTTTGTAGGTAAGTGAGTGAGTGTTGTGTCCAGGTTCAAGTGAGGCAAGTGTAGTATCCATGTGATACTCTAGTACCAATAGGTAAGGTAGTATTAGGGGGTTGTGTGAGGGTATCCTAATTGGTATCAAGGCATTATAGATAGTTTTGGGTAGTATCTTGAGTATAAGGTATACCAATTGGTAAGTTGGTTCATATATCAAGATACTAAGGTATGGGGTAAGGTATTGTGTAAGTGTCTAGAAGTGTCACGGTATTGGGCTAAGATACTAGGTAATTGTTAAGGTATTATTATTATACTAGTATTATTAACGCTAATAATACCTTAATAATACTATATATATATATATATATATATATATATATATATATATATATATATATATATATATATATATATATATATATATATAAGGTATAACTAGAATACCTAAAAATAACTTTGTGATAGCTTAGATAGCTAGATACCTAAACCAAATTTGTATTAGAGAACCAAAAATTAGGTAACTATCTAGTTTAAACTTATTGACTTAGAATTGACCTAGAAACTAAAAACAAGGATAATTAAGATTATTATTTTTAATTCTAAAATCATCTATTGACATTAAAAAATTATATATAGGTAACTTGGACTCCGATATAGACTGACTTGTATTTTTGCTCAGGACAATAGGCGAGTAAATTCTCTGATAGTTTTCTTATTTGATAGTGTTTGCCATAAACAAAAAGTTATGCAAATTTTTGTATTACAAACTTTGAAAGAAAAGAAAGTACAATAAAGCCTATACAACAATCTAAAGTATAATAATTATGGAGAAATAGTAACTGTAGAGATCTGATCTATAGTCGACCACTTTACTCCTTGGACCACTCGACACAAGTGGAAAAAGATGCAAACACTCGAACACTTGTAGAATTGGGCAGCCAGAAGGCTCGGGCAACACTGGCAAAAGCTACTGTTTACTCTCCCTGTCTGTGTGTTTATGAGACATTATTGGCCTTATATTTATAGAATAAAAATGGTTACATGGGCGTACATGCACTTTTGAGCAATTTATACTGTGTTTCCTACTTTGTGTACGAATTTTAGACAGTCACTGCCCACGTTATTCTTAGTAGGCGCATCTTTTACTACCTGCTAGACATGTGGCTCTCTATTTGTGGAAAGCTCAGATCATGGTGGCAACTGCTTATGCAAGTTCTCCAAAAATTATGGCATTAAATACATGTAGCATTCTTGGGATTTTAATTGCTCTCTATTAGTTATTGAAGAGGTTCATACTATGGCAAAAGAGGTACATGCGTACTCTTGAAGAAGTAATATGCTGGTGTATTTTGATGCATCTTGAGGGAAGTTGCATATTGGTGTACTATTGTGGAGTATTTAGTGAGAGTAGTATACTGGCATACTTTTGTGTAGAATAGCTCAGTGTCTTATTTTGGTTGGAGATGACTTGCTAACTTACTTTGGTTGGTAAAGCAACATCAGTCACAAAACGATAACCTGGGTCTGCGTGCCAATTAATCTTCAACATTAATTAATTTGATCTCTTCGACTGCTGTACCAATCTGTCAGCTATTTGTCTGGCTCACTTAGTGAATAGAATGACATGGTTGAGAAAGTATGCCTACATCTTCTTAGATGTTTTGATGAATAAAGTAATCCAACGCTCTCTTCCTTTCCAAAAGAGTACGCCTGTGTCCTTAATTGCAAGAAAATATGCCATTATCCACATGCATAAATTTGGCCATATTTTCTATGCTTCAACAAGACCCCCTTCAAAGTTTTAGAATTTTCCAAAACAGATTAGAAATATTTTGAATTAGAAGCATAGAAAGCAGTTCTGATTTTGTACGCAAATTTTATGCAGAATCTCAACAGCTTGCTAACGTAGCTGAACGACATGATTGCTATATGAATTTTAAAGCATTACCCAATAGCCGAAGGGTCGCATCGAAATCTATAAATAGAACCATGGAGGAGACAGACTCTTTTACGAGTTTTAAAACCCTTCGTGTTCCTCTAAAACCCTAACTCTTTCTCTTCTTCTTCTTTGAGCTTGAACTTTCAGTAATATCACCTAAATATTCTCAAACATCCAAAAAGAAGGCAAAGGGGAAGGAGCGACCACCTCTTCCTATGCCACTGTGGTTCAACCCATGAAAGAGCCAACAGTGGCCCAACCCGTCAACGACCGTCTGAATATGTCGCGGTCAAGTGTGGTTGCTCATGAGAGTGTTAACCCTGCAATGATTGGTACGGAAGGGTATCCTCCCCATTTTTTTCTTTTACATGTACATTGTATTCTTTAAGAAAGAAAAGAAGAGGAGAGGGGAAGGAGATGATGATGTGTCATGGAACACAGAGACACGTATGCACGTGCATATTTTCCTCTTTCAGAGTAGAATTACTATTCGACATACTTTCCAAGTTTTAACAGACTAGGAAATGCTTGTGCATTTTTCCACTTTTAGAGTGAAAATAGCTATCTTGCACACTTTTTGGGTTCTAATGAATTCGGAAAGCTCACCCACTTTTCCTCTTTCAGAGTGAAAGACTGCCTGCGCACTTTTTAAGTTCTGATAAATTTGGGAAGCTCGCACACATTTTCTCTTTCAGAGTGAAAAGAAACTGCCTGCGCATTTTTTAAGCATATTTGAAAAATGTGCACTTTTTCTTTTTCAGAACAATGTTTGTGCGGGTATTTTCCAATTGTTACTAAGAGTGCACATAGCCTTAACTTCCCCATAAAGAGTAAGAAGTTAGTGCGCATATATCTTCATGAATTTCCATTGATCGATGAACTTATCGAGGGATCCTCTCGCTGATATGATGGGATGCTATCCTCCTGCACACCAATTATCAGGAGGACCTATCTAATATGGAGTTTTCCTAGTCCGACAATAGTCTATTGGAAACTAGACAACTACTAATAGCTGGACAAGGTGAAAGGATGCTAAGGTCCCTGATAAGTAGTGAGCCCTTTTCCTCATTCGAAGATGAGGCATAAAAGAAACTTGTTTTTTTATTTGTTGATGCCATTAGTAGATTATCTCAGACGAAGCCCAAGAAAGAGAAATAGGTCTTCAAAATTGGTGATAAAGTGATGTATCTTTCCGATATGGCATGAGATTACCATCTATCAGCATTTTACCATGCTTTATGCCAAAGAAAATAGATTGGGATCTAACTCCTTGGAATTATGGGACTATGCCTGGGAAGATCTGCCACAAATAGGATGGTCGGGGAAAGATCCTCTTCTATAGTACCCCAGATGAACATGCTCTCCCCATGTGAGGGCTACAGCCCGAGTTTGTGCCTAGTGAAGATTCATCACTCATTCAACCCTCCCAATCGTCGATTGTTGCCAATCTTTGCACTGAAGCTAGAGGAATATACCCCTTGAAGAGTACCAGACTTACTGGATGGATTACCAATAATAATGTTCGCTAGAAACGAATCACTGTATAGATACCGGAGAATTATGAAGCATATCTTAATAGGATGGGCTTTATAATGTCGTTCTAGCAACTGGCTATGGCATTGCCATAAATCAGAATATATTTCTCGCTCTGGTGGTGCGATACAATATCTGCACTGGAACTTTTTCTACCCCTCATAGAGAATTAGTGCTCACACTACACGATGTGCATGTGGTGTCATATCTTCCAATTGGGGAAGTACCATATGAAGAATATATTCCCACCAATAAAGAACTTCAAGACCTGGTGAAGAAGGAATCTTGTCTCGTTGAAGTATTCTAGGAGTTGATGTGCCATTATTTGGCCTGCAACCACTACTACAACACAGACTACGAGAAAGTTTATACTAGTAAGTGGTTTGTTTATCTTTTCATGAATCGAGCCAAGCACAAGATACCCAAGATGAAAAAGACGTCGAGATTCAAACTATTTAATTGTTAAATGATAATTTGGTCGAAGATCTCTTGAGGGAACATAAAGCATACGACAAGCATCAAAATAATCTCGTAGGGAATTTTTTAGCTGGGACATATACTCACAGTTATCTCCGACAAACTTGTAAGAAGATTTCATGTGAAGCTTTATTAGCCGGCTTCTTTTATCAATGGCTATGATGATGGGTAGTCCCTAGGGGTAGCTCAGTAGATCGACTTCATCGTAATGTATTATTCCCGACAGTACATCTCTTCCAGCATAGGTTGGCTCTTTTGTCGGTTATGGTATGCCTATTAAACGCTGGCCTTCGGGTATTCACCGATAATTTACTCAAGAAACCTGTGGGTTGCCTCGATTACCCTAGGACATAAATGATTGACCCATCTGGTCTCAGTTAACCTAATTTTGATAATTAACTTAAAATTACGAATCAATACTTACAATAAAAGACCGCGCCTTAAGCAAAAGACTGTTCTTTGATGTTCAATTAATTTTTTTCTTTTTATATTTTTTATGTAATATTTTATCTTTATTGAGTCTAGGACTTATGTCAGTCAAAAACTATCGACGTCGCAAAGAATACGGGACAGAAAAGTTGTACGAACTTTTGTATTGATTAAAGTAGAACAAAAATTACAAAGAAGGCTCTAATGCGTACAACTCTGAGTATAAATTAATCTAGGTAAGTGTAATGGTGGAGATCTGAACTGCGGTCAATCAATTTACTTCGTTGATTTTTTGGTGTCAAAGAGGCTGGCAAGGCTTCAAGGAATGTAAGTACGCGACTCAATTGATGTCCCTTCTTCCTTCTAGTTTCTTTTCCTTTTCATTTTTCTGTCGTGTTGGTAGTTGTGTTATCCTCCCATTTTTTGTGTATGGAGGATGCCCACTATTTATAGCCTTCAGAGGACCATACATGTGCATACATGTGCGGCTCTCATAGGCGCATGTCATGTTGTGGCTGACATATGGTAATTTAAGTTATGGGGTTGCTAATGCCCATAATTTGCATGACACGTGTCATGCCCTATTTATTTGAAGTTCTTGTATATTAATAATTGCAAGATTTGATTGTGTGAGGCCCTTAAGAGAATACTTCCAAATAATAACTTTAGCACATAGACGTACTGCCGCATGAGAATACCGCCACATGGGAGTTCTAGCGCATGGAAAACTAGCGCATGAGTATGTTTGCCGCATGTGACCTACATTGTGACTGCATGTTTCTTGAAGTAGTCGGTGCATGATTATATTTTGGTGGAGGCCTGATCATTGTGCATGACCTTATGGCTGTGCATGACATATGGCTGCATATTTTGAGTATGGTTGGTCATGGCGCATGACTGCATATCTAGGGCATGGCTCTGTCTGCATTTGGAGCATGGTGTGCATGTCCTTGTGGTCATATTTGGTGTATAGTATTGATTTTTCCATACTCTACTTAGGCTCCTTTAAAGTTTTTAAACATAATTTAATTTAAGTTTGGAATACTTTGAACAGAAGCATGGATGATAAATGCGCAAAGGAGATCAGTCATATCGGCTTTGTTGGTGCATAGACGTTTCTAGCGCAGGATATTGTTTGTTCGTTGATCTTGTTGGTGCATGATCTTGTTGGCGCATGAGCTTGTTTCACCTCATTCCTTGAGTTGTTTTAGAATCATGGCGTATGCCATGAGGTTGACCCGTTCCCTTATTTTTCTGAAGTGTGGGTTCATTCATTAATTGTGTGATTCATCCCGCGGTATTGGTGCCCAATTACTTGGGTGCTTTAATGGCCTTCTTCACCTACAAATAAGAGTCATTGGAGAGAGAGAGAGAGAGAGAGAGAGAGAGAGAGAGAAAGAATAATTTCCTATTTCTTAAAATGTCTTTGTCATGGTCAGTCTCGGGGAGTCCAGTTGAGCGCTTCGTCGATCGTCTGCCTTTGATGGTCGACCATTCCGCTGTAGCGGCCCCTTCGCAAGGTAAAGAGAAAACTCCTTTCTTCTCTTTCTTTCAACTCACAGACACTAATACATGGTATATTTTGCATTGGTGAAGAATTGCCAAGTACATGCTCAGACAAATCTCATAGCTTGACGCGCATGATCATCACTGAAAGGCTTCGACATGATGATGTGCCGATGGCTAGAATCCTTCATTAGGCTTATGGATGACGCTGTTGTTTAGGATAATAAATGAGAAAAGATTTGATAATGCGGAAAATGAGGTCTTATGCAAAAACCCGTCCTTCTTTTTATGTTTACAAACAAGATTGTACAAATTTGATCCTATACGAGGATGTCTAAGTACAATTTATTTAATCTGGGTAAATATTGCGATAGGTGTCTGATCTGCAGTCGATCACTTTTGCCCTTGGACCACACGATGTTGAACAAGTGCCGTGGAAGACAGGTAGCAGCTTCGAAGGTTGCTAAAGAGGGTGTATGCCCAATGCCAAAGTCGTCGATCCCTTCTCTTTGCCTGAGCTCTGGATTCTCCTCTCTCTCTCTCTCTCTCGACCGTTTGACCTTCGATCTTTACGACCGTTGGATCTGATACTGGATTTCTTGATCAGTTTTCAGACCTAATTTCTTCGACCTTGTTCCTCGTTGATAGAGGTCTCTATTTATAGAGTTTTTAGTGACAGTGACCATATAGTCGGCGTAGAAACCGAGTAGTGGAAAGTACAACACCCTTTTACATGACGGTTTAAAATAACCAATGCCTGCATATAAATAACCTTTTGAGTGAGCATGTGACGCGCGTCCAACTAAGAGACAGAACGCGTATATTTGCTGCGAAGATCACGGCGTAGAAGCCACGTAGGTCGTTATCCCTTGTGTAGAAGAGGTTGGCATAGAAGCCAAATGACTGTCACCATGGCGTAGAAGCCAAGTAGGCATAGAAGCCGAGTAGGCATAGAAGCCAAGTAGGCATAGAAGCCGAGCAGGCGTAGAAGTCGAGTGGTCATAGAGGCCGAGGAGGCGTAGAAGCCGAGACGATGTGGACATTTTAGCCGGAATTATGGCTCTTGGAGATATAATCAAATCTCTTGCATTAAATGCAGAGATCTGCCCCCATCCTGCGCATTAAATGCAGAGGCTTGTCTTTAAGATTTGCCATCATTCTGCTCATTAAATGCAGATACGCGCCTCGAATCCTGTACGAAGAGTGACTGCTGATGTGGCGATCTGTTTGCCTTCTGCGGAGCGTAAGAAGCTCACGTCTTCCTGTGTAAAACTGGACAACGTATTCCCTTATATGCGTCAGAGTAGTTTACGCAAAGGGGATGCCACTAAACGACAGTTCGATGACATTTAATCAAATCTCCTGCATTAAATGCGAAGATCCGCCATTATCCTGCTCATTAAATGAGGAGGCATAGTTTGAAGGTCTGCCACCCTTCTGTGCCTCAAGTGCAGAGACGTGCCTCGAGCATCTGTCAGTATTCGGTGCTTTAAATGCAGAGACGTGCCTTGAGAAACTGTCACCGCTCTGTGCATTAAATGCAGAGACGTGCCTTGAGCCCTGTACGAAGTGCAGCTTTTGATGTGGCAGGCTGTTTGTCTTCTGCGGAGAGTAAATAGCTCATATCCGTCTATGTAAAACTAGGCAGCGTATTCCTTCGTATGTGTAAAAGTGGTTTACGCAAAGGAAATGGCAGTAAATGACACCCTGGGTTGCAGTGCCGCGCCATCATTATACCCGTCGCCTGGGTAGTCATGCAGTACTCTTTGTCAGGAGTCCAGACGTCAGGTTCATTGCATGCTCTTACAGGTTTATTTTGAAGAACACGAAGCATTCCTCGTACACTTCAATGCTGTATTGAAAGCGGATGAGTTTTACGCCATGAAGGCGATGTAGCACCTCTTTTACGCTGAAGCAGCCTGGTCACATTGCACTACGCGGATGGTCCTTGAGCTTATATTTTATGCTGTGCTCAGCAAAAAAAGCTCTGTTGTAAGTTGATGGCTCTGAGGTCATCTTTTTACGCTGCCCTGTATGAACATGCTGGGTATAGCTTATCCAGCGTATTTTTTATGCTTCTACAAGACCCCCTTCAAAGCTTTTAAATTCCTCGTAATTTGAAATACTTTGAATGAAGCATGAACCGTTCCTCGTAACTCGAAACGCTCTGAATGGAGCCTGAAACGGTCAAGCCTGACACGTTCTTTCATGGCTGACTTTATGGCAGAGTTATTAGGGATCGGTGATCTCTTTCGCCTATAAAAAGGCTGTTGAGTTCTCCTGTTCTTCCCATACTTCCTTCACCATACAGAGATAATGGCCGGAGTTCGTCGGGTCGACTTGAGGAAGAAGGAGATCACGCTCTTCCAGCATGTAAGGAGCCAAAAAAGATGGCATCTTCGAGCAAATGTCCTCTACAACGATGGATCATGGAAGGATATTATAGCCTCCTTTGCTCGGGATAATCAGCATCTTTGTATGGTGGTTCTTCGGGAGAGAAGAAGGGTCTTATTTGACCAGGCAGCTTGCAAGTGGTGCCTTCTTCCGTTACCTCCGTGGCACTGGATGTAAGAAAGCAGATTTACCCTGCTTTTCTTCTGTTGGCAGTATGGGTCTATGCCCAGTTCTGCATCCTCCCGCCACTGATCATCTTCTTGTTCATCGACTGTGGATGTCGATGAACTGTCATGGAAGAAGAGGAAGATCTTCACCAATGCGAGAACCTGGCAGAACAGATTCTGGGTGCGATCTTCAGACGACGATGAGGAAGCCCTTTGTAGACGGGATTTCCCTCATATGTAGTCATAAAAAATGAAGAAAAACCCTTGTAGACTGGATTTCCTGCATGTAATCATGCTTTTTAATTTTAATAAAATCGTCTTTCTTCTTTGCATATGATCATGTTGCCATACTTTGCTGTGAAGTCTGAATTCTTTACGCTGACTCTGTGTAGAAAGAGAGATAGGTCCTGTCCTGTCTTTTATGCATAACTAAGGATGCGCAGAAAGACGCTTAGCAGTCGAGTATTCAAACTGTCCTGCTGTTAGGAACCGCGTAGAATTCTGAACTGTTCTTTACTTCTGATAAACAGAATTTTTGTTCAGACCGTCGTCTTCAAGAATGATTTCTTGAAAATCCCTTGGAACAGGGCGAGAACTGGCTGTCAAACTGAGTCGCCATCATGAATTTGTAGACAAAATATTCAGACTTGATTCTGGATGAACTTCGAATCGACCCATGAATAAGAGTAATTTTCAATGTTGAACTCTGTATGCTTCCGGTACTTGGGGTATCTTGAGGTCAAGAAGGAGTATCTTCTTTGTGAACTCCTGTAATTGACCGCCTTGAGAATCGTTCAGATGTACTGTACTGGCCTGCGCATCTTTCAGATGTACGAAAAGTCGTGGAGCATGAAATCATAAGTTCGTTGTCTCTGAGCGTAAAAAGCCGCCGAGCGTGAAATTATATACTTGTAGTTCCTAAGCGTGAAGTCGTAGGTTTGTAGCCTCTCGAGCATAAAAGCTACCGAGAACAAAGGCATCCGGGCGTAATACCATAGACTTGTAGCCATTGAACGTAAAACCGAAGATTTGTAGCTGTCGAGCGTAGAAAACTCCTTGGTGCAGAACTGTAGATTTGTAGCTTCTGAAAAAAAAATCTTTCGAGCATGAAGTCATGGATCTGTTGCCTCTGAGCGTAAAAAGCCACCGAGCGTGAGATTATAGATTTGAAGCTGCTGAGCGTGAAGTCGTAGGTTTGTAGCCTCTCGAGCGTAAAAGCTACCGAGCACAAAGGCATCCGGACGTAAAATCATAGACTTGTAGCCTGTGAGCGTAAAACCATAGATCTGTAGTTGTCGAGCGTAAAAAGCCCCTTAGCGTAAAAACCATGAATCTTCCTCGCGCGAAAACTTTTCGAATTCGCTGACTGTCCGCCTTCTCTGAGTGATAGGCTGACGTAGTACCCAATCATAACCGGATATTAATTAGGAGATTTGGTTCAGGATTCGAGGAGTCCATCTGAACTCTATATATACCCCAAGTTTCTGAGAGAAAAACTTTTCATCCGTCTTCTGCGAAAAAAAGCCTTCGTCTGTTCGAGTCCTTCTTCGTTTCTTCTCCGAGATTTCAAAGTTTCCAGTAATGGCCTCGAAATAATCCTCCTCCACTAAGGGAAAGAAGGTTGATTCTTCTTATCGTTCTTTTGCTCAAGTGAGAGCGTCTTTGGTCGGGCAAGGCGAACTTCATTCTGAGCGAAGTATCCCGCCGATGAGCAGTGCACCCGGCCTAAAAGGTAGAGCATTTGGGATGAAGAAGAACGACTGAAAATCCTCGCACACGTTGTATGTGACCGCGCTAGGTCATCTTCTGTGCTGATAGCCTCTTTGAGGAAGATGATGCACAGAAAAGTTTCATATTTTATGCCCATATTTCTAATTTGTCAGCGCAAAAACTCCATATTTTCGCACTCTGGCGTAAAAGCTTTGACTGTCGAAAGTTGTGTAAAATTTTAGTGTTACGCTTCTGAATGAAGATTCTGGCGTAATACCTCAATTTTATCGATCTTGCGTAAAGCACAGACTGTATACTGCCAGCCTTGAATTTTACGCTTTAGGAAATGGATTCCAGCGTAATGGTCAAGTTTTTTACGGTCTTGGCGTAGAGCACAGACTGTTGATTTTTTTGGCGTATGTTGTAAGGTCTGTATTGTCTAGTTATAGGAACTGACGTATTTTTCTTGCACTCTTGCAGTTGACTTGCATGTATCTCCGCTAGCCGATGTGATGGATTCTGCCGCAGGGATGCTGCACTCCAACTATCTGGAGGATCTGTCACACGTGACATTTCCTATCTCCGGGCCGCAGTATCCTGAAGGAAGGGAGATTCTGATATCGGCTCAGGGTGAGCGAACGCTGCTGAACCTGATCAACGGGGAGCCTCTTACGTATATAGATGGGGACCAATACATAAAGCCGGCCTTGCTCTTCGAGGACATGATTGACAAGCAGTCCCAGACGAAGCCCAAGAGAGAACTCTGGGTTTTCCCTACCGGGAGCTTGGTTTTGTATCTGCCCAAGATGCCGAGAGACTATCCTATCTCGGCTTTCTTCCATGCCACACATCCCAGGAGGATGTCGTGGACGCTAACTCCCGATCTTCACGGCAGGCCGGGGAAGATCTTTCATCTGAAAGGAGCTGACCAGGGGTCGTTTGTCAGTCGTCCTTTCGGCAATGTGACGATGTTCAGGGGACTGTACCCGGGCAGTGTCCCGAGTGAGGACAGCTTGGTGATCCAGCCGGTCCAGTTACCGACTTTCTGCAATGATTTTATGGGGCACGGGAGAGTATACCCTAAGGTGAACCCTCGGTGCGGTGGGTGGATCACTCCTTCAAACCTTCGATGGGCTCGCTTAGTTGATTGGGCCCTGAAGCATTTTCAGACCGAGTTGGAGGGCATTGGTATGTTTACAGCTGTGAGTGCTACCAGTGTAGGGTTACCTCCTAACCCTAACCTATTTCTGGCACTGATGGAGCGATATATTTCGCTCACCGGGACTTTCGTCACTCCACTGGGGGAGTTGGGATTGGCCCTCCATGAGATGGCAGAGATCTCGTGACTGCCGATGGGGGATACTCCATATGAAGAGTATGTTCCCACGAACCGGGAGCTGGGGGATTCAGACTCTCAGGTAGTGGAGATCTACCAGGAGCTGATGTGCCACTACCTCGCCTGCACTGCTTTTTATGATGAGCCCTCAAATTTGGCTCACATCAACAAATGGACGTCCTACCTTTTCTTTCACCGGTCCAGGACTGCTAAGCTGGAGAAGGTGTTGGAGGGCAAGGATCAGCCTGTGAATCCTCTGAGCGCGCTCAATGCTCAGGTAGTCGACGATCTCATGGTAGACGCTGGGGCTCCGAACTTGATCCTCGACGAAGGAAGCGGACAGTATCCTGTAGGCACCAAGGCCTATAGTTATTTGAGGCGCTGCCGCAGGCCTCTGTCCAGGGAAGCTCAACTGGCTGGCTTCCTCTCTATATGGCTGTACCGAGTGGTGGTACCTGGCGTCGCATCTGCGAACCGCATTTACCGCAACACGCTGTAGCCTGTAGTGCGTCTGGTGTTCGAGGGTAGATTGGGCTTGCTCCCTGCCATGGTATACCGTATACAAGCTTACCTGAGGGCCATGACTGACGGGCTGCTCGCCGATGAAACTCGGCGTGATAGCTTTCCCAGGGTAGAATTACCATACCTGTATTTGATGTGATGGTTAATTCTTCATAACCCCAGGGTTATGTCTCCCGGCTCCGGCAGTAGTTCGGGGACTATTTTCTTATTTAACTACCAGAAGCCTTCCTGGAACGTGACCACGGTTCTAGACTATCGACGGGTATTGGGCTTCAGTCACAGCTGGAAGCTTTTCTGCACTGTCCCCTCCGTACATCACAATCAATCGGGGATTAGGCTTGAGGATTCTGGCAGAGAGAAGACCAATCTTTCTCCTAAAGCTTTTAATTGGTTGGTCTGCATTAGACCTTCCCATCTACTGTACATGAGTGAAGACCATTGCTTCTTGGAGCCCTACATGCCTAGTCGATTTGTCAGGCAGTTTGGGTATGATCAGTTGCATGTGGGCAACGCCGTTACCAGCTTTCGGTCCAGGGTTGGACTCATTGATGGAGCAAGAGGATGGCGATATTTCCTCATGGGTTGCACTGGAGCAATTTTTACCGTGCCGGTTATTACACTCTCCACGGAGCTGCGCATCCTGCACTCGTATGCCCAGTTCTATGTGGCAATGAACACCTTCCATCGCGATTTAACATGCATGGAAGTTTTAGGGTGCCCTCTTCCAAGTCTGGGGGAAGAGTCGTAGTCCCCTCGGTTTCTTCTGACGAGGGTGAGGAGTTCGTCAATCCAAATGAGCCTCTGGTGGCGGTATCGAGGGGTGAAGTACCTCTGCCTGCAGGCCCTTTGGTGATTTCTGGGAAGCGAAGGGCTCCTACTCCGAAGGAGACTTCCCCTCGTAAGAGGAAGAAGAAGATGGTTAATCGTCCTCTCCGAATTCTTGGTATTGAGGCTCCTGGAAGTGAGCTTGCATCTACCCATGTTGGGGATGATTCTTTGATTGGGGGTTCCTCGCCTTTTAGAGAGGGACCCTCTAATGTTCCGGCTGGTGGTGCCGGAGAATCTCTGCTAGAGGCTGCCGTCGCTGCTACTGCTTCAGGTAGTGGAACGAGGTCGCCTTCGGGGCTGAGTATACCTTTATGCGGATTGGCATCGGGAGAGACTACTGCCGTGTCTGCCAGTGCACCTGGCGAGATTCCAGCCGATGAGACTCGGTTGGAATTTGACGAGGACCTGGAAGAGCATTCGCCAGTGCTCCTTAGAGCACCCCCTTCTCCAGGTATGATAGCTTGCCTATCATCATTAAGGAATGATTTAGCTGTACAGGCCGCAGATGCGACATATATGCCGTCGGCCATGGGTAAATGTCGTCTTCACGCCTTTTCTTTTAGAAAAGTTAACATTATGCTGATATTAACTTCCTTTCGTCCTCTTTTCAGGGGAAGACCTCTTCGGGGAGGGCAGTGTAGATGCGCCCTTTGGCTCTGTGTCAGGTCCTGGCGGCGACACGGAGGTGGCTGATTTTGAAGAGGAAGCATCTTCGGGTGCCGGCTCGCCTGTCGACGAGGTTCTGATATCTCAAGAGGAGGACGAGCCTGTCATTGCGACCACGCCTCCTTTGAGTATGCCGGTCACTTCGTCCGGTGTTGGCGCTTCTTCTTTTGTCGCACCACCTGTTGAGGCGACGACCGTGGCAACATCGTCTTCGGTTGTCCTTGGAAGGGGATTCGCCAATGTCGAGGCCACCCCCAGCGTCCAATCGGATCTAGCTGTGCTGATCGAGCAGTACACTGATATCTTCTACACCACTTTAAAAATGTTAATATCAAGGGTGTTGGTGAAGAATCTGAGCTTTGCGTCGCTGAAGAGGTCCTCCTAGTCTGCGATAATGCCGATCCGAGAATTGGACGACACTGGGCTAGCTGAAACGCTGGAGGAGATAGTTAATGGTTTGGAGCAACCCATTAACGAATACTTGCAGCTAGCTCAAGACAATGTAGAAGATCTGGTCCAGGCTAGATACGACTCCATGACTGCGCGGCTTGCCAAACAGATGGCAGGCGTAAATAAATCCATCCAGACACATGAGCGGGAGATGGATGAAGGAAAAATCGTCCTGGAGGAGGCCATTGCTCTTAAATCAAAGTGCCAGGCCGAGCACGAAGGGAATGTAGCGAGGGTCCTCAGGCTGGAAACGAAACTCGCTCAGGCAAAAGAGTGGGCTTCTCAGTCGTCGAAAGCTCTAGTTGTGGTGGATAGCCGATTGGGCGTAGCACAACATAACTTGGCGCGTGCAGATATCGCCCGTACTGGTTTTCTTCGGGCTAGAGCCGAACTGTCCCTCCTGAGCAATAATGAGGCACGGCTGGAGCGGGCTCGCCATGATGTCTTGGATTCCAGGACTGAGAGGATGGCCGCGCTGGCGTAGCAGCTTCGCGACCTAACCGCTCCCCCAAAATAACGTACTTTTGCTTTTGCTTTTCAATGTACTTTCGTTCCTTTTTGGGAATAATAAAGAGGCTTTCATCTGACTTTGTCGACCTATCATTTCAGAATGTAAATGACAGGTTTGGGTAAAAGTGATATCAGAGGTAATATGGACGTGGTATACTCTCGGTAAGTTTTAGCAGGATACATCTATTCAGAGGTTATATGGACATGATAGAATATGATCCAACTAGTTTTGTTTTGGAAGTAGTTTTGTCAGAATGAGGTTTTCACCATTTTACACTTGAGCAGAGAAGGTTAAGCATAGTACCTTTTCAGGAATTTGCCATTGATAGGAGCCATTAGCAGGTCTCCATTAGGCTAGGCTAACCTGTAAGCGCCGTTTGAGAATGTCGTCTCGATCACATAAGGGCCTTCCCATTTGGGTTAGAATTTGCCCTTACTTCTGTGAGTAAGAATCATCGACCTTCTCACAGCTAAGACTATCTCACCGACTTTGAATACCCTTTCCTTCACTTTTTGATTAAAAGCCTTGGAAATGCGTGCTTGGTAGAGCGCGATGCGCTGTTGAGCTTGGAGGCGTTTCTCGTCTAATCCTTCTAGCTCTTGAAACCTTAACAGGTCATTCTTTTCTTGAGTCAGCTTATTAGCCATGGCTATCCTGAGTGACGGAATTTGGATCTCGATGGGAAGAACTGCTTCGCTCCCGTAGACTAATGAGAATGGGGTACAACCTGTCGGTGCCCGTACCGTTGTGCAGTATGCCTAGAGACATTCTCCCAGCTTCTCATTCCAATCCCTTTTGTTCGAAGAGACAAACTTCTTCAAGAACTTAATAATAGTTTTGTTGAAGGCTTCCGCCAAACCATTAGCAGCAGGATTATATGCCGTAGAGGCGATATTCTGTATCCGATTTTTATCGCAAAATCGATAAAACGTTTGGCTGATGAACTGCGCTCCATTGTCATGGATTATCCTTCGGGGTATCCCGAAGCGGTAAATGACGTGATGCTTGATGAAGCTGATCACATTAGATGCCTTCACCTCAGCAAGAGGGATCGCCTTCGTCCATTTGGAGAAATAATCCGTGATGGCCAGTATGAACTGGTGACCTCTGGAAGAAGACGGGTGAATAGAACCAATGATATCCATACCCCATGCTTCGAAAGGCCAGGACGCAACCGTAGGATGTAGATATTTGGGAGATTGATGGATAAAGTCTGCATGGACCTGACAAGCTCTGCATTGTCTTGCATACTTTATTGCGTCTGTGATCATAGTAGGCCAGTAATAGCCCATTCTCCTGATGCGATCCTGTAGCTTAGGACCGGGTTGATGCGCTCCGCATACACCATCGTGGGCTTCATGGATAATCTGCTGTGCTTTATCACCAGAGAGATATCGTAATAATAGTCCGTCATAAGACCGGCGATATAGACATTGTGACGATGCGTCGAAATAGAAGCGTAATGATCGTCTTTTGACGGATACCGCCTCTTTAGGATCCTCTGGCAAGATTTCGTATGCTACAAAATCTATGAAGGGACTTCTCTAGTCTCTCCTGGGAGGATCTGTGTCCACAGTGTAGCTGCATTCTATGTGAAAGTTATTTTTCACACAGAATAAGTCTCTGTTAAGAAGGATTACCGAATTCTGCCTTCTTATAGAGGTAGCTAAATCTGCAGCTAGACTGGATAGGGTATCAGCTTCCAAATTCTGAGATCGAGGTACATGCTCTAGGAAGAACCCTTTGAACGTCATGGCTATCTCGACCGTTGCTCGGTGATAGGGGATGAGGTATGGATTCCGGACTTCATATATTCCTCTGACTTGATCGACGATCAGCAGAGAATCACCGAAAGCTTCCAGAGATTCGACGCCCAATTCTTTAGCGACTTGGAGGACGATTAGTAGAGCATTGTACTCTGCCACATTGTTGGAACATGGCTCGCTAAGGGAATATGCTCGGTAGACGATGAGCTTATCAGGAGTGACCAGGACAATTCCTACTCCCGAAACCACGTTTCCCCTGGGACCAGTTCTGGAGGCACCATCGAAGAATAGTTGACATGCATCATTTTCCATTGCGGAATTATATTCTTCAACTTAGTCGGGAATGTCCTCGTACAGCTTAGAGGCCTCCGGGATCGGATGAGCAGCTAGGAAGTCAGCCAATGCTTGGCCCTTGACGGATTTCTGGACGTACACCATGTCATACGGTGTTAATAACATCGCCCAAGTCGTGAGTCGAGAATTAAGAACACTTGGCTTGTTCATCAGTACCCGAAGAGGATTGATCCTGGAGATGATGTGAATGGTTTGGCCTGTGACATAGTATCGCATCTTCTGGATAGCGAACATCAGAGCCAAGCATTCTTTCTCCACTGGATTGTATCGATGTTCGGCTCCGACCATCATCCTGCTGAGGTAGTAGATAGCCTGCTCGTGACCCATCTCGTTCTTTTGTGCGAAAAGAGCTCCCAGAGAATGATCCATCGCTCGAACATACAGCACGAATGGTCTTTCCATGACAGGAGGCACCAGAACTGGCGGACTGGTGAGGTAGCGCTTGATATCACCGAACGCTTGCTGACATGCTTTGTCCCATACGAAGGATACACCTTTCTTCATGAGACGAGAAAATGGCTGACATCTCCTCGAGAGATTGGATATAAATCTCCGGATATAAGCCAGACGACCTTGAAATCCCTGAGTTCCCTCAGATTGCTGGGCGGTCGCATTTCTAAGATGGCCTTGACTTTATCAGGGTCCACTTGAATGCCTTTGGCGGTAATGACAAACCCCAGAAATTTGCCACTAGATACACCCAGAAAAGACTTTGTAGGATTTATTTTGAGTTGATGTTGGCGCATTAATTCAAATACTGTCTTCAAGTCTTGGATGTGATGATCCTTGAGGCGGCTTTTGACAGCTACGTCGTCCACGTAACACTCCACTGTCTTACGTAAATGCTCATGGAATATGTTACTCATAGCCCATTGGTACGTAGCCCCGGCATTCTTCAATCCGAAGGGCATGATCGTATAGCAATATACCCCCAGTGGTATCCGGAAGGCAGTGTGCTTCTCGTCTTCAGGATGCATCTTGATTTGATTGTATCCTAAAAATCCGTCCATGAAAGACATACGTTCAAAACCGCTAGTATTATCAATCATGAGGTCTGTGATGGGAAGAGAAAACTTATCCTTGGGACAGGCTGCGTTCAGATCTCGGAAATCGATGCAGACTCGTATTTTCCCATTTTTCTTCATGACCGGGACAACATTGGCGACCCAGTCGGGATGTTGTTCTTCTCGGATGAAGCCGCAGGCTATTAACTTCTTGACTTCAGCTTCAATGGCGTCCATCATATCCCGGCAGAACCGGCGTTGGTGTTGCTTCACAGGCTTTGAATCGGGCAATATATTAAGCTTATGCATAGCCACCTTTGGATCAAGGCCTGGCATGTCCTCATAATTCCACGCAAAGACGTCAATATATTCTTTTATCAGCTGGATAACTTCTTTCCTTTCTGCTTCGGAAAGATTGTTACTGATAAATATCGGCTTTGGCAAAAGTTTATCCCCAACGTCAATCTGGATAACTTTGTCTTCAGTGGAAGGTTCTCTTTGCTCGAAGCGGAACTTCCATTGTGTATCCATTTGCTGAGCCCAAGCGTCATTCTCAAATGGATCGGATTCTTGTTCGTCTGATTCGAAGGAATCCGTCAATACCATATTTGCTGATAATGTTCGCTCGAGAGTATGAGATGAGTTGGAGGGCGCTGAGCCATTTTGAGAGGAGGAAAAGATATCCTCGTTTGACTCAGAAGTTGCAAGGGAGGTGGTATACCCTAACCCGAAATGAGTTCGTTGATAGTAGTGATCGCCGGGCAGTGGCATTCGTCTGCCTTTCCCGTAGTTGAGACCCGGTTCCAGCTTCAAGTTATAACCCATATTTTGCATGATCTTCAGAGCTTGCGGGCTGTATCTGTGAACCTGTATTTTACCGGCATCGTCGTCGGAAGGATTCTCTTGCACCGTCGGTTCATTGCGCATGCGGCCGAAGACTATTGAATGATGACTGCTGCAAGTAGGCGGGACAATTAAGATAGAATCCTCACGTGGTCCGTATATCGTGGTGACATTGGATGATGACTCCACTTCCCATATATACGGATGATAGGAATCTATAGCTTCCAAGAATTTTTGCGCTATAGGTTCTATATCGTCGTAGGGGGAGGATACATGATTTAGAATTTGGGCATCAATATACTGAAAAAGAGGATGTTTATTATTATCTGAAACTCCATTCCCGGTTGCATTTATATCACTCGGCTGTTTGCTGCGCCAGAGGTTGATGACCAAGGATGGAGGCTTCTGATTCAAAGTGATCACTAGAGGATCACCCCCTTTTCCTGATCTAGTCTCGTTCAGGTGGATCGTCGTAGGTTCTATGGATTTTGGACGAGTAGTCCGCCCTTTCATATTGATTGACAAAGGTTTCTTGGGAGAGGGTTGCTCTGGCTCCCGGTGGGATTCCTTCTCTGCTTCGGCTGACACCTCTTCCGTGCAGTCTTGAGAGTACATAACGGCATCAGAGTAGTAGGATTCTACTCCTTTGAACGGGTTCAGGTCAGCAATCTCCGTTTGCGCTGTTCCTCGGGCGTCTACATATTTGAATCATTGGCGTAGAGTTGAAGGAACGATGCTGTGGTCGTGGATCCAAGGTCTACCCAACAAAATATTGTTGGACACCTATGAATCGATGATGAAACATGTAGCCACAGATCTGAGGTTGCCAATCTGGATCCTCAGGCAAATTTTCCCCAACGGCTTACTTCTTCCGGCGTTGAAACCCAGGATCGTAGTGGTGGTGTAAGCCAATTCGCTGGTAGGAATCCTCAGCGGTCTGAGCAGACTATGAGGAATAATGCTGATTGACGATCCCGGATCTATGTGTATCCGGTCGACCTCCATGGAACCGATGTACCCGGTGTAATAGAGGGGTCTGTCATGCCTGTTATGTTTTAACAGCATGTCATCTTGAGTGAAAGTGATGTTTGGGATCACCTCCATCACACTGTGGCATTGAGGACACGCCACGGGTTCTTCGTCAGGGGACTTGAGCTGGGTCAAGTATGCATCCGCCTATATCAATGCTTCACTCAGGGCTTAACGAGTATCCTGAGAGAGCCTGAGTAGCTCGAAGATGGACAGCCTGGCTGGTGTATTAGCCAGTTGGGCCAGGATGTCGAAGTTGTATGGCTTCTCTAAACCTTTGTTTTGAATGTTTTTTACAGGTTTATCAAAGCGCACTTCTTTTTGCTTCCCTTTGTCCGCCGAAGTTGGTCTTGAAGGACCGGCCTCTAGTACGACGAATTCCGGTTCTGAAGGTTTGGCCGCTGAAGCGTCTGCCGATATATCTTCCTGGCTGGCTCCATAGTCCTGTAGGTAGGCTTTCCCCGAGCAGGTTCCAGTAGCCAAGACCTCGTCTTCTGATGCCGAGTGTACCGTAATCATGTGACACGGTTTGTGCTTTGAGTTCCTTTTAGACTTAGCTTTAGCAGCTTGAGTCTCTTTCTCTATTTCTGGCACCAGATCTGGATGAACCCACGTAGTCTCGCCTCGCTGGGTAGTTAGTGGTAGCAGGTCGTGATTTTTACCTCCAGCTGGAGGAAGATTAACGATGTTCATCGTCGTCTGGGAAATAGGCGTAACACCGTCCGGGATTTCTTGGGGAGGCAGATTGCCAAATTGCAGGAAGATCATGTTGGCAGTGACCGTCTTCTCGCTGTTACGCAGAGTGATGGCCTTAGCATCGATAAGCTCCTGGATCTTCCTTTTCAGTATATAACACGCCTTTGTGGGGTGGTGTATGTATTAATGGAAGATGCAGTACTTGGGGTTGTTGGTACTGCCGGCCTCATTGGGCCGTCTCACTTCGGGAAGGATAATCTTGTCGCTTTTGACGAGAGATTCGAATATTCTTGGAATATCGTCGTCGTCGAAAGAGTACACTTCAATAGGCCTGGAAGTCCCAGGCTTCGTCTGCGTGGTAGCCACCGTCTTCTGCCTGGACGTGTTGATTGCCAGATCTTCTTTACCCTTGGAACCCCGAGGATGGTCGATGTTGGAGGATGACCTCTTGGGTTATAAGAGGCTGTCACGCCCCTGTCCCAAAATACGTAGAACTAGGAATACGTAACATGCCAGCTACACATTCGACCAGACTCCGGTCTGACTCGAATACGTATAAGTTGTATTAAAATGGTCACTATCTATATAATCAAGTAAATATAATTATCTATGCCTCAATCCACATTGATCAGAATATACAAGAATGAGCTACATGTGCTAAAGTCGGCCGCCAGTAATACATAAGCTCGAATAGACTCGAGAAAGGAATATGAGTCTATAAAACTAGGCTATATCAGCAGATGAATAAATAATATGAATAATAACCATGACTCCAGAAGAAAAGATATAAGTACCTGGCACCAATTCCTGCAAGACAAAGCAACACACATCAACAACTCCAAGCAGGCTTCACAACGGTCTATGCTGCAAAACTGCCAAGGGACCAGGTCCTCAGAGGGACGTAATAATGTACAAGAAACAACATGACAAAATAAATGCAGTATATAAAAATATAACAATAGGGCAAACTACGTAACCAGCTATGTGATATGCAAGTGAGAGCATCACTAGTACTCAGGCTGAGACCGCTACAAGCTCTGTGTCGGGGAGCCGGTAGCAGTAATAACAAGTAATGGGTCTAGCTCTGCTCGAGAGTCTACAACCTCACAATAGTAGTAGATATATATAAAACAGCCTGTAGCCTGTGTGTCTCTCCCCACCCCATGTAACCATACGTCTCATGTCTATAACGTCTCATTTCCATGTCACGCGAGATCATATCTAAATACAACAAGTCATATAATATCTATGAATATAATGTCTATGTCAATCCTGCATCCTACACAAAATCACCATGAATACCTCAGGAAAAATCTGTCTTATGAATAGTATCAAGTGTCCTGGGTTATAGTGTACTTGATAAGACAAGTACGAGAATATAAAGGGTCACGAATGTCCATCTCTAGGCGACGTTACCCAACTCTGCGTACAGTGTTGGCACCCGACTATTAATCGGACGCTAAGTAAGTCACACGGTCTTAGGTTAAGCATGTACCACAATATAAATAAACAAGGAAATATGTAACAAGAACTGCAATGTTTGGCAAGGCACACTTGCCTCGAACTCCAAGTTGATAATACAAAGAACCTGCTCTCGAATTCACACTCATGCGATCCCAATAGCCTAAATATATAATATCATTAAATTAGTCACTATGACATGGTTCACTAAGCATGCACAAGAGTACAACTACTCTACGTTATTAATTATTAGACAATTAGGGTCTAATTTAATTAAGGATACAACTTATACAATGCCATCAATTATTTAGAGTCCAAAATAATTAGGGGTTCTAACAAAGTAGGTTGGCTAAGGTTCACTAGTCAAGGACCAAGAAAGTATGTAAACACCAAGCCTACTAGTCACATAACATCATCAAGCCTCATAAACATCGTTATAACGAAGGTTCATCTAGGTACTAGGTATTCTCACACTAGATTTCCATATACAACATATCATCAACCTTGGTATTCACTAAGTGTCAAACTATGTTAACTAACCTAGGGTTAGTTTTGTCTATTAAAACATGCACATGAGCATTAACAATAGGTCAAGTTAGGTTCATCACAAACAATCACATATGGTATTTCTCAAGTATATCCATTCATCCAACTATATACAACTCTCGTTCTACTAGAAAATATCAAGTATACATAGATAAGTCAAATCTGAATTTATAATAAGATCATGGCATATACCTCATTTCTTTCTTGTATTTGTCATGAAACATGTGTGCAAGTAATATTATTACTAGTGAACAACCTTAACATGATATCTTCTACATTCCAACATAGTGTTTATAAACAATAAAACTAACTATCATAAAACCTAGGCAAAATGCACTACTAGTTGCACAACATTTAATCATGTCTCAACCACGCATTTTTTTATATATAACACCCTAAACAAAATTTATACATTCTGAAATTTAGTGATAATTAGTGTAAAAATTATATTTTGTAAGTGGTTGTTTGGGTTTTAGATCATGGCAAAGTGAATAGGACAACAAGTGCATAAATAACATTCAAGTCTAGACATGAGAAGTAATAAATATTCTTGTTATAATATCATAAAAATATGAATACAAAGTTAGTGAAATTTAATAAGGATATGAAGTACATGTATAAAGGGTTGAGTAGGGGGAGTTGGAGCTCTTATCAAAGTGAAATGGGAAGGCAAAAGAGGGTTGTGCACTGCTTGCACAAATCTGTCTAGATTTGGACACTTCGTCTCGTAGCTACTGTCCGGGGCTTCAAAACATTTATCCTAGTACTTTAAGGATTGAGAGATTAGGAGAGAGATAGATAATAAAGATAGGGTAGTTGTTAAAGGGGTTTTAGTGCTGGAATTGGTGGCAACAAGGTGTTTAAGTGGTGCTATTGCTGGCGGATTCAACAGGGTATCTTCGTTTTGTAAGGGGTATTTGGGGGAGTTGTAGGATAATTTAGGTTCTTAGTTATAAATAAAACTTTTTAAGGAGATGTAGGAGAAGGATATTTGGGTGCTGTAGTGGTGGTTTGGAGGCTATGGAGGTGGTGGAGTGGCCTGAGAAGAGGATATACTGAATTCGGATTCAGCCTGGACACCTCTGATGGAGGGCTATTTTTGAGAAACTTAGAATAAATTTTGATGGAAGGTTTGTGAAGAGAAAGTGATAAGTACAAGGAGAGGAAGAAGAAAACAAAATTTGAGAGAAAGATACTTACTGTGGAGGGAGATAGGGCCAGATTGGTGGGGGTATTGCTGAATTAAGATTCAGCCTGGGTAGGGTTGGATGGATGGAAGTGTGGAGGGAGATAGAGAAGAAATTTGGAGATGGTTTGTGAAGTGAAAGTGTGAGGAAGAGAGTTAGGAAGAAGTTTTTTTCAGGTGGTTCTAATAGGGGAGGTGAAGAGAGGGGGGTTATGGACAGCCTAGTGGGGAGGGGAAGGGTTTGGAGTTACCAATGGGGTAAGGAAATGTCACAAGTTATAACCCCTTTCCTTTCACATTCTACCCTAATGATTTAATAAAACTATGGCTGTCCAAAACTGAAATGATGTTTAATATAGATGGTCAAACCTAGCTTAGTCAACCTAGGTTTAGTCCAACTACTTCTAGTTGGGTCAGGTTCGAGTTGTTGCAGTTTAGTTTGACTAGGTTGGTCCGATTCACTAGGAAATTGGTCATTTGTGACTATTGAGGGTAGGTAGCACATAGAGGTTCAATAGAGTGGGATACATGTATCATGTGTGTCTTAGACCTAGTATAGATCATGATCATACATTAGGTCGAAAGAATTGGTCGAAATTGGATCTCCAATTTAAATTGGAATGGTCAACGGTTGCACTGTAGGTGCTAGAAATTAAGTTTTTGACCCAAATATTTTATATTAAAAATAAAGCACAAGGAGATATATTTGAGTGGGATATGATAATCATAAATTAAGGTGGGCTCGTCTAGATCATGCATATAAAATTTGTTTGGAGATAATGGCTAATGTTGTGCTCCTAAAAGTTAAAGTTATGGAAAATATTTTTAAAGGATACTTTTGTTTACTTAATCCAATTTATAATAAAATAATAATTTTAAATATTATATTAAATTAAAATAGCTAAATCTCTGGGTGAGGAGGTTTATAATCTATCCACCTTAGAAAAATTTTGTCCTCGAAATTCAAAATCAATCTCTCTAACCACAACTCATCATATCTCTAAATATATAAACACATCTTGGTACTTACTCATACCCATTCTAAAAACCTTAAACTTCCATATACATACAATTTAATCGTCTAAGGCTGTTGGTCCTCAAAATATATTTTTACCACCATGTACTATCTCATTATTGTTATCATGCTAATCGTCATCTAGAAAAATTTACCAATTATAGGCCTAGGTTTCACAAGGATGCCGCAACACAAACCTAGTTCAAATCTTTCAATATTTACAAGAAAAATAATGCCATATCTTAACTCTTAAAGGAGTGCATGGGTTAGGCACTAAAATCTTACAAGCACAAAATATTCAAGACTACCTATGTTGTATCTAAATCCTTTATTCTACAGCTAAGACTGCTATTATATTTTTATTCTTTCTTTGGTACAACGTCATCAACCTATAGTATCCCTAATAAAATACTCTAATCTAACTTTTTATAATTACTCTTAGCAGCAATAAGTCTAATCTAGTCAGTCAGTCCAACATAGTCTAGAATCTCAACTCAACGATTTCTAAGAGAAATACATATAATAAAATACGATATAAGCCCCTATTCAAATACGTAGTACAAAATATATATATAGAAATTATGTAATAAATATCTATTCAATCATTCTAAATACCCTAGATAAAAATATAATCAATACAATAAAAAGAATAAGATTTCTAAAATCTAAAATTCTATCGGCTATGGTAAATTGAAAATAGGTTCTCATCACCTACTACTGAGGATAGGTCCAGCAAGATCATACCCTATTAGTCAAAAATCTAAATCCCTGACCCTAATAAATTTATGTATAAATTCATAATATTCAGCTATCATTCATATAAGACTTCTATCTTCCATTTACACTTTTCTACCATATGTAAATCTATAATCTAAGGGTCTAGTGATAATCCTCTACAGAATGACTAACAAGTCAGTATGTGATTTCGAACCTGTGTTTAATTCCTTAAAATTCGTATCGCTTCGAGACTGATCAACAATTTTTACTCGCACTAAATTTTCAAAATTCTAAAAGCATTATAATTCATAAATGCCAAAATTATTATTCCTGAAGTCCATACCACAATCCATTCTCTTGGATTATGCGACCATAATATCTTTTCCTTATCATTTGTTTCTTACTCACCTTCGTATCTTTTTAGTATGTTAATCTTGTTTTCAATTATAAACTTCTTCAATCATGACCCATTACTTTCTACTTCGTAGTTTAGATCTTCTAAGCAACTGCCGAGTGATAAATCTTCAGTCCTTCCTAGATCTTTCTCTTAATTTAAAATGCTCAAGATCGTGTACTTCTCGTGACTCTTCTTGTTACCATTCTACCTTCTTCACCTTGAACTTGAGATTTTCTCCTTGTTCATTCCATGTATACCCTTCATCCAGACTATATGGTTACCATCTTGTTATAGCTTACCATCTATTATAGGCAATTCACTATATCTAACTTAAGGCTATATCATAAAACTCTCATCCTTCAACCTATTTTCTCTATCACAGATACTAGCTTGTCAATGGGTGGTACTCACTTATACAATTAACACTAACAACCCAGTTAATCAAATACATCTAATTTGATTTTAAAAGTTATACTTTAGTACTTGAGTTATCTAATTACTCAAACATTAGGTCTAGCAATCTACATATCTATTTAGTCCAGACCTATAGTCATCAATAATTTAAGGGGTCATAAGATCTAATTTTGATACTAAAAGTCACAAGACAACTAAAGATTTAACCACTATGGCCTGTTACGTAAGGATCCAATTTCTTAAGGTCATAATATAATTTTTTGTATCACCATCATGAGCCATATTTGATCCCTAGCATATAGCTATATATTCCATAAAGTATTCTAAACCATCTTGCTAACTTCTAATACTTCCAAATTATGGCTACCTTAAGCAAGGGTAAGGTTTTATTAGTTCTAGGCCTCTAATACTATATTCAATTCTCATGCTAACAATCTATACTAGCTCTAGCATATAGGAATAACCTATCTACCTATCCTATAAACGGTAACCATCTTCTCAAAAATTTATATCTAGCATGTCTTCTTCTGCCTTGACAAGGATCTGCTTCTGGAGGAAACACCATGCATGAACATTCATCTCTCTGAAATATGGAGAAATGATAAACAATATAAAGGATGCCGAGGGAAATAAAAGAGTACAATTATGAAGTCCAAGGGCGATAATCGAATGCTAAAGAATTTTCAAATCAGATGTGGATTGAGATACTTATACTGTTAATCCTGATTACAGGCTCGCTCGGTATTAAAAAAATAACCAAAATAATTTAATCAAGACCTGCATGGGCCACCACAAAAATATATCACGCTCCAGTCCCAAAATACGTAGAACTAGGAATACGTAACATGCCAGCTACGCATTCGACCAGACTCCGGTCCGACTCGAATACGTATAAGCTGTATTAAAATGGTCACTATCTATATAATCAAGTAAATATAAATATCTATGCCTCAATCCACATTGATCAGAATATACAAGAATGAGCTACATGTGCTAAAGTCGGCCGCCAGTAACACATAAGCTCGAATAGACTCGAGAAAGGAATACGAGTCTATAAAACTAGGCTATATCAGCAGATGAATAAATAATATGAATAATAACCATGACTCCAAAAGAAAAGATATAAGTACCTGGCACCAATTCCTGCAAGACAAAGCAACACACATCAGCAACTCCAGGCAGGCTTCACAACGGTCTATGCTGCAAAACTGACAAGGGACCAGGTCCTCAGAGGGACGTAATAAGGTACAAGAAACAGCATGCCAAAATAAATGCAGTATATAAAAATACAACAATAGGGCAAACTATGTAACCAGTTATGTGATATGCAAGTGAGAGCATCACTAGTACTCAGGCTGAGACCGCTACAAACTCTGTGTCGGAGAGCCGGGTAGCAGTAATAACAAGTAATGGGTCTAGCTCTGCTCGAGAGTCTACAACCTCACAATAGTAGTAGATATATATAAAACAGCTTGTAGCCTGTGTGTCTCTCCCCACCACATGTAACCACACATCTCATGTCTATAACGTCTCATGTCCATGTCATGCGAGATCATATCTAAATGCAATAAGTCATATAATATCTATGAATATAATGTCTATGTCAATCCTGCATCCTACACAGAATCACCATTAATATCTCAGAAAAATTCTATCTTATGAATAGTGTCAAGTGTCCTGGGTTATAGTATACTTGATAAGACAAGTACGAGAATGTAAAGGGTCACGAATGTACATCTCTAGGCGTCTTTACCCAACTCTGCGTACAGTGTTGGCACCCGACTATTAATCGGACGCTAAGTAAGTCACACGGTCCTAGGTTAAGCATGTACCACAATATAAATAAACAAGGAAATATGTAACAAGAACTTCAATGTTTGGCAAGGTACACTTGCCTGGAACTCCAAGTTGATAATACAAAGAACCTGCTCTCGAATTCACACTCGTGCGATCCCAATAGCCTAAATATATAATATCATTAAATTAGTCACTATGACATGGTTCAATAAGCATGCACAAGAGTACAACTACTCTACGTTATTAATCATTAGACAATTAGGGTCTAATTTAATCAAGGATACAACTTATATAATGCCATCAATTATTTAGAGTCCAAAATAATTAGGGGTTCTAACAAAGTAGGTTGGCCAAGGTTCACTAGTCAAGGACTAAGAAAGTATGTAAACACCAAGCCTACTAGTCACATAACATCATCAAGCCTCATAAACATCGTTATAACGAAGGTTCATCTAGGTACTAGGTATTCTCATACTAGATTTCCATATATAACATATCATCAACCTTGGTATTCACTAAGTGTCAAACTATGTTAACTAACCTAGGGTTAGTTTTGTCTATTAAAACATGCACATGAGCATTAACAATAGGTCAAGTTAGGTTCATCACAATCAATCACATATGGTATTTCTCAATTATATCCATTCATCCAACTATATACAACTCTCGTTCTACTAGAAAATATCAAGTATACAAAGACAAGTCAAATATGAATTTATAATAAGACCATGACATATACCTCATTTCATTCTTGTATTTGTCATGAAACATGTGTGAAAGTACTACTATTACTAGTGAACAACCTTAGCATGATATCTTCTATATTCCAACATAGTGTTTATAAACAATAAAACTAACTATCATAAAATCTAGGCAAAATGCACTACTAGTTGCACAACATTTAATCATGTCTCAACCATGCATTTATTTATATATAACACCCTAAACAAAATTTATACATTCTGAAATTTAGTGATAATTAGAGTAAAAATTATATTTTATAAGTGGTTGTTTGGGTTTTAGATCATGGCAAAGTGAATAGGATAACAAGTGCATAAATAACATTCAAGTCTAGACATGAGAAGTAATAAATATTCTTGGTATAATATCATAAAAATATGAATACAAAGTTAGTAAAATTTATAAGTATATGAATTACATGTATAAAGGGTTGAGTAGGAGGAGTTGGAGCTCTTACCAAAGTGAAATGGGAAGGCAAAAGAGGGTTGTGCACTGCTTGCACAAATCTGTCCAGATTTGGACACTTTGTCTCGTAGCTACTGTCCGGGGCTTCAAAACATTTATCCAAGTACTTTAAGGATTAGAGAGATTAGGAGAGAGATAGAGGATGAATATAGGGTAGTTGTTGAAGGGGTTTTAGTGCTGGAATTGGTGGCAACAAGGTGTTTAAGTGGTGCTATTGCTGGCGGATTCAGCAGGGTGTCTTCATTTTGTAAGGGGTGTTTGGGGGAGTTGTAGGATGATTTAGGTGCTTATTTATAAATAAAACTTGTTAAGGAGATGTAGGAGAAGGATATTTGGGTGCTGTAGTGTAGTTTGGAGGCTATGGAGGTGGTGGAATGGCCTGAGAAGAGGATATACTGAATTCGGATTCAGCCTGGACACCTCTGATGGAGGGCTATTTTTGAGAAACTTAGAATGAATTTTGATGGAAGGTTTGTGAAGAGAAAGTGATAAGTACAGGGAGAGAAAGAAGCAAACAAAATTCAAGAGAAAGATACTTACTGAGGAGGGAGATAGGGCCGGATTGGTGGGGGTATTGCTGAATTAAGATTCAGCCTGGGTAGGGTTGGATGGATGGAGGTGTGGAGGGAGATAGAGAAGGAATTTGGAGATGGTTTGTGAAGTGAAAGTGTGAGGAAGAGAGTTAGGAAGAAGTTTTCTTCAGGTGGTTATAATGGGGGAGGTGAAGAGAGGGGGGTTATGGACAGCCTAGTGGGGAGGGAAAGGGTTTGGAGTTACCAATGGGGTAAGGAAAGGTCACAAGTTATAACCCCTTTCCTTTCACATTCTACCCTAATAATTTAATAAATCTATGGCTGTCCAAAACTGAAATGATGTTTAATATGGATGGTCAAACCTAGCTTAGTCAACCTAGGTTAAGTCCAACTACTTCTAGTTGGGTCAGGTTCGGGTCGTTGCGGTTTAGTTTGACTAGGTTGGTCCGATTCACTAGGAAATTGGTCATTTGTGACTATTGAGGGTAGGTAGCACATAGAGGTTTAATAGAGTGGGATACATGTATCATGTGTGTCTTAGACCTAGTATAGATCATGATCATACATTAGGTCGAAAGAATTGGTCAAAATTGGATCTCCAATTTAAATTGGAATGGTCAACGGTTGCACTGTAGGTGCTAGAAATTAAGTTTTTGATCCGAATATTTTATATTAAAAATAAAGCACAAGGTGATATGTTTGAGTGGGATATGATAATCATAAATTAAGGTGGGCTCGTCTAGATCATGCATATAAAATTTGTTTGGAGATAATGGCTAATATTGTGCTCTTAAAAATTAAAGTTACGAAAAATATTTTTAAAGGATACTTTTGTTTACTTGATCCAATTTATAATAAAAATAATAATTTTAAATATTATATTAAATTAAAATAGCTAAATCTCTGGGTGAGGGGGTTTACAGAGGCCGAGATCATGATGCCATTATCGCGCGCCTTATGGCTATTGTCCTCCGCGGCTACCGCTGAGATGATGAACGAGGGCCAATCACGGTACTGATATGGTCCTGTGAACATCGAGATCACGGGGAGAAGGTTCTTCCTGTAGATGTCGACCAACGTCGAGTTTGGGACTCCTGGAGGCATTTGCAAAGTGGCTTGACGAAAATGTTCGATGAAAGTACGAACATTCTCTTTTTCCTTCTGCTTGACTTCGATGAGAGAGGACATAGACATGTCCATCCCTCCCTCGTAGAATCGCGTGAAGAATAACGCCTTGAAGTCTTCAAAGGAAGTAATGTAGTTGTCCGCCAGACTTCAGTACCACTGGTAAGCTACTCCCGAGAGACAGCCCTTGAACACTCGAGTGAGGAGGGCGTCGTTCTCTTGAAACAACACTGTCATCATCCTGAAGTTGTTCATGTATTGACTCGGCGATGTTTTTCCCTCGAACAAAGCCATAGTCTGTGGTTTGTATCTTGGAGGAAAAGGGACCTCTTTCCAGATAGCTGGGTAAGGTTGGTTGATTCCCAATTTCTTGAGCTGATCTTTGTGCTTCAGGGCATCAAATTGGGCTTTCAACTCCCGTATTGCTTGCATCGGATCTTCAGCCAGTGGCGGGACCACGGAGTGATAAGGAATCGATGGCATCGCGACTCCGACGGGAGGTAATACATTCTCCGAGTGAGAAAGCGGAGGAACTGCTGACTCCTGATCTAGAGTTGGCTCTTGGATTGCGTTGAATGGTGGTAAGTCCACCCCCACACGTATCTGAGTTGGAGGGGCCGATGCTTGAGCTATAGCAGCTATATGTTGAGTCAGCATCATCTGGTGCATATTCTCCATCATGGATTACATTTCTTTTGAGATGTCTCCAATACAGTAATGCGTTGCTCAGCGTTCCCGGACGGGGAAGCTTCCTCGTGGTCATCTCTAATGGCATAAACTCCCATCTCCCTGGGTGTCATTGAAAGATTAGTATAGGTCTCTATAGAAGTTGACTCTATACTTTCGGCATCTGATTCGGGAGACTGGCGACCCCCAGCATCGGAATCAGAAGAGTACGAAGCCGGTTATTGTGATCTCGAACGGGTGTTTTGGAACACCCCAACTTCGATGTTCCTAAGGAGCATGTTGAATCTCCTTCGGCTCGGAGTTCTAGGTGGATGACTTCTTGAGCCCGACCCTCCTCTAGGTATGTGTGAAGCCATGTTCACAGATGCTTGTATGGGCTCTTCTTCCTGGAAAGATGGAGAGTAGTTCAACCGGTCAAAAACCGACCGTTTTGCCCCAGAATAACAACAATTAATTACAATCTTATGACTATTACAAGAGTGCTGGATAGGACGCGTAATAGACATGCTGGAAGATCCCCTCTCCTTGCGTTTCTGGATCAGATAATTGCGCAGGTCAGGAGGAGTTGCAGAAAAAGAAGACTTGTTCCTTCTGTTCACATCAGTGGGCATGCGGATGTTGGGAACCACAGTTTTCCCTGTGCCACCTGTATACAACAGGTTGGCAATCTGGGTGGCGAATAATCTCTGAGGAGGGTGTCTTTCCGCAAATTGAGCCTTCTTTACGCTGAATGGCTTCTCATGGCATAATTTAGAGCTCTGCTCTGGTTGGCGTAAAGCTGAGTATGTCCTCAGTCGGCCATCAGCATCTCGCGTAATCCGGAGGGCAGGCATACTGTTCCCTTGCTGGCATAAAGGCTGGGAAGTTGAGTATCCGTCGCATGCTTTCCCTCACGTAGATTGCAGGGATCATTTGCTTCCCTGCGGAAGGCATATGCATTTTTATGAGCGGAGCGCGTTTGTGATTCCTGATATGGCGCTGAGGCTTCTTCAGAAATTTTGTCTATTCCGCCAGGGACGGGAGATTAAAATTTACGCGCAGAGCGCGGAGTAGGCTTCTGTACTAGCGCTGAGCCCTTGTCAGAAGTTTCGTCTATTCCGTCAGGGGCGGGAGACTGAAATTTACACGCAGAGCGCGGATTATACTTCTGGGTTAGCGCTGAGGCATTGCCAGAAGTTTTGTCGGCCCTGCCAGAGACAGGCGACTGAATTTTACGCGCAAGGCGCGGATTATACTTTTGGGTTAGCGCTGAGGCATCGCTAGAAGTTTTGTCGGCCCTGCCAGAGACAGGCAACTGAATTTTATGAGCAAGGCGCGGAGGGAGCAAAGCTACAACCTCATTGGTCGGAGAGATCGGAGAGATCAGAGAGTCCATAGGAATGGTATAGGATGTCTTGGGCATCCAGACCTTGCGCAGCTTCCTGTTGCTTTGGACGGAGAGGGAGTGAGAGCTACCCCCTGCTCGAAGCATGACTTCGCAGGCAGACTGGTCGAACTGGACGACCAGTGTCTTCTTCACGGATCCCACGGATACCGCATCGTGTTGAGCAATAGCTTCCTCATTAGAAGAGAAAGATTTCCCCAACAGAGTCGCCATCTTGTTTAGGATAATAAATAAGAAAAGATTTGATAATGCAAAAAATAAGGTCTTATGCGAAGACCCGCCCTTCTTTTTATGTTTACAAACAAGATTGTACAAATTTGATCCTATACGAGGATGTCTAAGTATAATTTATTTAATCTGGGTAAATATTGCTATAGGTGTCTGATCTGTAGTCGATCACTTTAGCCCTTGGACCACACGATGTTGAAGAAGTGCCGTAGAAGACATATAGCAGCTTCGAAGGTTGCTAAAGAGGGTGGATGCCCGATGCCAAAGTTGTCGATCCCTTCTCTTTGCCTGAGCTCTGGATTCTTCTCTCTCTCTCTCTCTCGACCGTTTGACCTTCGATCTTTGCGACCGTTGGATCTGATACTGGATTTCTTGATCAATTTTCAGACCTAATTTCTTTGACCTTGTTCCTCGTTGATAGAGGTCTCTATTTATAGAGTTTTTAGTGACAGTGACCACACAGTCGGCGTAGAAACCGAGTAGTGGAAAGTACAGCACCCTTTTACATGACAGTTTAAAATAACCAATGCCTGCGTATAAATGACCTTTTGAGTGAGCATGTGACGCGCGTCCAATTAAGGGACAGAACGCGTATATCTGCTGCGAAGATCACGGCGTAGAAGCCACATAGGTAGTTATCCCTTGTGTAGAAGAGGTTGGCGTAGAAGCCAAATGAATGTCACCATGGCGTAGAAGCCAAGTAGGCATAGAAGCCGAGTAGGCATAGAAGCCAAGTAGGCATAGAAGCCAAGTAGGCATAGAAGACGAGCAGGCGTAGAAGCCGAGTGGTCATAGAGGCCGAAGAGGCGTAGAAGCCGAGACGATGTGGACGGTTTAGCTGGAATTATGGCTCTTGGAGATATATTCAAATCTCTTGCATTAAATGTAGAGGTCTGCCACCATCCTGTGCATTAAATACAGAGACTTGTCTTTAAAATTTTCCATCATTCTGCTCATTAAATGCAGATACGCACCTCGAATCCTGTACGAAGAGTGACTGCTGATGTGGCGGTCTGTTTGCCTTCAGCGGAGCGTAAGAAGCTCAGGCCTGCCTGTGTAAAACTGGACAGCGTATTCCCTTATATACGTAAGAGTAGTTTACGCAAAGGGGATGCCACTAAACGACGGTTCGGTGACATTTAATCAAATCTCCTGCATTAAATAAGGAGATCCGCCATTATCCTGCTCATTAAATGAGGAGGCATGGTTTGAAGGTCTGCCACCCTTCTGTGCCTCAAGTGCAGAGACGTGCCTCGGGCATCTGTCAGTATTCGACGCTTTAAATGCAGAGACGTGCCTTGAGAAACTGTCACCGCTCTGTGCATTAAATACAGAGACATGCCTTGAGCCCTGTATGAAGTGCAACTTTTGACGTGGTAGGCTGTTTGTCTTCTGCGGAGCGTAAACAGCTCACATCCGCCTGTGTAAAACTAGGCAGCATATTCCTTCGTATGTGTAAAAGTGGTTTACGTAAAGGAAATAGAAGTAAATGACAGCCTGGGTTGCAGTGCCGCACTATCATTATACCCGTCCCCTGGGTAGTCGTGCAGTACTCTTTGTCAGGAGTCCAGACGACAGGTTCATTGCATGCTCTGACAAGTTCATTTCAAAGAACACGAAGCGTTCCTCGTACACTTCAATGCTGTATTGAAAGAGGATGAGTTTTACGCCATGAAGGCGATGTAGCACCTCTTTTACGCTGAAGCAGCCTGGTCACATTGTACTACGCGGATGGTCCTTGAGCTTATATTTTACGCTGTGCTCAGCGAAAAAAGCTCTGTTGCAAGTTGATGGCTCTGAGGTCATCTTTTTACGCTGACCTGTATGAACATGCTGCGTATAGCTTATCCAGCATATTTTTTATGCTTCTACAGCTGTCTCAGGACGCTCATCGAAAGCATGCACTGGAAGGTTATGCGCAATCATTTTCTGCATGGATATGGTCTTCTCTTTGGGCGACATGTCTTGTAACATTCACTGTGGCCGAGATGCGCATATATTTCAGATACTAAATCCTTTGTGCATGACGTCCCTACGCATGGGTAACTTGGTTCTCATTTGCTAGTTGTCTTCTATTCCTGCTATTGTTGCATGTGTTCTGATTGGTGTGTGTTCTTGTCATGCATAAGTCACCTTAGATGGAGCATGGAAGAATATCATAAGTTTCGTTGTTCATGATGAACAAATGTATTACCCGAAAGATTGTTCGCAATCTTCCAACCTAGCTCATTGTAATTATTTTCCATATATGGGAGCCATGGATATTGTGTTAGGATTAACATCCTAACCGAGATTTCTATGCACGTCCTTTCACAGGAGAGAGTTGGGTTAGTAGGCTCAGCTTTGTATTGCAAGTTCCCTTGCTATCCATCGGTATGGATTCTTTTCAATGTATTATGACTTGCACTGAGGAGTTTGCTGAAGTGATTACCCATAATGCGTTGAGCTGATAGCTTTCCATGCATTGGTACCAGAAATATTACAAAGGGTTCTATTTTTTTTTTTAGTGTACTCTTGATCTTGAATATCAATAAAAATCCAAAATGTAATGGACTTCCATCATATGTACTCATGATCTTGAATATCAATAATTTTTTTTCCTTTTAGAAAGTTTCTTTTTTTAATATAACTTTATGGTCTAACGAGGGGGTCCCTTGCTGAGTTTATCGTGGTTACGAATACTATACCAGAGGTATTATGGACATAGTATAGTATCATAACTTGTAATTAACAAACCCTTTTAGAAGTAATATGAACATGATAGGTTAGAGCAGGCTTATGAGAAAATGTTTGAAGGAAATACCATCTGCAATGGTTGGGACTTTTCGGTATAAATTGGTAGGCAAGAAAGTTTGCTTGTAGCTGAGTACGATAATGGTGAGATATTTTATTAAGATAAAGAGAAACAAGTCAGAGGTAGTATGGACATGACTGTTTTCTTTTACTGGGAAATATAGACAACTCATAGTTCAGATGATATAGATATGAACTATTTTCTCACTGTTAAGACGAGATCACTGACCTGGAATGTCCTTTCCTTCACTTTTTTGAAGGCTCCAAAATATTTTGCTTCATATAGTTCAATATGTTGGTGATGCACGAGGCATTTTTCATTAAGTGCTTACAACTCTTGTAGACGCCGACGATGGTTGTCTTCGACGGATTCTAGTTGCAGAGAGCTACCGGAAGAGAAGGAGTCTAGGTTTCTAGAGGAAGCATGACTTCGCTTTACTAGACCAAAGAGAATGGCATGTTGCTAGTTGGAGTTTGGACCGTCGTATGGTAGTCCAATAAAAAATTATCGAGCTTCTCGTTCCAGTCGTGCTTGTTAGACAAAATAAACTTTTTAAGTAGCTTAATTATCATTTTGTTAAACGCTTCTGCCAATCTGTTTGTTACTGGGATATTGGCAGTTAAAGCTATATTTTGGATTCAATTTTTATAGCAAAATCGGAAGAAAGACTGATTCACAAACTGCTGACCGTTATCAAGAATGATCCTGCGAGACAAGCCGAAGCGGTAGATGACGTAATATTTTATGAAACATAACATTAGACATTTTTACTTCTATGAGTGCAACAACTTTAGTCTATTTGTAAAAGTAGTATGTATAGCCAGGATAGACCGGTGCCCCTTAGATGAAAGTGGATTGATTCATCTAATGATGTCTATACCCCATGCTTCAAACGGGTAGAATGCAATAGTCGGGTGTAGAAACTCTAAGAACCTCTAAGGGTTGGTGGATAAAGTCGGCATATATCTGACACATCTTGCATAATCTACGAAATCTGCATTCATCGTTGGCCAATAGTAACCCATATATCAGACACGGTCCTGTAGCTTAGGACTGGGTTGATGTGCACCATAAACACCGTCGTTAGCTTCACAGAATGATTATTTTGCTTCTACATCCAATATGCATCTTAGCAGGATCCCGTCATTTGAACGACGGTATAACATCTTAGTGGCTATGTTATAGTAGAATCGGAGGGATCATCTTCTAACAGAAGTGGCCTCCTTTGGGTCTTCTGGAAGGATTTTGTAGACGAGATAGTCTGTAAATGAGAGCCTCCAATCTTTGACATTGACGTCTGTTTTCACCGAGTGGCTTAGACACAAGCATAAGTTGCTCTTCGGGTAGACCAGTTCTTGCCTGATCACAGTGACCAATTGATGGGTCTTAATCGGGACTGCCAAGGAAGCTACAAGTCCAGCAAGTACGTCAGCCTCGATGTTTTGTATCTGCGACATATATTCTATGACGAAACCTGTGTAGGTAGAAATTATGTCGACTACCGCTTGATGGTAGGAGTAAGTCCTTATGACAGACTTTATAGTCATCACGGACTTGACTGACTATCAATTTATAATTACCGTAAGCTTTCAGGTAGTCTACTTCCAATTGATTAGCCATATAGAGGCCAATAATGAGGGCATTGTATTCCGCCATGTTGTTGGAACATGGTTCTGTAAGTGAATACGCGTGATTGATGACCAGGTTATTGAAAGAAATCAGCAATTCCTCCACTCCAGCAATGATATTATCTTTGGGCTCTGTTCTTGAAGTGCCATCGAAGAATATTTGCCATATGGATATCCTATCATCATGTTAGACTCTTAAACTTCATTTGAAATTTTATTATAAGGCTTCAAGGTTTCTGGCACCGGATGAGCTGCCAAGAAGTCGGCCAATACTTGTCCCTTAATAGCCTTCTTTGGAACAAATACCATGTCGTAAGGTGATAGTAGCATTGCCCAGGTGGCTAAACGAGTGTTAAGTACTCCAAGATTAGTCATGAGGACTCTGAGGGGGTTAACACGTAAAATTACTGATGCTAGTGTAAGTGTCCCAAGCGAATGATTCTATAGAGTGAGATTGCAGTTCGTCCTCTTTCCCCGTATATTCAAGAGTTGTAGGAGGTGTAACTTACCCCAAACAATGACCGGTTCATTGTAGTACATCTTGGGCTTGCCCTTGGGAGCATAATAATGGAACGGCAAGCACCGCCCCTTTTCATCGTTCAGGCCATGGTCGCTTTTCAAGTCATATCCCATCTTCTAGAGGACGCGCTTTATTTGAATGCTGTAGTAGTGAAGTTGGATTCTGTCGCTTTCTATTTCTGGTTCTTCTGAAAGGTAGTCCCGATGACCTTCAAATTTTTCGAAGATGGTGGGTTTGTCGCCACTATTCCTTGCCGGGATTATGGAGTATGGATCTTGGCTTTGGAGGATTTGGTCTATTGTGTGGACGACCGTTACCTGTCGGTGCAGGTGCAGACCCAAATCATATTCTAACGAATATATGGCATTCGAGTGTGCAAAAATAGAGTAACTCAAGGATAGACCTATATTAAAAAAAATATGGTATCTTTTCTAATGGAATTACCTCATCGTAACAAGGTGCATAAGGGGGCATCGCGATGTACTCTTCAAGTTCGTCTCTTTTGGTGGCCATTAGTGACACTGATGGTGACAGAGCTTTTATGTGGAGTTTGACTACAAGAGGTTCTGGTGTTTTTACCGCGGGAGGATCTTTGTTTGATGGACGTCCCTGTCTCTAGAGCTTGACTACCAAAGGCTCAAGGGTCTTTTCATGAAGCTTGACTACGAGAGGAGCATGTATGTGGGCAGGACATCTTTTGAGATGGACTCTTAGAGGTTTATCTTAAGCCAAACTAACTTTTTCTTTATCGTCGGTGTCATTGCCTCCTTCATCCAAGTGGATTTTGTTTATACAAGATCGAGTCGGATAGTAGGCTTCGATACCTTTGAAAGGGTTAACGTTTGTAAACTTTGTCTTGATGAAGCCGTTGTCATCAACATACTTCAAGCAATGATGAAAAGTTGATGGCACGATCATGTAGTCATGTATTAATGGGTGTCCCAGAATGACGTTATAGGATATCTCTATATCGATGACGTAGTAAGTAACCTCTGTTCATAAGTCGCCTATTTAATATTTTTGGCGTATCTTCCCAATAGGATAACTCCTTCCTGTATTTAAGCTACTGATAGTTGTGTTGGTAGCTGCCAACTGATGCATAAGGATTCCCAAGGTCTGGAGAAGACTGTGGGGAATAATGCTGAAGGATGACCCAGGATCAATGTGCATTCAGTTTACCTTAATGGCACTGATATACCTTGTGTAATACATGAATCTATCATGCCTCTTAGATTTTAGAAGCATGTCTTGTTCTGAGAACGTGATGTTTGGGACTGCCTCCATTATGTTGTTGTAGTAGGGACATGCAGCGGGATCCTCGGCCGACGACTCAACTTGGGCGAGGTAGGACTCGGCGTTTTGTAGTGCCTTACTCAGAGCATCACATCCTCTTTAGTGAGACGAAGGAGCTTGATAAGTGATAACTTTGCTGGGGTATTGGCAAGTTATGCCAATATATTAAACTTATAAGGCTTTTCCACCCCTTAAGTTACATCTTTTCTCAGAGGTTTGTCAAACAGAACCTCTCTCTGTTTTTGCTTGTCTGCGATATGAGGTGGGGATAGGCCTGGTTCAGACGCTACTAGAGTCATAGGTACGGTCATTAGAGCTATACTATCATTAAAAGCCGTGTAGTAGTCTCGCACGTAGGTCTGCCCTAACCTGGTCACCCCAGTTATGACTTTATCAGTTGACGGAAAGATGCTGTGAGAGGACATGGTCTTCTTTACTTTAGATTTGTTAGATGGAGGCGTTGCTTGCTGTATTAGATCCGGGATGAGGTCTCGATGAAACTACTTGACTTTGCCTCGTGGAGTCATTAGTGGTACCAGCCAGGCTGCTCGAGCTTGGGGGAGGTTAACGACCTCCATCGTTGTCCTTGGTATCGTAACAACGTCGTCTTGGGCTTCTATCACTGGAAAGTCGTTGAATTTTAGGGAGACCATCTTTGTGCTGATTGTTGTTTGTGGTAGAAAACCAAAAGAATGAAAGATGTATTCAAGACGGGGTTTATACAAGACCCGTGTTCTTTTGTTTACAAACAAACTTGTACAATATAATCCTATACGAGGATGTGGGAGTACAATTTATTTAATCTGGGTATAAATTGCTATAGGTGTCTGATCTGCAGTCGATCACTTTAGCCCTTGGACCACACGATGGTGAAGAAGTGCCGTAGAAGACAGGAGGTAGCTTCGAAGGTTGCAAAAGAGGGTGGATGCACGATGCCAAGGTCGTCGATCCCTACCCCTTTGCCTGAGCTCCGGGTTTCTCTCTCTCCCTCTCTCGATCTCTTCTCTCTCCTTGTTTTTCTTGACCCTGTCCGATCTTCTTTTAGAAGTCTGATTGTTGATCAATTTCTTCGACCTGTTCCTCTGTAGATAGAGGTCTCTATTTATAGAGTTTTAGTGACAGTGACCACTCAGTTGGTGTAAAAATCGAGGAGTGGAATCACAGCACCCTTTTATACGACGGTTAAAATAACCAATGCCTGCGTATAGATGATCCTTTGAATGAGCGTATAACGCGGGTCCAACTAAGGGACACAACGCGTATTGTTGCTACGAAGATCATGGCGTAAAAGCCACGTAGGTAGGTATCCTCCGTGTAGAAAAGGTGGGCGTAAAAGCCAATGTCTGTCACCATGGCATAGAAGCCAAAATAGGCATAGAAGCCAGGTAGGCATAGAAGCCTGATGGAATAGAAGCCCCGAGAGCATAACAGCTGAGGAGGCGTAGAAGCCCTGAGAGCATAACAGCTGAGGAGGCATAGAAGCCGAGAGAGCATAGAAGCTGAGGAGGCGTAGAAGCCCTGAGAGCATAACAGCTGAGGAGGCGTAGAAGCCCTGAGAGCATAACAACTGAGGAGGCGTAGAAGCCCTGAAAGCATAATAGCTGAGGAGGCGTAGAAGTCGAGAGAGCATAACAGCTGAGGAGGTGTAGAAGCCGAGAGAGCATAACAGCTGAGGAGGCGTAGAAGCCCTGAGAGCATAACAGCTGAGGAGGTGTAGAAGCCCTGAGAGCATAACAGCTGAGGAGGCGTAGAAGCCCTGAGCAATGCTGAGTGCTGACGTAGACGTCTTTAGTCGGAATCACGGCTTTTAAAGATATAATCAAATCTCTCGCATTAAATGCGAAGATCTGCCACCATCCTTTGCATTAATTATGAAGGCGTGTTCTGAAGGCCTGCCCCCGTTCTGAGCATCAGGCGAAGAGACGTGCCTTGATCCTTATACAAAGCACAGCTTTTGATGTGGCAGTCTGTTTGTCCTCCGCGGTGTGTAGACGGTTCACGTTTGCCTGTGTAGAACAAGGCAGCGTATCCCTTTGTATGCGAAAAAGCAGTTTACGCAAGGGGGGTATCACCACACGATGGTTTGGTGATTCTTAATCAAATCCCCTACATTAAATACAGAGATCCGCCATCATTCTGCGCATTAAATGCGGAGGCGTATTTTTGAAGGTCTGCAGTTCTTTTGTGCATTCGTCGCAGAGACGTGCCTCGAGAAGACTGTCACCATCTTCTGTACCAATCGTAGAGACGTGCCTCGAGCCCTGTATAAAGCGCCGCTTTTGACGTGGCAGGCGGTTTGTTTACTGCGGATTGTAAATAGCTCATGTCTGCCTGTGTAAAACAAGGCAGCATATCCCCTCGTCCATGTAAAAGCAGTTTACGTGAGGGAGATGGTGGTAACTGACAGCCTGGGTCGCAGTGCCATGCTATCATTATAGCCGTCGTCTGGGTAGCCGAGCCGTATCCTTTTGTCAGAAGTTCAAAGGTCAGGTTCATTGCTGGGTCTGACAGGTTCATCTCGGAGAGCATAAAGCGTTCCTCGTACGCTTTAATACCGCATTTGAAAGCGGATGTGTTTTACGCAATATAGGCGACGAAGCCCTCTGCTTTACGCTCTGTGGCGGCCTGGACATACTGCACTTACGCGGATGGTCCTGAGAAGCTCTTGTCTTGCCTGCTTGATGGCTCTGAGGTCATCTCTTTACGCTGCCCCGCACCAATAAGTTGCGTATAGTCATCCGGCGTATTTTTCATGCTTCTACAACTGCTTTATCTTCAAATTCTAAAGCGAGAGCTTTGGAGTCTAACAGTCGTTGGATGTGCCTCTTCAACCCGTAGTAATCTCGTATTGGATGATGGATGTATCGATAGTGTTGGCAGTATTTAGGGTCGTCAACCTTATCTTCTTTATCTGGTCGTCGGATGTCGGGCAGTTGTAGTTTGTTGTCTTTCATCAATATATAAAAAATCTCAGTGATATCATTATTATTGAAGGAGTAAGTTTTCTTTGGCTTGGGTACTTCTGTCGGCCTCTGGGTGGACGTAGTCGAGTTTTTAGAAACGTTGACAGTGAGAGCTTGCTTTCCTTTATTGTCTCGGCCATTGGCATTGATGTTATTGTTGAAGGGACACTTTGCTCTATCGTCACTGATAGGTAGCTGTAGTCCCAGCAAATGGGCGCCTTATGCATTCTTATCTGCGGCGGCAACGCTTTTGATAAATGTTGTCCAATCCGGATGTGGGACTAAAGTTGTCAACAACTTTACCGCATGTAACATATTCTTTCTGCAAGTGTCCATTAGATGATTATCAGGGATGCCCAGGGACAGTTTCAGTGACGTCTTCCTGAACTATTTTATATACACTCGATATGTTCCTTTTCCCTATAAGAAATATCCATGAAGAGGCATCGAAGATCTTCGAACGATAAATATAATTATTTGGGAGACTACAAACCAGTCGTAGGCTATTCCGATAAAAGTTTCCATGAAGATCTTGGTAAAGAGGGCATCATCCTGAGGCAGATATCTAGTCATTGAATCAAAGTAATTCATTAACTAACAAGGGAATATCTTTCCATCGAACAGGATCATCAAGTGTGGCTTGTACTTCGGTGGGTATACCATATTTTTCTACTCGGGAGGATAAGGTTATCGTATCCCATGTTTTTGAAGTGTGTCTCGGTTTCTCCTCAAATTAAAGCTAACTCACAGTACACAGACTTCCTAGATTGTGCCTTGAGCATCGTCGGATGACAGGGGAATGAATGATCGCAACAAGTCATAATTGGCTCCCATGGTAGTAGCGGAAGCAATTGTACTTGACTCTCCATTGTTTCTCGGTTCTTGGCTAGCTTGCTCCGAGATCCTTAGTGGTTGTGGGACTATACTTGCCCTAAGGTCCAGTTCAGTTTGTGTTAGAGTTTGCATCTTGTACTCATGGCTTGCATCATGGCTTCAAGTGCCTCTAGACGTTGTTGATCACTGGAGGCCTGATCGACTTATTTCATGTATGCAAGTATTACATTAGGAGAGATGGATAGAACTGTGGAAACTTTACTTTCTGATACTTAAGTCTCGTTGCCTTCAGGAAAGGTGGGCATTTTTGCATCGTCTTCGAAAACCAGAGGATTGCTACCCCAGCCTTGATTGCAGCATCATTCTGGTGGGCAGGGCTATACCTAGGAAGGTTGTCGTCTGTTCCTTGAGATTCACTATCCTCCTAAAATAAGGGATTAGTGTGGACCACCGAAGGATTGTTAACACTAGATTTTCTCTTTTAGCGGGTACCATAGAACTCCCCCTCGGAGGGTACTGATAGCATAGTGTCCTTCTGTCGATTCCTCGATCCACTGGCTGAGACTGGCAGGTTAGACATGGTCTTCTTCATGATTTTCTTTATAGAAGGAGATTTCCATATTGAGGAACAAGGGGCATAGGGTAGTTCCTCCTCCTCTTAGTGTATTTGTTTTTCGAGGGGCTGACGAACTGATGCAGTTGATTGCAGATGTTGGAAAATTGACAGTCTAGTTGGAGAAACTGCTGGTTTAGTACATCAAAAGTTGATGATGAAGCTGGCATAAGTGTGCCTATGAGAAGATACTTTATATGCAGGAGTCTCTTCTCTCGCCTTGGGTTTGTGACTTATCACATCGCGCAAATCAGACGATGGAAGCTTCACTTTCACATCAATTTTGTATGCCCTACAAACCTTGTGCATGGGTGTGATCGTGAACGGTTTGCTTCCTGACCTAGTTCTTGTGAAAAGACTTCACCTGGATCTTTTGTGGAAAACTTGTTATGCGATGGACCCACTTCATGCACGCAGCTAAGCTAGACACATGGGTCTATCAGCATTGTGTTTCCTCCCTGACTTGGTTCCTTCATAGAAAATGTACCCAGGTCTTTAGTGGAAGACTTAATATAAGATGGACCCACATTATGCACACAGCCAAGCTTGGTGCATGGGTATATCATCATAGTATTTGCTTCCCGACTTGGTTCAAGTGCATCTGGTACCCAAGTAGTTTTGGAAAGGTTTGGAGGGTTGAGCCCTATACAACTTTCCATCAGCAGCACTCATGACAATCAACGGTGTATACTTCTAGTGGACTGTCCACGCAGTCGCTTGATTGCGCATGGCTTGAGTTGGTTTAGAGTTCTTTGAACCGGCGTTTACAGGAGTATAGTATAGAGAATCCATATATGTGCCATAGGAAACCCTGTTGAAAATAGACTTTGTCACTCCCCGTTCCCGATATACGTATTTAGAACATATTAGTTTTTCTTCTTATATTATTTATTGCTTGCATGGTAATTAGGTTGCATGTCATGGAGACTAGACCCATTCTTTGGTTCAATTAGACTCGTGGTTTAATTGTTGGGTTGGTTTGGTCATGAGTGAACCTCTAGTCTAAACCTCAACCCTAGCATATATAAGTTAACTTATTTCTCCCTCTTCCCTCATTCTCCTATTTTTTTCCCTTCCTTCATTTAGGCAAATATACCTTGCACTACCTGGAGAAATCTCTTGATTTTTGTTTCTTACTTTTTTTTTAATTTTACTAGTCTAATATGTATATATTATGATTCTAAACACTTTTAGTATTTGGAGTTTTCGGTTTTAATGGGTGGATTTAAGTTGATCTATATTTAAAATTTTGTGTTTTCATGGGTTCCTTGAGTTTTTTATGGTTTTGATCTATTAAATATATGGTATTTTATAAAATAAGTTTTTGGGGTTGATAGAGCACTTTATTTCGAGCATCTTGGCTTTTGGTTCGCTTGATTCAGGATTAAAATGAGGTTTTTATGAAGAAACTAATTTTTAGGATTTTTTGTATTTTTTCTTGGCCGAACCTACTGTTTGTAGAAGACGGAGTCATCATGCGGCCAACGAGTATGCGACAAAGAGTACTATACGGCCCGAGTGCTATGCGGCCTAAGCTCTTTGTCGCATAGTGACCAGCATGCGTCGATCTTGTTAGATGCATGAGTGCCATTACACAAGTATTTTGGAGCTAATCCGTGAACTCCTAGTATTTTACTCGCTGAACGAATGAGAAATTTGTTAAGTCCAAAAGAGCAATATGTGGTCGTGTAACCTATGTGACATGGAGAGTATGCGGCGACCATTCCTTGGACGCATGATACTGAACCGTAGACATAAATTTTTATGATTTTTGTCTTTTCTCTCTTGCACTTTATGGCGTGTCACATCCATCACTTCAGTCACTTCTCTAATACATATTAAATGTATGTCACTCAATATTTGTCCTAAGGAGTGGCCTTTGTCTTGTCTCATGCGACACCGACTCATATGCGGCCGAGACTTCCCATGAGGCACTGAGCCCATGTGACAAAGACCCATATGCGGCCGAGACTTCCCATGCGGAACCGACCCATATGCGACCGACTTTCTATGCGGCACCTGTCCTATGCGGTACTGACTCTATGCGTCCTTGATCCCTATGCGGCCTATGTGCATATTTTCTTAATTTACTTGGTTTTAATGCTTTATGGAACTTTTGTGACTCCATGTGTAATTTTAATGATTGCTAATGTATATGAGCTACGTAACCATATGTTAGACCTTACTATGTGCTAGAACCCTTATGATTTACCTATGATTGGTAACTTGACTCCACTATTGGTATCTATGCTGATACACTTACTACGTGCTATGTCTTCCTACATGCTAAGGACATGTGAAGTAATAGCACGTAGTAAGTGTATAAGTACAGATAGATGTAACATGCTAATTAAACCATTAGACTAGAACCTTCCCTCCTAAATTATTTCTTCATGACAGGTCCCAAGGGGTATAATGGATATTACATAGTAGCTTGAGGAAGGGGCAAGGGGGGCCTACCATTATAAAGAGGTGGAAAAAGTTTTCCTCTCTTATTTTTATTTCAAAACTAGATCTAGAATTTTCCTCAACCAAATTTCTTCATTCCCACTTCAATTTCCTACCAAATTTCACCCCAGTTCCTTCCCAAATCACCATTGTAGGTTAGTAGAGCAAGGATCTACAAAGAGGAGCAAGGATCTACAAGTTGAAGGTTAATTTTATCGAATTTGGAGGTTGCATTGGAAATCCATCTTCCAATAGGTACAATTCAATTTTTTCCCTTTAATTAGGTTCTAAATATGAGATTTAACCATGAAAAACCACCCCATATACATAGGCTACCCATAGGAATTAAAATTAGGTTCATAGATGGCCTATGGAGAAAGTTATGGTACTTTTTATATCAATTTTGGGAGAATTCTGAGATTGACACTTGTTATGTTTATCAATTGGTCATATAAACCAAATTGGCATGTGTAGGCTTGTTTGTGGCTAGTATCGTGTCCACAATTGGATATGTTTGGGTCGTATCCCGACAATTTGGTGATACGTGTTAATTTAAGATTTTTTCTCCGACAAGGGACTTTGTGCATGTCACATTTTGATACGGACTCGTAGATATGTGTTTGACTCTTCGTATTGTTCATAATTGGTATTTTAGACTTGTTCGTATCCTTCGGGGTACATTTGGTTGTGTGTTGGACTCGTATCGCATGCGTATCATAGATCTTGTGTGATACGGGTGCGATACACTCCACGTGTTGGTTGTGTTTCATTTCTAGATTCAAATTCCATTGTTCTTAGCTATGTGTGATATATGTATACATATTTGTATAGTATATAAGTATAGATATCTATATACATTTGGTTGTTATATATGTATATAGATATATGATTGTGTGTTTATATGCATATTGATATTATGTGTATCTATATTATATGGTATGGATAATTATATATAAGTAGTTATATATATATATATATATATATATATATATATATATATATATATATATATATATATATATATATATATTTGTGTGTGTGTGTGTGTGTGTGTGTGTACAGAATCTAGTAGTGTATATGTGTTATGTTTATATACGTATATATGCAAGTGTATATATATAAATATAATGATATGTACTTATGTATATGTGTTTGTATATATATACATATATGTATAGTTCAGAGCGGTATTATATATATGTCATATATGGGAGAATGAGTGTGTGCATATATGTACATTTATATGTTATGAATCTATATATATTGAGAGTGTATATAGATATATATATATTATAGCTATTAGTGAGAGTGGTTATATATCTATGTGTTTAGATAGTGTATGGATAGATACATATTTAGGTGTGCTTGTACGTGTGTGTGTGATGGGGGCTAGGCTCGGGCAGTGTGCACTCAACACTGCACAGTGCAGTAAAATATAGACTAGCAGCAGCAGTATTATGAAGGTGCAGCAGCAGCAGCAGGTAGATCAGCAGCAGCAGGTAGATCAGTATCAACAACAACATGTAGACCAGCAGCAGCAGCAGCATGAAGGTGCAGCACCAGCAGCAGTAGATGGCAGCAGCAGCTCCTTCAGTAGCAGTAATGGCAAGGTATGGTTCGGGTATTGGTTCTGTTAACTGGGTTTAAGTGCAGTTAGTTAGCGTTAATGATTAGCAATTAGTAGTTAGCTTGATAGTTAGTTATATATGCATTGTTATTAGTTCGTATGATATATATGTTAGTAGTTATATGGTTTTATATATATATATATCTTATGTATCTTTAGCTATGTGTATCTAGGTTGTATGAGGGCATTGGTAATAAGTAGGTATATGTATGTATTAGTTGCTTTAGTAGTTAGAGATTAGTTGGATAGCTAGTAGTATATACTAGTAGTTGGTATTATAAAAGTTATATTAGATTGATATATACATGTCTTAGTATATCTAGCTAGTGGGGTAGCTACTATATATTAAAATCGTATTTACCTTGAGATATCAAGGTAAGTGTCAAGGTATTGAGGGTTACTCATGGTATTTTAGTTGGGTATCGAGATGGAGGTTTAGTAGTGAGATACCACATTGGTTCAAAATTAAGGTATCCATTTAGTAATTATAATTAGGATTAGTATATTTAATATTGTTTGGATATGCATATATGACTTTCATATATTTTGTTTGCGTATCCTGAGATACGGTATCTTAGTATCTTAGATTTAGCTTGTTTGGCCTAGATTCATAGTGTATGAACCCAATTTCATAGAGATAGAGTCATGCAACCTAGAAATGGGTAGTTTGACCAGGTTTGACCAATTTGACTTAGAATTAACTTAGTTTGACTATTTTGACTTAGGAATGGCGCTTTGACCTAGATGTTGACTAGTTTAACTTATTTTTATTCAGAAACCTTATATTGATGTTATATTTCCTATTTTGGTCTTTGAGGCACCATACCAGACATCTGTGATACTATTCATCGGACTTCAGACTAGTACATTCTCTGTTAGTTTCTTATTTATGATATCTTCTATGTTCATTGGATCTAGTGTAGATATCCTTAATTTTTTCACACGATGGTTACACGGATTGGTATATTCGGATCTTGTCATGAGATGTTATTCCTTGGTATATATGGTATATCTTTTGCAAGCCTTGTTTCAATGATCTTCTTCTATATGTACAGACACTGATTCTCGGGGAGACTAGCAATCTTCCTAGAGAATCCTGTGTCATAGCGTACCATGGTTTGATCCACTATACTAGTCAGGGTTGGAGAATATGTAGTATAGATATATGATCATACCCTCCTCAAGTCTTGTTCATTGAATTGTATTAATCACATACCATACGTATGATTAGCCAGGCAATATATCTTGTATCAAGTTCCCATATCGATCACATATTAAAGCTGGTACTCACTCACTTAGTCATTAGTATTTTTGTTTATTGCAATATGGTTCATTCTTGTATTTATTTTCAGTATTTTCCTGATTGTATATCTCTTGTATCTATTATTACATCTTGTATATTCATATCTATTTACTGTTACATAGTTTATATCTTTGATTAGAACTGCTGTTAGAGATGTACTATGCTCCTTTCCTGACTGGATATATTTATCCCAGATGACACTGATGAGTGGTACCCTACTCATTATGGGCCTCAAGATATTGTGGGCTTAGAGTCAGAGACCCTAGGTAAGGAGTGACTCATCCCGCCTGAGACAGATGACCCGAGACTTGTAGCTTCTTAGTTATTCTCCTTGGACTGGATTTGTCTCCAGCTTATTGTTTAGTATTTCTTCAGATTCATTGATGTTATTATTTTAACTCATGAGTTGTATGGTGACTATTTTATTCTTTTATCTTATTTGTGCTATTCTCCATCTTAGATCTGTGATTAAGTATATTATTATTATTGGTGGTTTATTGTATTGTTAGATATATTACCCAAACAATATTATACCGCCAATTATGCGACATAGGCTGGGCGTTGTTCCCGACTTGCATTCCTACACTGGGTACGGGTCATAACACATTTTTATTGGTGGCCCATACAGGTCTTCAAGGTCGCAAATAGTACGATTCGTAGTAGTGCTCTGAATTGAGTATTATTACGAGCCCGCTTCAGCATATAGGATATAGGCTATAGGCTGAGAATACTCAATCACATATAGAAAAAACTCTTTTGATTCATTCAACTATTCTTCCTTGACCTTGATATTTGATCTTTAAACTGTCCTTCCTTTGAGTGTCTTACATCATATGCCATATTGATTCTTTTATTCGCTTTGTCTCAGGATACCGCCTAAGACTAGATCGCAGCAGGAAAGAGCAGTTTCTGACAGGTCTGCGACATCCCGAGGGCCAGCACCAGTCACTTCTACGGTGATTGGAGTATCAACTGCTGTCGGAGGTCTACCCCCTACTCAAAGGACTATGCCAGCTGTATTTGAGGGACTTCTACCTCCACCTTCTATGCCAGCAGATGCAACGCAGATGTTCATACTGTTTCACGGGATATTGGAGGCATAGAGGGCTTATTCTGAGGCACACCAGAGACAGACCGACATCTTGTGGCAAGGCATCGTGAGTGCTTATCAGCTTGCTTGTGCCATAGTAGAGAGAGGAGTTTCGGTCCAATAGCAGGTTGCTCCTTAGGTTGCTCAGCTTCGGCCAAACAACATTCAGGACTTCAAGAAGTTAGAGCCTAGGGTCTTCAAGAGGACGGAGGGCAACGTCTATGCTGATAATTGGCTTGAGGACATTGAGCGTCTTATTAGGGTATCCCGTCTTTTTGAGGATCTGAAGGTTGATGCGGTAGGACTTCAGTTGTTAGATGTCGCCCGCACTTGGTTCAGGAATGAGCTTATTCTTGCTGACGCATGACAGTCTTGGGAGGTGTTCAAGGACCTCTTCAAGAAGAAGTTCTACGCTTGGGCAGAAAGGTTAGACTTGGGGAGGCAGTTTGAGAGCCTCATTTAGGGGAGCATATCTGTGGAGGAGTATGTTGCAGAGTTTGGTAGGTTGAGCCAATTTGCGAAGTATTTTGTGAGAGAGTCGGAGGTTCGAGCTGTTCGTTTTTGTGAGGGACTAAACTGGGAAGTGAAGATCCTCATTCCGTCTTTTTATAAGACATACTTGGAGATACTTGTGGAGTCACACATGGTTGAGCGCGAGTTTGGTTTGAAGCCCAAGAGAGATCGTAATTCTTTTCTAGTGGCAAACAATAGTGCAGTACTACCAAGCGTCCTCATTTCCAGTCCAGGCCTTTTCAGCAACAACAACAACACCAGACTCTAGCTAGGGCAAAGTTTCACCAGGCACCACAACAGCATAGACAGTTACAACAAGCTTTCTGCCACTACTTTAAGAATTCTGGCCACATCTGGGAAGTTTGGAGAAGGAGGTTGGGAGTTTATTTGTATTGTGGTACTGAAAGGCATTAGCTGAGGGAGTGTCCTTTCAATCCTCGTCGTGCAGTTCAGGGAGCAGCTTCAACTCCGAGGACACAGGTGAGACCACCTGCAGTATAGTCAAGGGGACTGCCACTTTCGACCTATCAGCAGCGTTATGTCAAGCATCAGCATCAAGGAAGTGCACGTCTGGGACGAGCGTTCGCTATAACCATTGAGGAGGATGAGCCCACCGGAGATGTCATCGCAGGTTCTATTCTTCTTGATTCCATTCCAGCTTTAGCTTTGTTTGATAGTGGTACTTCACATAGTTTTGTATTTGTTTCTGTTGCTTTGAAGTATGGTTTGGTAGCTGAGTCTTTGCTTAGGACTTGCAAGATCTTGACCGAGGGAGGCATTATCTTGGTTAATAATATTTGCAAAGATCGGAGAGTTAATTTGGGAGGCCGGGAGTTGAGTGCGTGTCTACTTATAATGCCACTTTCTAGCTACGATATTGTACTCAGGATAGATTAGTTGAGTAGGCACCGTACTAGTATAGATTATAAAGAAGGTAGAGTTTTGTTTGGTCCACTAGGAGAGCCAGAGTTCGAGTTTGCTGGAGGAGCTGCAGAGCAGGTAAAAGGCATTATCTGCGGAGCTATGGTGGAAGACAAGGAGTTGCCGCATCCGTTGATAGCAGATGTATTTCCTGAGGAATTGCCAAGATTGCCGCCAGATCGAGATATTAAATTCTTTGTAGACTTGGTGCCAAGTCCAGAACTAATTTTTAGTATATCTCTAGAGTAAACAACAAGCTGGTCGAGCTGAAGAAGCAGGTGGACGAATTACAGGATAAGGGGTTTATCAGATCGAGTTCTTCACCATGGGGAGCTCCGATATTGTTTGTACCGAAGAAGGATGGATCGGTGCGCATGTGCATTGATTATAGGGCATTGAATAATCTCACTATCAAGAATAAATACCACTTGCCATGGATTGATGACTTGTTCGATCAGTTGAGTGGTGCCAAGGTGTTTTCTAATATAGACTTGAGATCAGGCTACCACCAGGTGAAAGTAAAATCGGAGGACATACCGAAGACTACTTTTAGGACTCGGTATGGTCAGTATGAGTTTATGGTGATGCCGTTTGGGTTGACTAATGCCCGGCGGTATTTATGAATTTGATGAACAAGGTGTTCCATCAATACCGTGACAAGTTTGTGGTGGTGTTCATCGATGACATAATCATATACTCGAAGACACTGGAGGAGCACGAGGAGCATTTACGGATTATGTTGGATGGGCTGAGAAAGGAGAAGTTGTACGAGAAGCTGTCCAAGTGTGAATTCTTTCTGGAAAAGATGGAGTTCTTGGGATATATTGTGACTGTGATGGTATTTCAGTAGATTCAAAGAAGATTGCAGCAGTAGAATCTTGGAAGACCCCGAGTTCAGTAGCAGAGATCAGGAGTTTCTTGAGGTTGGCACGCTACTACAGGAAGTTTGTCACTACCACATTTTATAGAAAAGGATATTTTAATCATTTGGTAATTAATTAAATATTGTGCATGTTAAATTTTTATTTATTATATTATATATTTATTATTAGCATATTAGATTTATTTTTGGACTTGTGTTAGTGGACCTAACTAGTTTAGTTTAGACTCACGGACCAACATTTAATTCTAGTTAGAATTGAGCCCAATAATTAGAAGCCCAATTACTAGGAGGATGATTAATTATGTTAAACCATTAGACTAGAAGCTTTTCTCCTTAATTAATTTCTTTATGAGAGGCCCCAAGGGGTATTTTAGACTTTACGTAGTAGCTTGAGGAAGGGGGCAAGTAAGGCCTATATAAAGGGGATAAAAACTTTCTCTCTCTTTATTTTTCATTGCAAATCTAGATCTAGAAATTCCCTCAACTAAATTCCTTCCAAATTTCTATCCAATTATTTCCCAAATCACAATTGGAGGCTATTAGAGTATGGATCTATAAGAAGAAAGCATGGATCTACAAAGAGGAGCAAGGATCTACAAGTTGAAGGCCAATTTCACCAATTTTGGAGGTTTTATTGAGAATCCATCTTCCAAAAGATATAATTTAGTTTTTTCATTTAATTTAGGTTCCAAATCTGAGAATTAACCATAAAAAATTAACCCACATGCATAGGCTACCTATAGGATTTGGTTTTGTGTTCATAGGAGGCCTATTGAGAAAGTTATGGTACTTTTTGTGTCAATTTTGGGAGAGTTTTGAGATTGATATTTGTGGTGTGTGTCAATTGGTTCTATAGATCAATTTGGCATGTGCTTGTGTGTTTGGGGCTAGTGTCGTGTCCATAATTGGATACATGTAAGTCGTATCCCATCAATTTGGTGATACGTATTGATTTGGGGGTTTTTTCCTCTGATACGGGACTTTGAGCATGTCATATTTTGATACGGACACGTAGATCTATATTTGACTCTTCGTATTGTTCATAAATAATATATATGACTTATTCGTGTCCTTCGGTGTATGTTTGGATGTGTGGTGGACTCGTGTCGCATGCGTATCCTAGATCTAGTGGGATACGGGGTGATACGGTCCATGTATGTGTAATTTAATTGTAGATCTATTTATTGTGTTCTTAATTCATGGAGGATGTAATTGTATATATATATATATATATATATATATATATATATATATATATATATATATATATATATATATATGTATAGTTATATATATACATATTAATATGAATGTTTGTGTATGTTACTATGTGTATTATGTACATAATACTATGTGAGGGTGTGTGTATAATTATTAGTAGTATTTATGCATATGATATTTATATATATATATATATATATATATATATATATATATATATATATATATTGTGTATATATATATGTATATTATTATGTATAGTTATATGTACATAATAATATTATGAAAGTGTAGGTATATTTATGGTAGTATATGTGTATTGGTATATATATATATGTTTTGGGTTATATATATATGCATTTATATATATATAAATGGTAGATATATATATGTTATTATATATATATATATATATATATATATATATATATATATATATATATATATATATATATATAGCTTTTCAGCGACAGCAGTCAGCGACAGTTGCAGGAAACTGTCGCTAAAACAACAGTGTATCAGCAGAGTATTAGAAGCTTCAGCGATAGTTTTTAGTGACAGTGCAGAAAACTGTCACAAAAACTGCAGTGTATCTATATACACAGCAGCTTTTCGGCGACAGTAAACATGGGCTTTTAATGACAGTTTGGCAGTTTTTAATATATTAGATATTAATATATATAGATATATATGTATATATATATGGTAATTAATATATACGTATATATGTTGTTAATTTTCTAATTGTGTTTTAGTATACTATATGTATAATATATTTAGTTGTAGCATATAATATTGTTGGAATAGTTAGTATATTTTAGTTATCTTTTGTTATGAGTATCTTTAGTTATATATATTATATATTTGTAGGTATATATGTATGTACGTATATATGTATTAGTATTTAGTGTGTAGTTGGTAGTTAGTATTTATTCTATTTAGTACATACGAGAAGTTATATTGGATTGATATATATATACATATAGTTATTGATGAATAATTAGTATATATATGAAGATTTTGGCAATTACCTTGAGATACCAATGTAAGTATCAAGATATACCAAGGTATGAGTAGTAGGTATTGACATAGTAATAGGATAGTTATAAACTAATTATGGGTGGGTATTAGGTGACTAAAATAAGGTATATATTATGGTATAAATACTAAAAACATGATAGTTTATAGTTATAGTTGGATAGTTAATATATATATATACTAGAGTGACATTACCTTGAGATACCAAGGTAAATGCCAAGGTATTAAGGATACCCAAGGTATTGGGTTTGGGTATCAAGATAGAGGTTTAGTATTGTGATACCAAGTTGGTTCAAAACCAAGATAATCATTTAGCATTTGTAATTATGATTTATATATTTAATATTGCTTTATTATAGATATGTGATATTTACCTATTGTTTGCGTATCCTGAGATACGGTATCTTAGTATCCTAAGTTGTAGCTTGTAAGACCTAGATTCATATTGTGTGAGCCCAATATCTTTGAGTTAGACTTATGCAACCTAGAAATAGGTAGTTGGCCATAGTTGACCATAGTTTGACTATAGTTTGACCGGTTTGACTTAGCGTTGACATAGTTTGACTTTTGAGTTAGAATTGACTTGTTGACCTAAAAGTTGACTAGTTTAACTTATTTTCTTTCCAGAACCTTGTATTAATAAAATATTCCATATATAGGTCTATGTGACACCAGTTCGGACAGATTGACATTCATTGCTCTGGACCACAGGCGAGTACATTTCTCTGATTGTTTTTAACTCATAATATTGTATATATGCATGTTCTAGAATTGTGTACATTGATTCTCGACACAGTGATTTCACGGACTGGTGCTATATGGATCCCGTCAGGAGGTGTTATCCCCTACCGTGTGCAACGGGTACCCAGTCACATGTATTTCATCGTGTGCATCGGGTATTGACTTTCATGTGCTTCTTGTGCATCCACTATTTCATGTGCTAGGGTGACTATATCGTGATCATGTACGTAAAGTGTCGTGATTGGATCCATGAGTATTGGTTGGGGAGGGGTAGTAGGAGTTGGTTATGTGATCAAAGCCCTCTTGATCTCATGTGCATGTCGATTATACACCTCACGTATAATGGAGTTACCATTATACCTCATGTGCAACCTAAGCCGATCACATAACGAATTTATACTCTAAATTACATAGCTAGTATTCTTGTTTTCTACTTGCAGTTTATTTCCCGTATTTACTTTTCAGTTCTTATTTTGCTTATTGCCTGTTCTTCCTGTATTGTACATTCTTATTACTTGTTATATATGCTCAATTATGTTATTGAAACTGCTTTCAGAGGTATGTACTTCGCTCCATTCCTGACTGAAAAACATTTTTTAGAGGATCCGAGAGATTAATGTCCGACATACTATGGACTTCGACTTATAGATGGTGCAGACTTGGATCCACTAGTTCTGGAGTGATTGCCGAAAGGTTTATCCGGATTATTAGTTTTTATAGTTAGTCTCTTTAGCATTTTGGTACCGGATTTGTTTCCGGCATAGAGTATGAGATTGGATATTGTTTCTATTATTGTTTATATATATTGAATATATAGTTATATTAGATTTCCTTGATATCTTCTCGTGCTTTAGAATGTGATTGAGTTTGTGTTGAGATATCGTTGGCAGATTTTATATTATTGTGAGATATTTAGATAGTATAGTTAACCAAGACAAAGTTCTACCGCCGATGCTGCGGGATAGGCTGGACGTTGTTCCCGACTTGCATCCCTACACCGGGTGCGGGTTGTGACACATTTTTAGTGGTGGCCCATGCAGGTTAGGCTTCACAAGTTTTGCGATATCGTGGTAGTGCGATAACTTAGTTGTACTATTGCGTGCCTGCGATAGAATGTAGGACATAGGACACTAGGACGAGATAGGATACTCAATCACAAATTTCTTGAGTAATTCCTGGGATGACCCTTGAGAATCTTATTATAACTTCCATTTCAAATCTTTTCTCTTGTTTCTGTTCCCTCTCACTTGTTGTTGTTGAAATTAATTCTTGGTGATCGATTGTTGAATTTGATTCTTGGCGATCGGATGATTCAAAATTTTTGGTGTTCATTATTTAGTTTGATTTTATGTCGAGAGAAATTTTACAGACTAAATTACGGTATCATCTGATGACATATGTTGATGAGGATAGTAAGAAAGGTAAAACGTCTACTTTGGTAATGGACCCTAGAGTTTATCATAGCCATATTAGCTGGCGTAGCAAAAACGTAGGGACCTCACTTTTGATGTACATATCTTAGTTATAAAATTTAAAATTTCTCGCAGCTATACTAGTTGGCACATCGAGGATTCTAGATGACTTGATTATAGAGTTGCATACCCTAGTTATGGAATCTATCGTTTATCGCAGCTATGCTTACTGTTGTGGCGAGAATTCTGAGTGTCATGATTTTGGACAAACGTGTATGATTATCAGATTGTACCTTAAATTGGTTCTTAAAGTATCATCTCAATACTTATTTATTTCTGTTATTTTAAGACTTCGTTCCTTTGTTTCTTAGCTTAGCAGTAGAGATACCTTCAGTTTTCTAGTT